>JAAWXA010000013.1:2942718-2991801 GCA_038090715.1 Florisuga fusca
AATACAGTTCTCCAAACAAAAAACTGGGTTTTTTTTTGCAAACAGAGAAAAATAATCAGAGGTCTGTTGTAAAAATTTTTAGGCATTTTGAGCAGTTGTGCTTGAAATACCATAAATGTGAGATGTGTTGCCAAAGCAAATAAAATGCCACATTACATACCAGCTAAGGTCAGCTCTCGTCCTGCTCTGTCCTCCCTGAGCACGGGCGGTGGAAGTCCTGGGGCAGGATCAGAAATGCACCTTTTCCAGGAGAAATTAGCAGCACTGTGGCTCAGCACCTCAGCTTCCCTCTCCATGGCACTGTCCCTGTTGAACCTGGCACTACTTGACTCAGTGTCAGGGTTTGGGCCCAGCTGGTACCGACCAGGGCTCTGCTCGCTCAGCCCCCACCCCACTGTGGGACAGGGAGGAGAAAATCCACCCAAAGGCTCCTTGGTGGAGACAAGGACAGGGAGCTTTGCATGCATTCCCCTGTTCCAAGAACCTGAGAGGTTCAGCTTGGGAAGGAAAAGAACTCATTTCATGTACAAGGAGAAAGAGAAAACAGGGCCAGATCTTAACACCTTCCCCCCAGCCCTCCCCTCTCCCCGGGCCCGGATCCCTTCACTGCCGCCTCCCCTCAGGGCTCAGGGGACGGGCAGGGGGGGTTCAGGGTCAGTTCCCCACACGGTGTTTCTGCCGCTCTTTCCTCCTCAGGGGAGGACTCCTCACATTCTTCCCCCGCTCCAGCGCGGGGTCCCTCTGACGGCAGAGAGTCCTTCAGGGGCTACAAATCCACATTTACTCCACCACCATAGTCCTTTAGGTACTTCTCATCTTCAGGGACTGCTCCATTTCTCTCTGACCTCCTTCTCTCTCCTCTGCAGGTCTCTTTTTTCATATTTTTTGTCATTTCCTTCTCCCTTTCTTGAACATGTTAGTGGCAGAGGCACATCCAGCTTCCCAATCTGCTCGGCCTTGAGGGACTGGAACAGGGCGAGCTTCAGCAGATTCTCACAGGAGCCACCCCTGTGACCCCCCTGCTTCCCAAACACCACTGCACTGACCCAGGACAGTCAGCTGGGAAGAGCCATGATGGCAAAGCTCCCCGTGGCAGATGAGACAAGCTTTCTGTACCCTGTTCTGTGCTTTGTGTTCTGTGCTCTGGTGCTCCTCAGATCTCCTTCAGTACCAGGCACTGGAACCTGGCTCGCCCTTAACCTGCCAGTTTGGCAGGAGGAGTGGAGTACACTGGAAAGATTATTTGTAGCAAGAATATTTCCATGTAACAAGCCAGAATCCAACAATGCTCTTTCAAAATAATGCTGTCTAGTAAAATCAACCAGCTGAAAGGCATTTTGCACAGTATCAAAAATGTAAATAGAATGGACAGTTGGCCACTTACTATGCATTCGTATGAATATGTAGTCACCAGGCAAATCCAAAACACACATGCAATTTAGAAAATAAAACAGATGCATGGAAAAATTAATTGTGTTAAAATAATTGTTCTGTACAATTATGGTGCCATTGTTTCACTGTGTTTCACTAAGCAGGAAAGAGGAGGTGTCTGTATTCTCCTAATGTTGTTTTAAAACTCTGTGCTTGCTCTCATGCATTTCTTATTCATAGGAAGAGTCCCCACTGAAGCTAGCATGACTCAGTCCTTCAGGATCAAGCCCTAAATTTGTGCATTAACAGAGTACTTTAGCCTCCAGTACATTTAAACTTCCATATCTAAAAATTTCCCAATAATATCACAAACACTTTATGAAAAATAAATATTTAGACAAGGTAATGTATATTAATGTAGAACCTATTTAACATTGATTCTTTCTTTCCATTACAACTCATCTAATGCCACGGGCTGATTAGATCAGCCTGCATACATGTCAACAAGACTTGCAATCATCTAATTTATCCTCAGGGTACTAACTTCTAAAATTGTAGCGTTTGGGAATTATTAAATTTAAATAAAACGCTTTCGATTTTCCATTCAACATCCAGCTCTTAATTTTAAAAGATAAAATTAATCAGAATCCTGGAAAAAAAATAAAAATCAGAAGAGTGCCAGCAATACCATCAGAGGACTTTTTCTTCATTTGCACCAAGGACTTCAGAAGCAGCAGCCAAATCAGGCAGGGCAGCAGGGAAGGAAGGCAGCTTTGCCTGTTAACAGCTGAGGCTTTTAGGGGATTGTGGTACACTGCTGTAAGCTGCAATGGTAGGGCAGAGGCATGCCTAGACACATGCAGTCGGGTGGTTGGGCTGACTTTTTATCAGCAGTGTGTGAAAGATTGGCCAAAGTGATGTTCTGGTCCCCAGCTGCTGTGAATGCTTCATCTGCCGCACGATGGTTTCCTTGTGAGCGAGCAGTCCTGCACCCAGCACATAGAATTGTAGAGTAATTTGTGTTGGAAAGGACCCCCAAGGTCATCTCATCCAACCCCCTTGTGCCAGCTGAGTCCCAGTGGTGAGTGTGATGCTCGATGCTTTGCCAGGAGGCTGAGGAGCATCCTTTCTGCAAATGGACAGCCCTGGGAATGGCAGCAAACTGGAGGTGGCTGACCCACACCCTCCCCTGGCTGCTGCTCCTGCCAGGGTGGGTGAGGCTGTAGACTGGTGTCATGCCCCTGGAATGGTGGTGCCTTTGGTTGCAAAGGAGAGGAAATGAAGTGTCATGCGGTGTGGAAAACCCTCATCTGGGGCCCTGAGGCAAAATGTCTTGGAGTCAGAAGCCTGACTGAAAAAAAGCCAAGGAATCCTTTGAGCCCAGAAATGGATTAAATGGATTAACTGGGTCCAGAGAAAAGCCAAGCAGAAAGAAGAAGAAAAAAAATACTCTATCTTGGTTTCTTCAGCTCACTGCAGTTCAAGGGAGAGAAAACAGGGCTTACAATGAACTGGAAGAGGATTTTTCTGAGTGTGTAAAAACAAGAAAAAATATTATTCATGCTTATTTTACATTGTCCAATGAACCAGTCTGGGAAAGGAATAGCCATCTAGATTTCTGCATATTCACAGGGAGCTGAGAAAGGGAAACTGGGGCAGTGGGCACACTGCTTCAGAAACCCTGTGCCTGCTGGTGCAGGAGGAAGAGTTCTTTCAGATTACGCTGTCAGTGGCCATTTTCCCACATAAAATGTTTGGGTAAAGGATGTCAGTACCGTGGCTTTTTTTGTCCTGAACCATAGCACTGCATAAATAGTGATCATGTATGAAACACTTCTTGTGCTAATGGATGCAACAGCTTCCCAGTTTCTCTTATAATCTGTGTTTCTTGTGTATCAATAAAACACCCATGATCCACACTTCTTAAAAGATTCACCTTTGACATGAGTGCTTTTATGCAGGCATCCCCTTTATTTATATTTTCATTTAGCTTCCATTTTTTTGATACTCCAAGTCTGCTTATCTGTCAGAGACACCTTAATAATCTAATGTGAGTAATATTGACATCTAAGGATGAACAGAAATTCATCATTCCTATTCTGTTACTCAAACATAGGTGCTGGGATTATGTGTTTCATCTAGTATAAACATTTATTTGTTGGAAAAATAGTGTAATATAGACCTAAATTTGTGTTTAGATATCAGTTGACAACAGGAAAAGATTAATAAAGGCAGGCTTGCCACTAGTTTTGCAGAAGCTAAGAGCTTTGAAAAATAGCAGAAGTTGCTCTGTGGCTTGCAGTAGCAGATCTCCCAAAATTTCCATTCACTCCTCAAGAGTCTTTTTCCCTCCACAATATACATGGCCTCAAAATTTCTGCTGCATTTCTGCATCAGCTCAAACATTCTACCAGTGTATAAAGCTGTTTGTGTGTCTTTGGATATCTTTTTTCTTCTCCTTTTCATGCTCTTCCTCTTTTAAAGCATGGGCAGAGACCTGTTTGGCAGAAATGCATATCCACACATCTTTGCATATTGAAGGACACGTTTGTTTGCAGCAATTTGCAGACATGCTGCGTGGTCACATTCTTATTTCTTAATTTTTTACTTTTTTGAATGCATTTCTATAAGAATGAATATCTGGACCATGAACTCTCCTTTATCAAAGCATGTATTTGTAAGCAGTGATATCTCTGAGTACACAGACACCTGGTTAGGTAACGTGTTTGCATTCGGGCTATTTGTGTAGCTGTTGAGCAGCAAGAATCACTGAAGCACTGTAGCAGACTGCCAAATTTGCTGAATTCTGAGAACCATTTATGGCTTCAGATCGTGATGCTTTGCTCCTGCTGTGTGCAGAGCAGATAAAGAAGTTATTGTAGTGTTATCCATCACAAGTCAAACAGAAGTCATTTTGCCATAACACAGCTTTAGCAATAGGATATAAGCATCAGGACTCGCTTACTAACCTAAATGAGAATGACAAATGTGAATAACTTTAGAGTTTGATCTTTCTCTGCTTTTTCTCTTGTCTCTGTTCTTAGCCCTATGAAAAACTGATGTAGAATGGTTCACACCCAATCTGCACAAAATATACAAAGTCCCATGTATGTAGGAGGAGAAATATGCAGCTCTTTATTTAGAGAAAATATTTAGTTTTATTCAGAGAAAATAGTTTTATTTGGGGGAAATAATATTTCCTCTACAAGGTGGTTAAAAGAGACTGTAAAATTGGCATTAGGCCACTTAATATTTCTATTTCATTTACTTCCAGGTATGATATTCGTTTCAGTGTGTAAATAAAAACATCCCTCTTTCTGAACTGTCAGCTCAGTGACCACAAGCTGGCCTCTGAGAACAGTACATCACCTTGTCTGATCTGTCCAGTGATAAAAGCTATGTTAGCCCATTTGTGTTCTAGTTTTGGATCAAGGTGTGCATTTTATGAATGACTTGTATATGCAAATTTTGTTTAGTGCAAACAAAGGACACCATCAACTGTACAAATAAACACATGTTTGCAGATATTCCTCATGCAGCAAAATGCCTTTGGGTTTGTCAGCAGTCTGCAGCATGTAACAAAAAAGACAATCCTGCCTGTTTTTTCCAGCAAATATCTCAGGAAGGCAACGTGGTGACTTCCCGCGTTTATTATCAGCACAAGGCTCAGCCTGCCCCGAGCATCTTGCAAAAATGTACAGGGGAGATTTTCCAGGAACTACTTTATTCTCCTTGGTGCCTGATGTTCTGCCGGATGACACACATGGGTTGGGTTTAATGAAAACCTGACAAGTAAGTGAGGATAATCTGACCCACTCTCTCCATAGTCACTCAGAAGGTAGGTAGCCTCCTCTCTGTCCCAAACAGGTATCAGCATCTTCTGAGGGATCCTGGAGCAATCAGGGGTGGCCTTGAGGGCTCTGGCAACAATCCTGCCCCTGTCCCTGCAGGGGTCAAGTTTACTGGCCAGGAATCCAGGATTTTCTGTGTAGGTCAGAGCCAGAGACATCCTTCATGGCTCCCTCCTGCCTCCACAATCCTCATCCACAAATCAAGAGAGGCCCAGGTGACAGCACCTGGGCTGTGGTCTATGGGACAGGCAGGGCCTTTACCACTGAGCTGGGTTTGGTTTTGGAAATGTATCCATCGTACTTGAAGAAAATATATTCTCAAAGTTGTTTGAAAGAGTCAAGAGTCATTAAAATATGTAAATGGTAAAACTGTACATGGATAATAGTCTGATTACCATTTCAGAGACAGATGTTCTAACACAGAACCAGATTTTCAAAGGAGATCCGGGTTAAATTTTCAAGTATTCAGCCCCACATCTGGAGTTGAATTTTCAGATGAGCTCACCTCTTGCTGAGGCACTAAGTGGGCAATTCTCTGTAAAGTCCTCAACATGTGCTTCCCACTGTGGTTTCAGTCAGATCCTTTTTTTTCTTTCCCCCCCTTTAAAAAAAAAAAAAAAAGTTTAAAAAAATGTTTTTTGTGGGGGTTGTTGGGTTGTTGTTTTTTTGGGGGGGTGGGTTGCAAAAGGGAAGTTGCAAGCAGCTGAATCTGCTTGGAAATCTGAGCCTGGCTGTCAATGCTGAACACTTGTGGAAATCCAGCTTCTCACATGTGCCTGAGCCCCACAGGCACAGAATGCCCCATGCACCTTCTCCCAAGAGGTGCCAGCAACCTTGGTGCCACAGGGTGGATTCCCTTGTCCTGCTAAGGGCATTCAGCAGTGCCCATGCTACACATCAGTCTCTCCAGCATAGCAGGGCAAGTCAAAGAAATGAGTAAAACCTTAAAAGCCACACTGATACAAAAGGCAGGCTTCCAAACATTGGTGCAATGCTCTTATAAGTGTTGAGATCTGATCTCGGTTGTAGCAGTTCCCTGATGGAATTACTGTCAAAGTCACGGGTTACAAGGTGTGGCTGATAACTGGCTTTCCATATGCAGGTACATATTGTCCAAAATGTGACAGAACCCCCCCAGGCAAACTCCATCTGTCTCTTTACAAAGTTTCAGGTTAAAGAAAGGAACTTGTAATGGCAGCTAACTTCAGGAAGACTCTTGCCACTTGACTTGTGACCGCATTTGCACTTCAGGCACTGAAGTTCCTACAGTGGGAAAACAGCATTACTGAGCTGAGCCACTGCCAAGCACCTTTGCAAAGAGATCCTCATTGCTAAAGAGCACAGTGTGAAGCTACAACAGCTTAAACACATCTAAGAATAAACAGCATTCCCGTGCTGCTGCATCGAAGAGATGCTGTAAGGAAGGGCATGAAGAAGTCAGGGCAAAGCTCCCAGCAACCTCAGCTCCCTGAGAGGAACTGGCACAGCCTCCTGTACTATCAGCTCACATGCTGGAAGTGCCACCTATAGAAAAAAGGAATTTATGTGCATTTCTGCTATTAAAAATAGGTGTCTTTTATCAATGTGTGTAAATTGCTTTAAGAGAGGGAAACATGTTCAAATATGATGAGTCATTTTCACATTCGTATCTAAGAGTGTGCAAGTGATACTTGAAAGTACACAAGCCATTCTTGCACGTTTGGTTTGTTATATGTTCAGATTCTAGACCATTGAAAAGACTCTCATAATCACTTACTCTCTGGTTTGTGTTTCCTTATTAACTGGTAAGCCAAACTTGCCTGCTCCACTTGCTCAGTGCCGTGTCTTGTACCTGTGACCTTCACAGTTCACTCATTCTAAATTGGTGTTCTGGGGGCAGGCAATTCTCCTGCCTTCAGATGCTGAGGCTTTTTTATTCTTCATTGTAATTTAAGCACCTCCAGCAACTCATTTCCTCAAATCTGTGATTTTTTTAACTGATATTTATTTCAAAGTGATAGGTCAATAAGAAAAAAATTATTTAGAAGGCAAATACTCTCAAAGCTCTCTGTATTTTGTCACCACCAGTCATTGCTGGCTGCCTCATTTTAAAAGGGAGCCATGCATGTTTTGTTCAAGAAAATCAACGAGTTTTATTACTGCAAGACTATGACTGTCCTAGCTCACCATTTATGGAGGGTTTGTTAATCTCAAATTACATGAACTTTCAGCACCCAGGATTCTCTGTCGAGAAGTTTCACGTTGGAAGGATTCAATTTGAAAGTCTGCACTCATAGCTCTTTATCACACTATGATAGCAGAAGAAAATGTATTTTATTAATGTTGCCCAGAACTAGAGCAAGATACTTGACAGTATGGAGAGATGGCTAGTACCTGATGGCTAACATCTGCGTAATGCTGATAGCTACCTGACATTATTACAGGTCTTTATGACAAGCTGGTGAAGAAAGCAGTCTGAAATCTGGCTATCCTAGCTTAACTTGAATATTTCAGTTGGAGTCAATGACAAGGAAATAGGAGCTAATTAAGATGTGGGGTGGGGGAGAGTTTAGAAAATTATTCCAAAATCTTATAAAGGGAGATAATTAGTGACACAGTGCCTAGTTGCCAGAATTATATACAAATACCAATGAGAATCTTTTCCTCTCGTCCTAATGAAATGCAAACATTTCTTGTTTTGGTAATAATTACTAGCTGTCTTTTGTCACTTTTAACTTTGTTTGTGAACAGCAATTTCTATTAAAAGATAAGTCAAAGCAAGAGGATGTATCTATCAATTCTAAGTATGCTGAGGTTAATAATCACCCTTACCTGCTGTGAGGTGAGTTTCTTGCTGAGCGTTAGCTCCTGAGAAAGGTCTGTCCCTGGCATTCACAGATCTCATATTTTGGTGGAAAGTTTTACTATGTTAATGAATTTCCCAGCATTGTGAAAGGCTGCTGTGGAAGTAGGTGGATGAAAAAATCATTATTTCAAGTAGCTAGAGATTGTGCATTGATTTACAATTTTAGCCTTAGTAATCATGACTGTCTTGTTGACCGTGGACCGATTTTTTATCTTAACTAGCAGCACTTTTTTCCTATAGTCTTTCCTATCCAAATTCACAGAATTTATTCAGCTTTCTTTAGTCATCCATTAGGAAGCACAGAAAAATGTTGCTATTACATTTACAACTCCTTCTGAAGATTAAACATGCGAAACTATCTGTATGTTGCTGCTTAAGTAGAAATATCCACAGCAAAGCTCAAACAACTCGACTGGGAGCCTGACAAGCATCAGTCACATGTGAATATGTACTCAGCAAAGAGTGAGTGTGGTTAACAAGGCCCCACAAGATGTGCTGTTTGCTGCTGAGGCTGCTGTCAAACCAGACGATGCTTTTCCACCTTGTCCAAAGGGTCTGAGGAAAACGTGATCGTTCTGCGTCAGACACATCCAGAGAAAACGCATCCGGATCGACAGCAGTCTGAGGAGGTACTGTTTGATCAGCAAGATCCTGTCTTCAAAATACACACTCCTAGGTGGAGAGGGTTTCCCAGATGTCACAGTGTCATCAATTGCTTCCCGTGGAGGTGGGACGTGACAGACCCAGTGGCGCTGGAGGGTGCAGATGATGGCTGTGCAGATCCAGCTGGGGCATCGCCGTCTGGAAGTGCTCAGCACTGAGTGCAGGAGGTAATCCCATAGGAAATCACATCTTTTCCTACTCATGTGAGGACCACAGAGTCACCACATGTACAATCCTCAGTTATCAGCATCTGCTTGCATTTTCCTCAGATGCTGTTACTATACTTCACAGAGCTCTGGAAATGAGATTAATCTACTGGGAATGCCAAAACAAGGGAAAAAACTGGGATCCTGCTGCAACATGTTTTCTCGCAGCTTTTGCGATATCAGAACTGTAAAGTTCCACATGTGCCACTGTCAGAACATGGGGGTACCAAACAAGCCTCAGGATGAAGACAGCACCCTTGGTTCAGAAAGGAGGGGAGACAGCCTGGCACCCACACCAGGCATCACGACAAAGAGTTGCTGACACTGTCAGTGCCATTTTAATCTTATTTCTTCTACCTGAGTTCTACCACCAAGAGACAGATAGCAGAGGGCAGTCCCCTGCTTGCTAGCAGAGTGGTCCTCATATGGCAAGCACTGAGGTGACTGGGTCTGAACACCTCCTCTTTGCTGGCCCCAGCTCTGCCCACAGGGTGTTGCTCTGCATGCCTCTCTTCCTCTTCTGCTTGTGTTCACCCGCCATAAAACATGGATGGGGACCATTTAGCTCTTAGTCATCTTGTGAGCATTATTTTATGAGTGTGCTACAGTGCTTTGAAAACTAAAATATTCCCTGAATTACTGTTTTAGTGCTGTGTTAGAGATCAACAACATTGATAAACCAGGCTGCCTTGTCATTAAGTCATACTTTTGACCAGCACACTGCTCAACACACAGCTTGGAGAGCTGTGAGCTCTCCCCTCATTCATGCCATCACCAGAGAAGGGGCTTATCTGTATCTGCTGAATCATCTGCTGGAGCGGCATAATCAATGTATTTGCTCTAGATGTTATTTCCAGTGAAAATAAACTGCTCATGAGGCCACACCTCACACTTCCAATGAGATAAGTGGTTAACCATTGTCTTAACTAAAGATTGACAAAAAGCTGATAAGGCCACTAAGCTAACTGAGCGTTAACCTTGTTAACTACCTATATGCCAATCAGCCAGGGAGTTTTACAAACTGACCAGAAACAAAGGCCACCTGAAATGCAGTGCAGGCTTCTCCAGATGTTCCTGACTGTTTGCTGAGCAAACCTCGCACTGTTGGTGTGCACTCTGCCAGCTTTAAAGCCTTGCACTCATTTCAACTACCTTTGTAAACATCTGCAACCAAATCTTCACTGTGACTGTACATGACTGTCTTGACTGTCTTCAACCTCTCCAGACACCAGACCTTCAGAAAAAGCCCTGTCCTCAGGTCCATGCAAACTCTTCCCTCGATTCTTGTTTCTTTTTTTCTCCTTTGCAGCAAGGAAAACACAGATCAATCACAACACGGACAGCAGACAAGACATGATTATCTATACCCAGTGGAGTTGTGCAAGTCCTTGAGATTTCTCTTGCTGTGCCAAAAATGAAAACTTCACTTTTGCTTTCTTTCCTCTTAAGATGCTCTGCCAGCAGTCTCCTTGCTGTAACATCGGTGGGATGGAGACACCACTGTCCAAAGAGCCTGCAAGAGCCTTGACAAAGCTCATTTGCTTTCCAGACCCAAATCCAGCTGTGCTTCTGGGTATCATACATGCTTCTGGGTCTTCCAGCCTACCCTGTGTCAGCTTTCCCTTTTCAGCAGGTCTCTGCAGGGGTGGTTTTGTTGCCAGCACCTCCTTGGGCAGCCCTCCCGCTGCTGACACTGCGCTGCCCCTGCCTGCACATGGAGAGGATCCTGCCCACTATCTCCCTGTCCCACCCCACCTCACCCAGCCTCTCCTGGCTCCCCACCTTTCCAGCTGCCCACCATTCATCCAGACCTTTGGGACTGGGTGGTTTGTGGTCTTAGAACGGACCCAGTTGCAATTGTCAGGTGTATTTACTGTCTTTTCAGAAAACCGTGGGCTGAGCAAATGTTAACAGCTTCTCTGCCACAAGAGCTGTCATCTCAGGTCAGGACTGAGACACGTTGCCAGGATAACACTAGAGGAAAAAAAAAAAAAAGAAGCAACCCAGATGTGCTACAAGGGAAAGCTCTAAAACCCCCATTGAATCCCAAGATTTAAGTCTCCCTTCTACAAAACTTAAAGTCTCTGATGAGTAATCTGCCAAAATTTGGAGGGTGATGAATATCAAGTTTCCGCTTCTTAGACTGCTCATCCAGAGTTCCACACAGGGCCCCAAACCTACAGTGTACAACTGCTGCTGCTTAAAATATGGCACTTTTCCCCCCATGGACTTAAGAGCCTGCGAAAGCAGCTTGCATATATTATAACAGTCTTGGATCCGTAGTAAGTCATCCCTTGCAAAGAGAAAATATTTGATAGCTTTATCCTGTTCAGTAATCAACATCTTGCCCTTGGACTACATTGTAACATTTGCAGCATGCCTCTGGAAGGGAATCCCTGACTCCTGGTGCTTGCTATCCCTATATTGCTTTTATCTTTCCTGTGGATGAAATCTGACTGAATCTTTCACACCCCAGGAGATAGAGAAGGATTATTTTGAAGCAAATTGCAAAGTAAGGAGTCCTTTACCAGAGCAATTACATTTTATTGCTTCAGTTGGTAAATGTTTAAAAAAGCAGCCATCTTCTAAGAACATATCATAAAATGTGACATGCACACAAACTGTAAATAAATAGATATAATGGCTTCTAGTAGAAGATCCAGTCAGTTGGTTTTAGTTCCTGGTAAAGTTGCAAACTTTCTGTCCACCTATAAGGCAACTGATCAGTCTTTCCTGTAGCTCATTTCTTTCTCAGTGCAATAAGCAGAACACTTCCCAGTGGATGAGTTCTGTATCTCAAGGGAGCCCCAGCTCACTTAGCCCCTGCCCAGGGAGGACTTCAGCAGGACCAAATTAATAGTTTGCAGTGATTTCCTGTATTCCCAGCCCCGTGCCCTTAATGTAATTTTCAAGAAGAGAAAGGGTTTTCATCCAATTTGTGGTTTGACTCTTACCCATTTGCACCAAAGAGTACAGCAAAGGCTCAAGTTGAAGTGTGACTTGGTTAGCAATATTTCTTTTCAGCCAGGTATCCTAGTGCCTTTTAGCACCATCCTTGTCCAGAGGAGCAAAGGAGAACCTCAAAAGCAAGGATTCACATGAGGGCCACAGACTGCAGCTGCTGCCATAGCTCTTGAAACAGGAGCACTCAGATTTGTGTTTCGGTGATTTTTTATTCTTGTTCTGTCAATTAATATTGGTAATCATGCAGCACTGAGAGTTAGAGGCAGCATTTGCTTGCCACCTGTTATGATTACATCTACTTGTCCTCCCATAACTAAAACGCAGGGGCTCCTTCTCCCGTTTCCCCATCCACTTCTAGGAAGCATCTGAGACTCTTTGTGTTTCTGCCAGGAGACACAATAAAACCTCATGCTTGTGTTTTCCTGCTGAGCTGATCTTGTCATCTGTTCAGGAAAAAAACCAAACCAAAACAAACAAACAAAAAAAAACACAAAAAACCCCACACACAAAAACCCCCCACCTCATTTTCAAGGAGAAAGAAAAATGGATGTCTGCAATTGAGGGACTCACGTCTCTGTGCTTCACTGGTACCTTCACTATCATGACAGTGGCTACCTAGCAACAATGCCTTTCAACTCAAGCCAGCTTTATTTATATATATTTGTATTCCTTCTGGTGTGAGGGAAAGGGAGGCATAAAATCATTAATTTACTTGGACGTGATAAGCTAAAGAGTCTTCTTCCTGAAAATTTAAAACAATATTTCACCAACGTCTTGAAGAAACTCTGGTGGCTGGTTTGGTGGCATGGCAGGTGTAGCTGCTTAAGCTCATTATTTAGACATGATTCTTCCCAGGTTAGAGTGTGCAAAAGTACTTATTGTGAAAAGCAAAATAAAAACCAAAACACACACACCTCAAGCACCTGGAAAGCAAGACCTTACGGTTTTACAGGAGCAAGTTCTTTTCCTGATAATGTACAGTAGCAATTGACACCTGCCAGTATCTGGGCTGACCTTAATGGTTACTTTTTGCCCAGAAGATAAGGTGGAATTAAGTGTGCTTGAGATTTGTAGACAGAGGCAATCTAAGGCAATAAGTAAGTTCTTTTGCCCCCCTCCTGTCTGAAGGCAGAACTATGTTAACCTTAAAAAGCTATGTAATTGTTTTGGTTGTTTGTATTTTAGATGACTGCCCTCCCTTTCAGCCCTCCCTCCTCTCTCCCCATCATCTATGAAAACCAAAATTAAGCAGAAGCTGTAAATCACTGTGATTATCTTACCTTACTCATTCCTTTTGCGGCTGACGGGGAGCAAAACCTAGTAAATATAATCCCTGCCCATTTTCAAGAGCTTGGGGACAAAATACCCTTCCAAAAATGTTTAAATAAGCTCTGTATTCCTCCCTGTCACCTCTTTTGCTTTGAGCTGAAGCCTTGTCACAGTATTCCTCTCCCTGGATTTGTTCCAGCCTTCAGACAGAAGGCTTTCATCCATTTCAGTGTTTCTTATTTAGTATTATCCCATTAACTTTGAGTTTTTCAGAATATTTATTGATTAACCTTCACAAAACTTCTGTGAAGTAGCAAACGGCTTCCCTTGTCCAGTTGAAGATGCAAGAAACAAGGCACTGTCTTTGGTGTTACAGAGTATTGGGTAAATGTCCTGATTCTGCCAGGACAGGATGCTGAATAAAAGGACTTTGTACAAGCAGACCTTACTTGGCCAACTGTTGGAAAAACTGAAGCAGAAACAGCCAGTAGGTGAATCAAATGAGGTAAGAGAGATTTGTTTCCATAAAAGTAGACAAATTATTAAACACAAGTACAAATGAACTCAAGCAATTATGGAGTGTTGCAGAGTAAAATGAGCAACCGGTATTTCTGAGGAGCCTAAAGGTCTGGCAACAGGTTCACAGTTAACAAATACAAGAGGGCAGCAAGTGAAAGGTAGCTCTGTGTAACCTCCTTTGGCCCTTGAGATGATGCCAGGAGGATCCAAAACAGGTGTCACTTTAGGTAGTGACAGAACAGAAACTTGAGATGTGAGAGGAGCACAACTCTTTCCCAAGGTCTCAGTCATCTCAAGTGGGGCTTTCAGGAGTCACTTCTGTTCACCTGAAACCCACAGACCAGAGGACATGTGGACTGTGGTACCTAGAGAGAACTTTTTTCTACATTTCACATTGTCTGAAGGACTATATCCAATTGTAAAAATATGGATTAGATCACAGGTCTTCACCAGTAATGTCAAAGCCATGTACGATCCATTCCTGTTTGTCCTTGAGTTGGACTGCACTGGAAATCATCGTTTTACAAAAAGAGGTGTGCCAGTGAGTCACCCCAAAATCTCCCAGGGTCCTGCCTGCTTGAGACAGACAAACATGGACTCCAGCTGAAAGGAGTTTGAACCCAGAGATCTTGGTAGCTGGGTGACTGTTAAAAGAGGGTAGAGAGAGCTCCAGGAGCAAGTCAAAGCACAGCAGCTACAGCTGGCCTCTTCATGAGGTGTCCATCCTTTCAGCATCTAAGACACTCTTAGAAAGTGTCAAATTGCAGGTGAACATTGAAATAAAGATATTTTATTGGACAGAAGGAGTCACAATCCACTTAAATCCTGCTGTAGGCACCAAGCTCAGTCAAGACATGTCTGAAAACTGATCTTACTGAGCCAAGTATGTTCCTGATTCAAGCCTGCAAAAGCCCATGGCATTGCATCACACACTATGGCTCCATTTCTTTAACAGGCTCTGCAAAGGAAACCCTTACTGCTTTCATTAGATCTGATATTTAACATGCTGGATGGAAAAAGGCAAAGAGTCTCAAAGGCAAAGAGAATGTACATGTTTAATGGTGTTCAAAAACTGTAATATGGGGATAATACCCCTTGCCTAACTTACAGGAGACTTAAAGTTTACAAACCATTCTGCAGATGTCAGAAGAATTCTAATGACCATTAATTAGAAAATAATATTCAACTTTGTCATTGATTCTTTGATTCTGCCTTTTTTGTTACAACATTTATTTTCGTCGTCTGCAGTTTTGAATTAATGGGAAAAGTTCACAGTGAAGGCTTTGAGGTGTCTTCCTGTTATTAAGGGTTACTATTAAATACATTAAATTGATTTAAGCCTATTAGTTTATCAAAAGAGTGTAATCCTGTTCTTTAGCTTTCAAGGGAAAGAAGCAACTATCTCATTTAATTACTGTTTCCTTGCTGGTACCCCAGCAAGCAAATGTTCCACAGTCCAAAATAATTGGTGATGACTGGAAACAAAAGTGTATTTATTCATCCTACTAACTAATAAGGTTAATTGGAAAAACTGGGAAAAGTATGGACTGTAAAATAAATTAATTTTCTTCACTACAGAACATGAATCTTCCAGCTTACAGAAAACACAAAGAAGTTTTACTTGGTGCATATATAAATAACAGTTTATGGAGGATCCTTGAATGACATAGACATGTAACCTATGAGTCTCCAGACAAATGCACCAAACGCAGACAAAACCAGTTTTGACAAGACATTGGCCATTTTCAGTCCACTTCAGGGACTGAAGAGGTTCAGCTGCCCAAAGATTCCACTTGCCCTCATCGCAGGCAGCTTTAGGGCCCTTCCCCTGAAGATCTGCTGTGTCATTTCATGGACAGTTTGCCTTCATCCCACCTGAAACGTGATGCTATTGCAAGGTGAGAGTAAGCACAGAGCAGGAGTGGAGAGTATGAGTTTGTCCTGGACATGCTGCCCCAGAGGCACATTTAGATAGAAGGGATGAAGAAGCTGATGTTTCCTCCCTGACATGTAAGGTCCTGATACACCTCACCCCAGCTGGATGGAGAAAATGCATCCCAGGGTGGGAGAGATGAACAGCACTGAAGGAGTGGGAGCAGCTGGACAAAGCAACTTGGGTGCAGGAAGAGGCTTGGTGGTGTGAGCTGCTTTTCACCTCACATGGATTTGAATCCAAGCAGGAGAGCACGATGAAGCAGAAAGCTTTTTGAAATACATGTTAATAAATTTGTGCCAGTTCTTAAGAGATTTCTAATAAAATAGTCCTGTCAACTTCAGTGAATCTTTGATTTACACTGACTGGGGATTTGTTCTTCTGCTGAGGTAGTTCTAAAGTACCTATAATTTTGTTATACTAGCGAGTCAGAGATATTCTGATGTATGTATTATTGGTTATTATGGACTGTCATCAGCCCTTCAGTCAGCTGGTTATGATTCATGGAAGAAAATCACTCCTAATTAAACATTCATCCAATTATTCTTGCCAGAAACAAGTGAAATATGCAACCAATATGTTCCATAAAGGCTTTAGGAGGGTACCATTAGGATTTGTGAGGCCAGACAACTGAATTCACAGGGAAGTTTTTCAGCACATTACATGAGAAAAGGATCCATCCTTACCTTTTAACTGTATTCTGAATATCTCAAGCAGTATTTAATGTCAGATTAGATTTCGGAGCAAGACACATTAATGACTACAGTAATTGCTCTCTGGGAGAACAGATTTCAGTGACAACACTTTCTTTAACCTCCAGGGTCTTACTTTTCTATGAACAGCTTAGTATTTAAACAAACTTATTTCTCAATGTTTAAAAAATGTATATAAAAAAATTAAAAAAACAAACAAAACCCTGCGGAGGCTCAAGTAACTATTTATTCTGTATGTCATCAAAAAAAAAAAGATGTAGCATAACGTTTCTCTTTGGTGTGTCACTGTTTTGCTGGTCTGTTTCATGCATGCATATGTATCTAAGGAGTAGATGCTGACCCCTACAAAATTACTTCAAAATGCCCAGAGCTTATCATTCACCCCATGTCTGAGAGTATAAATCTTATTACCGAGTGCCTAGAATAGTTTTCTGAGTCCTGCAAATTTCTGTCTTGCCCTGACTTATCTTGGCTCACAGGTCTTGAATATGCAGTAGCTGAAGATTTTTTTTTGCAGCGCACGGACAGACGTGATGCAAATTACTTCCGTACATTTGATGGAAATCAGTTGAACTTCTCTAGTATTAAAAACTAGTCTAACTGAAGGGAGAAACAGAAGTGACTTTTAGCAATATTTGCCTCTTCAAAAGAGCAAATGGATAAGGTGAGTGTATGTTTCCACTTCAAATTCACCCCAAAAGTCTGGCTTTTATTTTTGGGGTTTTTTTACTCCATAATCAAATGGCAATTGACAGATACATTCCCAAAAGATATATTGTGCCTGCTTAAAAGCAACAGCAATGCCATGAAATTCTCATTACTCATTGACAATTTAAACAAAATAATTTCTGTTAAGAAAACTTATTATGAGGAAAATATGATCTGAATTACAGGAAAATATGCAGCAGTTTGTGGAGCTTGCGCTGCTCAAATACGCAGCAAATCCTGGAGATTCCTGGATTGCTTCTGATACCATCACATCTGCAGGTCTGCAGGTTCTAGCACGCTACTTCTTTGTAATTATTTGCTAAAAGCTCTAAAATGAATGTTTCAAAAGGATTTTTCAGAGTGGTTGAAGTCTGTGTTTGTTTTGCAGTCCCCTCACAGCTTTTATGCACAGGAAATAGAGAAGCACACTGGTTAAAGCAGGTAGGAGCTGATCTCCCTTTGAAATCAAGAATTACAGATGTTCCTTATGAAATAGGTGGGAAGTAGACAACCAAGAAACTTCAAAAATCCACCTCTATGCTTTCTGGAATAATCTCCAATTGTAAGCAAACAGAACAATGCCTGATATGGCTTGGGATTTCAACATAAATTTAATGTATCTAGGAGATCTCACGAGACCAACTTGGCTTCTTACGGATATCTTAGTGTTCCAAGTTCTTTCAGTACACATAAAATATTCCCATTTCTTACTGAGTTATATTTTGAACTCATAGAACTGCTTAATCATCTTTTGATTTCAAACATAATTTGTTCCATATATGCCAGGAACAAGTAATTCAGCAAGACAAGTGACCACTGTTGAGAAGAATTATTGGAGTCAAGATGTTGAAGAGTTATGGATGCTGCTGCTGTTTTATACATAGCAATTGTATATTCTCTGTAGTTCATGACAACTGTATTATGATCTCCTCTTGCCAAGAGCCACATGTGCATCACCTGAAGCTGGCAGTCGCAGCACAACCAGCACATTATTAATTTTTAAGTATTATGCTATAGGAATATTTTGTGACTCTTGAGTGCCAACATCTAAGTTTTCTTTTTCTTATTCTGAAAATTCAGTCAATTTAGCTTTATTTTTCAGTTATCATAACCAGAGATTAATCTACCTTAATCCCCAAATCACGTCTGCCTTAGAACATTGAGAAGATTAGTCATCAAATAGTCAGATCCATAGTCAAAGTCATCTTTATCTCTTGGTTTCCTTATTATCATATTATTAGCTGCAAGTTCCTGCAAAACCACACTGACTTCCTTTCCAAATATGAGTACCACTGCTGCCATAAGACAGGGGAGCCTTTTAGCAAGCTGTGACCACGGGAGAATGAGAAGTAAGAAATTGCCTCTGTGGCTGAATCCTCCTGTGAGCACCAGCAAGCACCAACAAAACACTGTGGCACCTGGCACAGCACCCAAAAGTGTGAAAAGCAGAGGAAGCAGCAAGGCAGTAAACCAGCAGCAGCCTGATGTGCCAGGAGGCTGGAGGTGCAAGGTCCCTGGGAGGGATACCCCCCATGATTGCTCATGCAGCCTGCAGTCACCAGCTGCAATAAAACAGGACTGCCTTAGAGGGTGCTGAGTCTCCTGAGATGGACAAATTTAAAGCTGTGCCCTGTGCTTAGTGTTCTCAACTAGCAAGCTCTAGGCAGGTCTCCACTTAGCTGTCAGAAGTTTTTTTTTAAACAAGCCCCTTCGACATGTCTGTGTGCTGTTCAAAGAGCCCAAGCACCCAACTTCAGATTTTTGCTTCTATTCTGGGGACCAGTTGGCTAAATATTCACTTGGCAGCATCTTAGCATATGGGCATCTACATTCTTCTTCACATGTAGCTGAGAGTCCACTGAGCAATAAGGAGACTTATTTGTGCTAACTGTTCATTTTACATTGTTTTTAATGCTGCAAAATAAGGACTTAAATTTGTTTGCATACAGAAAGCAAATTATTTTTATGTTGTGCTGCCAGAGTAAAATTTTGCTGCATGCAGATTTCCTCTTCTTTTCTAAGAAGCTAGCTAAAAATAAATCCTGTACACCTGCCTCTTCTCTGTATGCCATCCAGTAACTCTAAAACTAAACATGTATGTAGCACAGTGCTAAAAGCCTCAGTGAAGGCTGTAGAGGGACCTTCAGACACACTGCCTTTGCCAACAGTCTCATTTACCTTCTGCATCAGAGACCTTAGAGTGTCCTAGCCCAAGCTGCTCCCCAAAAAACCACCTTTGTAACATTTGCTAACTTCTGGTCAGCCCTGAAGTTGGACAGTCAAGCAGTTGGGCTAGATGGTCACTGTAGGTCCCTTCCAAATGAAATATTCTATTCTATTCTACTCTATTCCGAAGGTCTTATAAGGAGAGGCTGAGGGAGCTGAGGTTTTTTCAGGGGGGTTATCACTCTCTACAGCTCCCTGAAGGGAGGTCGCAGTCAGGGTGGGGGGGGGAGGTTTCAGGCTCTTCTCCCAGGACATGAGTGACAGGAGAGGGCATGGCCTGGAGACAGGGGAGGTTTAGGTTGGACATCAGGAAGCACTTCCTCACAGAGATGGTGATCAGACATTGGGATGGACTGCCCAGGGAAGTGGTGGGGTCACCATCCCTGGAGGTGTTTGAGGAAAGCCTGTATGTGGCACTCAGAACCCCAGTGTGGTGGGGTTAGGTCATAGGCTGGACCTGATGATCTCAGAGGTCTTTTCCAGCCTCAATAACTCTGTGATTCTGTGACTCCATTCCATTCCAAACCAAAAGTTCATTTCCTTTCTCACTCCTTTATGGATGTTTGCCCAATTTTTCTGCTCAGTTTATTGCAGCCTGTGTTCCTGCAGCCCTGTGCTGGCAGAGGTGGCAGTGCAAGGTCAGTCACAACACGGGAGCACATTCCAGTGCTGGGAAAGTCCCGCACCTCACACCGCAGCTCCCCGCTGGCAACGGGGACTCGTGAGCCAAAAAGGCTGCTGCCACACCAGCTTGTATGACAGACTCATTCTCCGAGAGCATATGAATTGGCAAATTGCAGCTTATGATTCAGACTGGGCCGCAACAAGTCTTGCACTGTCGGGTACACCTCAGTTTCAGGGATTTACGTCATCAGCTTTCTGTTTTGTGTTAGATGTTTCTGTCTCCTGAAAGAAACACTTTTTTTTTTTTTTTCCATATTCTGGAAAATACTGTGACTGTTGTTATGCTGATACAGAAATACACCACTGGCTAATGGCTATTTTGGAAATTCATGTTGGTTCTGTTCAATCATTTTTATTCTTCTCTTGTCCATTATACTGGCATCCTGGGCACCAGTCTCTCTCCCATTGATTTCTGGCCCATGCTAGTTATTCCAATGCTCCCCAGATTTCACTGTAGCCCCATCTTCTCCAAAGGCATCTAGGTGACCAGCTCATAAACTAGTCAATATGACTAGTTGCAATGACATCTGTGAATCTAACAGAAACAAAATGTAGCTGGGACCCACAGCCAAGACCATCAGTGAATCTTGTCCTCTTCACAATCATTGAAGGATTTCAAGAAATAACATGGAGAGAGCCATACCTCTTAACTTGAAGTTGCTTATTGCTCACTGCTTGGGGTTCACTGTTTAGAGGTGGAAGGTAACATCTTTGAGTGGCCCAGGACTGAGAACAGATGAAACTATGGGTTTCCATTTGCTGGCCCTGAGCAGAGGACCTCACACATATTACATGACAGTCATACAGTGGCCTTTTCCTCTTCCAGTGGTCCTCATGAGCAAGGAGCAGTTCCTGTTGGATTTCATAGGGCTGGATTTTCATGGCATGCATACCTGGTATCTGGGCTTCAGATGGGAAACCATGTCTAAAGTATCATCCAAGGAGTCTGAGGTTAGCAGGCCAAATCAGAGCTTAAACTAAACAGTGGACCTGCCAGTCCAACTGCTTCTGAAAATGTAGAGATTTAGAAGGATAAAAATGTAAATCTGGAAAAGGTTTTCCTACTGCATTGGACAACCAAACAAAGCACACTACTGCCATAGCAAGTATTTTCAGGGGAAAGTTGCACTTTGGCATTAATTAAAAGACCTTTTTCTTTTATATTTGTTACAGTGAAATGACAGTTGTCGACCCCTGCACTTTAGGCCGTAAAATATCATCAGAAAAAAAGTTTCCTGAGGATGAAAGGTTTAAAAAGCTGCATCAAAAAAGACACTGTGGAGCAATTTTACCTTCTGCTGGAATACCTATGAATATCAGTGGAGACAAGTGATTGAACTAGACATTGTTGTGTAGTATTAAGTTTCCTACAGAAGTAATCACTGGAAAATTTCTGCGAGACATGATAAGTGTACACTGTCTTCCCCTATGAAAACAAAAACTTTGGGGATAAGTTATAGAATAAAACAGGTAATTGCTATCAAAAGAGCACTAAAGGTTTCTCTTTGATGATTATTACTATTTTTAGATTACATATTTTGGGACAAGGAAATTCTTTGTAACGTTGATTGTTTGCTGGTTTGGTTCCTGGGTCAAGAGCTCTGGAGAAATTGCTAATGTGCAGACCAAGGATTTCTTTATTTGTCTCAAAACAAGCCATCCAAATAATGTGTGGGCATGTGTACACACTGAAGAGAAAAACATGTGCGCAAGCACAGTTTTCAAGTTTTCTCCATTTGTTTATTTTTAGCGATTTCTTGGTTCATCCACTGTTTAAAGTGTAAGCTCTGTCAAAGCTCTTTAAAAGTCCTACCCTTTTCAAGAGACATTTGAGAGTTTTGAAAATAACCTTTAAAATGTCTATGACCCATAAAAGAGACTTGACCAGTTCTCAGTTAATATATAGTCGGTTAACATATAGTATGGATTGAATCCAACCAGACCAACTAAGAAATTGTTAAGGGGGAAGCTTTTATAAATCAGGAACGTATTTAGATGAGTAGTAGAAATAGTGGCTTAATGGTAGTAGAGTAGTAAATTGCCTTTGACCCATTCCCACTTTATTGCAGCCTTAGTCAACTCAATGTAAATTCCTCTCAGAGTTAAAAACTGAATTAGAAAATAAAATTTAACAAAACATCTTTTTGATGGCATAGGAAATGAGAGTGGTATTTCATTTTCTATTGTTCAGCCCTCAGAAGTACTATTAATTTGAAAAATTGCAATAAAAATCTGAAGGACAGATTAACTTCCATATTTAAGTTTATCTCCCTTCCTTGCCCATGAAACAGACTTCCACATGAAAACAAAAATGCATATTTCTAAGAAATGCATGGATTGTCCTTACCTAACTAAATAGTAGCCTTTCCAAGAGTGCTAAGGAAAATGTATTTATCCTTAGGCAGAACATAAGCACACATGGTTATGAGGGTCAGCCTGGTTTCTAATCTGAGTGAAATATATTTACCATATTTAGCAGATTTGTGTATAAGTATGCCCATACAAGAAGAGGGAGTGAGAAAAGCAATTATAATTGCTATTCCCCAAATAAATTCTCAGATTTTCATAGCAACTTTTGCATTCCAAGAACAAGCCTTTGCAGATCTAGAGGTGGAAAGGGAGTGATAAGAGAAAAAAAAAAAAAAAAAAAAAAAAAAAAAAAATTGTATTTAGCCAACTGCAATATTTTTGTGATCTTTAAAAAAAAACAGATTAATCCAAAAAGCAAGATTTATTCTAAGCAAAGTTGGATGGCAAAATTTTGCTCTCAGTGTAACACTTCAGGTGCACACAACTTGCGTGAATCTGTCACTGAAAATTGAATTTCATGCCAAATATCTGTATTATCTGTATATATCCATAGGCAGGCCTACAAATAACATTCCTGGCTAGTCTACTGTAGAGAGAAAAGTCTCTTTGTACCTTAGGGAGCTTTTGTATTTAAAACAGCTTTAAGGAAGAAAACTTGGCATAGTTATATTAAAGTTTTTTACACACACATACAAAGGAAACACCACTGATTTTATCTTTTATCACTATGCAAATGAAATCAATGCAAATATATAATCCTCAGGTTTTTTTATAATAATACCTATTTTATATTCTTACCTGTTTATTAATACCTATTAATTATTAATTATTACCTAGGTTCTTTCCCATATCCACCATTGTTATGGCAATGTATATGGCATGTACTTTCCTTGCTGCTTCTGCTTCTTCTCTGCTTCTGGGATATATGGTAAAGACACTTTAAAAATAATTACTGTTCATCAAAATTGTCTCCCTTTTTTACATGAAAGGGTGAAAAAGTTAAGACATTTTATGCAGGTACAAGAATGGCACAGCTGTCAAGGTCTGATCTCTCTTCCCTTTTTTTTTTTTAATTCTATTATAGTACAGGAAGAGTACAAAAATTGAATAGAAAAGAAGTAAAGTAAAATCATTACATGTCTTATAAGACATCATGACCAATTGTGTGGTATCACTGAAGAGCATGAAGTGCAGTAAAGTCTAAAAGCTGTAAGTGCCCCATTATTCATTTTTACTGAAAATCTAAAAGGGCTTCTTGTAAACTCAAAATTTGTCATAGGGACCTTAAAGTAGACTTTTTAAAATTTCAGTCAGTTGCTTCACAACTGATCTTCAGAATCATGAGTCATTTTGTGTTAGTGGGGTTCACAGCAATTATAGGTGCCTAAAATCCTGTCTTAAGAAGCGAAAACACAAAGTGAAAACTGGATCTCTTTGGCTACCAACATAAAACTGAAACCAGTGTTCCACATAGAAGCATATGGAGACTGAGAAAAACATTGCTTTCCCTCTTCCATTTAAAGCATTTCAATGATTTTGTGTCTTCACTTCTAGTCTTTGGAAGGAATAGACTTTTAAACCAAAAACTCTCAATCATAAGTCAAAGGAATTTCTTCAAAATCTGTGATACCCACAATACTGTACAGCTTACTGTTCCCTGTTGTTGAAGTGGAAGATGCAAGTGAAAAATAAAAGTTACCAAAGTGGACTTTACTCTTACTGAATGCTGATTGCTTGAGAAGACGTTGACTTGCATTAACACTTCCTGCATTCCTCAATAGGCTGATGGGTCTACTTTGAATTTTAAATTTGCTTACACAAAAAGAATTATTTCACAGTCAAAGAGATTTGTGAAAGTGTTCCTGTTCCAGACCCAGTTTACAGGGTAGGTAACATATCTGAAATGCTTCTCACCAAGTGATACTTGTCCTCACTTTGTCCCTTGTGCAGGTGCATCTGCATGCCCCATTTCAGTAACTTTTCAGGATCTCTTTTTAATTCTTGAATCTTGAATGAGGTAACTCTTTGCTGCCTCATACTACTTCATCTCCGTATCTAAGATACCTGGACTGAATCTCTCTGAAGACTTCTCTTTCTTAATAGAAAACATCACTGACAGGAACTCCTATTGCCTCGTGCTGGACAAGAGCTTCCATCCCAGGGGAGATCATTTCTTTCCAATCTCAAGACATTCCCTGGTGGTTACTCTGCCTGTGTAGCCAGTGACTGCTTGACATGTGCTGCTCAGTGCCAGCACCCAGCCAGGTGTTACCCCCTGCCACAAGTTTAACTTCTGACCACAGGCAGATGAAGCCACCTGGCTTGGTTCCTTATTGCTCATAATGATAATGTTGGAACTCAATCATTAGCTCCCGGCTACACCAAAATCCAACTTCTTTTTTTTTCCTTTCCTCCATGCCATAATAGGTAATTAAGAGCTGAAATTGCACCAAGTACATGACAAAATGCCTACAAGAGAGCTATGCTTCTTAGCAAGAAACTTACAACCTCAATACCAAGCAGCAGCAGCAGCCTGAGCCCATCCTATATTCCACAATCTGTAATTTCAGCTACATATCTATTTATTCCGATGCTGCAGTATTCCATTTCTGAATGAGTTCCCACATCATGGTAACACATGCCTAGCATTATTGCATTTTAGACAGCCATCTGTACTGATATATTCAGCCAATAATTTGCCACCAGGAAATTGGTTCCCGGGAATATATTTTTTATGCAGAGTGCATGAATGCCTGTCTCTAATTTCTAAAATCCATATATCCTTGACATATCTTGTAGGAAGTTGAAATCCTATTTCATCCTGAACTGGCCACAAAATATATTGTTTGCTATTAATTAACAGGCAAGAAAATTGATGCTACCTTTCATCAGCAAAATCTTAGCACTAGCATAACAAACCCTGAAAGAATAAGGAGTAGCATGGAGATTCCAGTTATCTAAGTAGGGCAAAAGGCAGGAAGCAATGGAACAGGTCTAATGGGCCACAGATCACAGATCCTCTAACTGATGAAAGATACGGTCTAAAAATATACCTCAGTCCAGATAAATAAAGAATAATGATTGTAAGAAAAATAATCCAAACATGGGTTGTTGCATTTAGTGGAGTGCTATTACAGTGCCCTGAAAAAGAGCCAGGTAGCTATTAACAAATAATCCTTCAGTATATTATCAGATCAGCTTATCATACCCATATGTAGAAAGAAATGTCCACCTAACTTCATATTATTAAGTCCATTTCCTGTGACACTGGAACATAGTCCACCAGATGGGAGACACATGAAATATTAAAAAGGTACTAAACATGTACTTGAACTTTGGGCAGAAAGCCAAGGGCAGTAGGAGCATGGACAGGCAGCTCACAAGGAAGGCTGAAGAGGACTAAGAGTTTCTCAGCTGAAAAGCATGGTTCAAATCATATGCAATGCAATTTCTATATTGGCTATTTTTTTATAAATTTTGCTTTTGTCTAGGAGAAGGTGGGAGAAGGAGAGGGAATTAAAGAGAGTAAGTCCTAAAGGATAGTTCAACATGCTAAAAGAGAAATTGAAATTCTATTACTTTAAGCTGAGAGTGCTAGACTTAAGGAAATAAAGATTTTTTTTTTAATTATCATAGATTTTCCTGTCCTTGCACAGACACCAGGCTGCTAATCAGGGGCTTTCACAGCAGTTAATTCCACTTTGAGTAGGATTAGCTTTAATATTAAAATGAATAACCACCATGGCTTTTCAGTTTTTGGGTGACAGGAGTCTGGGGAGGAGAGAGCTGGAAATAATGGGGAAAAAATGAAGCCTCCCTCCTCCACGAGATCTGGAAGTTAAGCAGTAAAATTCAGAGAATATCTCAAAGGTCTTCCACAGCCCTGGAGGAAGTTTCAGAGGGACTAGTGAGCCAGTTGCTGTATATGTAAGCTCAGTTTGTTCTTGGAGCAGAGATGAAGAAGCAGTCTCCAACATAGTTATGAAATTGTAAGTAAATATTGTTTTGACTTACAGAAAATAAATCATCTTTGGTATGGATTAACTTTTTTTTTTTTCTTTCAAATTTACAAAAAAGCTACCTTTTGTAATAGACAGCAGCCAGTTTTTGTATTTCAGCAAATTATTTACTGTCAATTTAACAGTATTTACTAAAAAATAACTTGAAGATTTTGGGGGATTTATTTCCTTCCTATGTAGTTTAACTTTTCACTTCTGTATCTGTTGAACTACAGACCATCATAACAATGTTATCAGTATAAGTATTGCTACACTCTTGCCTTTTCTAGTACACCAATAGTTTATGTAGTATATTTTTTCACACTCCTGAGAAGGATTTTTAAACCAGTTTGGAATCAGAAAGGATAACCCATTTCCTTGACTAATGGGCAGCCTACACATAACAACAGGCTTCGAGTAGGAGACAACACTGTAGCAATTAAAAGGAACATCAAGATTCTGCAATAGGAATCACATCTTTGAGCTATATTTTAGAACAACACCATTAAATTAAAATAAAAGCTATTGCAAGAAGAGAGCGAAAAGAAAAAAAAAGAAAAGGAAAAAAAAAAATTTAGGTCAAGAGAAGTGACCAAGGCATCTTCTTACCTAGGGGTCATCCATAATTAACTGAAAGATGATGGTTTTGTGTGCAAGCACTTGCCCAGCCTTGCCTTCAGAGAGGGAATCATTGCACCTTAACCCTCCCAAACCCACTGCATGGCCTCACACACCCAGACACGGGGATCAGGCACTTGTGGGAAGGGCTACAGGTGAGGGCAAAGGCAGTCCCAGGTCTCCACCAGCAGCTGTGCCAGATTTTTGCCTGGTTTGCAGAGCTGTGACCTACTAGAGCCCTTCTTAGGTTCTATTCTTAGAATGAAGGGTAAGATTTTTAATTTTTGTTTTCTGCTTCAAACTGAACTGAGAAAATATGGAGTGCTCCAAGCTTCCTTGATCTCCAGGGCTGCAGACCCTGGGAAAATCATCCTAGAGGGAAAAATTCTCCTTTTTACTGAAGTCTCCCTTGTAAGTGCTATGGGTAAGGAACCAGAGAACTGATGTCAGTTACATTTAGATTAGTGCTAAGTCCTTTTGGCATTACTAGAATGAAGAAAAAAAAGAAAGAAAAAAATACAAGCAGATGCCCATGAGCTGACTTTTAGGCTGAAATTTGTTGCATATGTTCAAAAAACACAAGCGACATTTGCTCCCATGTATTGCAGGCAGCAGTAACAGAAATTTGACATGTCAAATAGAGTACATGCCACTTAATCTATCCATCTTGAGATCTGGAACACAGTGTGTTACAAAGACCTGGGAAAAAAAAATAAAATAAAAAAGAGACAGAGAAACGTTAAAATATATGTGAAATGCTATGGAAAAAAGTGTACATTCTGGTTTTCAGCCCCCAGCTTCACAATTCTTCCTTTCTGATGTAAATAACTTCCAACAGAAAGATTTGGGACTGCAAATTTGTATGAGATGTTGGCAGTTCAAAAAATAAAACGTTGAGAGGAATGACATAGTTTGTTTCCTTCAAAATTTCTGAAGTTCTTGTTTTTTATGAAGCACCAGGAGACATTTTGAAATGGGCCAGCCTAAAACCTCCCCGAAATGTTATATATTTTATTTCTTTTTGATCATTCAACAGAACAACATGTAGCAGAAATATTTCTACACTTAAAAAAAAATTAATTTTGAAACAGTAAATCAAGGAGTTAAAAATCACTGTTAAAATACATTTACTGCATTTCATAATAAAGTAAATGGAGCATTTAAAAAGAAATAACAGATGCCATCATCCTGAATGGATAATTAACAGCAGACTCTTTAACACTTATACTTAAATGGGACAGAAACATTTCAAAAAGATTTTTTTTTTCTGTTGCAAAACATTTAGATGTAAAAAAAGAAAAGGCCAACAACCTCCTCAAGGAAAAGAACTTCTGAACAAAACAGAGAACACATCAGCACTACACGTTTCCTCATTTCTTGGGAGGAGTGTGGGCAGCATGTTGAGTTTCTTTATGCAGAAAACCAGTGAAGGTGATACTTCTTAACTCCATACCACTCCATCTGGGCAAAATGTTTACCCTCCTCAGGCTTGCAAACCCCTAGTTCCCAGCTTTCCCACCTTCCCAAGGCAGGTGGCATCCCTGCTTGCACCAAGATGAGCACTGACACAGAGCCAAGACTGCACTGTCCTCCTCTGCACCACCAGCTCAGATATAGCAGCACCATCCCTTAGCAAGTGATTGATAGTAGAAATAATAATACTTTTCTCCATATGCTTTTTCTTTCACCTTCATTTGAGCAACTCTTTTTTTTTTTCCTCAGCTCCATGGTTTTGCGGAGAAGCACAAAGCCATGGTTTGCTCAAACCTATTCATCACGGAACTACATGTAGTTTACCATCACTTGGCAACTTTTTTGTCTGTAACAGTAGAAAAACTGGCTCATACTGTGTCTGGGGTCAGTGCAGTGGTGTTTGGGAAGCAGGGGGGTCACAGGGGTGGCTCCTGTGAGAAGCTGCTGAAGCTCCCCCGGTTCCAGTCCCTCAAGGCCGAGCAGATCTGGGAAGCTGGATGTGCCTCTGCCAATAACATGTTCAAGAAAGGGAAACAAAACTGAAAAAAATATGAAAAAAGAGACCTGCAGAGGAGAGAGAAGCAGGTCAGAGAGAAATGGAGCAGTCCCTGAAGATGCACAGTGGAGAAGTACCTAAAGGACTATGGTGGTGGAGTAAATGTGGATTTGTAGCCCCCGAAGGACTCTGTGCCCTCAGAGGGACCCCGCGCTGGAGCGGGGGAAGAATGTGAGGAGTCCTCCCCTGAGGAGGAAGGAGCGGCAGAAACACCGTGTGGGGAACTGACCCTGAACCCCCCCTGCCCGTCCCCTGAGCCCTGAGGGGAGGCGGCAGTGAAGGGATCCGGGCCCGGGGAGAGGGGAGGGCTGGGGGGAAGGTGTTAAGATCTGGCCCTGTTTTCTCTTTCTCCTTGTACATGAAATGAGTTCTTTTCCTTCTCCAAGCTGAACCTCTCAGGTTCTTGGAACAGGGGAATGCATGCAAAGCTCCCTGTCCTTGTCTCCATCAAGGAGCCTTTGGGTGGATTTTCTCCTCCCTGTCCCACAGTGGGGTGGGGGCTGAGCTGGTTGGTACGGGCTGGGCCCAAACCTTGACACACGGACAGAGGTTGAAACCCTCCTCTGTTTTCGAGAGGTGATCTCTCAAGGTAAGGATTTACACATTGTTCAGACAGTCTGCAGAAATAAAGTTGCTTTTGCGATTCTCTGTGCCATTTCAGGTCACTGGATAACACCTTTTGCTTCAAAGAATACAAAGGCCTTTTTAAAAGTGGTGAAATCAGGTTGTAAAACTGACTCCAAGTAACCTGCCCTGAGTGTCGAGGGGAGTGATTGATGTGAGGCTGTCCAGAGACAGGGAACATACCTGCTAAGGGTGGACAGTCAACGCAGCAGCACATCTTATCCTGGGCCCCTTCCATGGGTGGCACAACCGCCCCAATATATCATGTCAGGTTCTGTGTGCACAGTGCTCACAAAACACAGCCTTTCAGAGAAACACAGGTTTCTCACTTCCCTTTTTTGTTTGCCCAGGCTGCATGTGTACAGAGTACAGCGACACACAGATGCTTTTCTTACTAAAGCGAAAAAATAATAGTACCAAGGGGCATTATAGATCTGTTCAGTCAGTAGGTAGGGAAGGGATCTGCACAATGTGATGAAGTCAGACAAGTACCAGGAAATCAAGGACAACCCCCAACCTCAAGTATCTACTTGTCAAAGTGTTTTTAAGTTTGAATATGTGGTTTGCATTCATAATTTCCATATTAGCAGGTGCTAATTAATAACTGAGCCTTTTGACCACCCTGGCACTAGGAACCTAACACATAGCGCTAGGAAAGGGTGTAGCCTGTTCCTAGCTAGGTAAAAAAAATACCTGAGACTCCAAACAATCAAACAAAACAGGGTCTATCTCATAATGAAAAACAACCATGTTTGCCTGTGCCTACATAGAAAGCAAACCTCCAGCTCGAGGCGTGCAGTGGGAAACTGATGAGTATGAACATCCAAGAATGATTATGACAGGAAGTTTACATAATCCTAACAGTATCTGTCATACTTTGCCATTCTCCCACATGTGATATCTGATGTCTGACAGTGACTCATGGGCCACGGCTCTCATGTAGCTGCTCAGTTAGGTATGACTAAAAGACAAACCCAGAATCATGTAAATGGCAGGCACGTGTGCCCCAGTGCTGACAGGTGAGTGGGCGTTTATTGGTGCTGGTGTCAGACACCTGTACGCATCATCAATACTTAGAGGAAAGCACATAGCCACTAAATTGCATCTTTTATATAACTGTGATTTTGAGATGTCTGGGAAAACAAGTGGTACTCAGAGTCACAGTCATTTCCTCCCCCCCTCCCCGGTAAGTTGGTAAATTATCATTTCTGTCTCATTTTAATTTTCCCAAACTTCTACGTGTATGAAATTGCTATAGGCAACTGCCCAATGCCTTTGCATCTGTGAGAGCTGTTAAGTAGCTGATGAGGTCTTTTTCACAAGATCTGGCTTTTATTTAATTAATTATTCAGTTGGGTGTTTTTTTTAACAATTTCTGAAGATATAGAATCTGTTCAAGCAATATGGCGAGTGCAAATGCTCCTATTGGAGACTTGCTGATATCCAAGTAGATGTCTTAGTCCTGTTCATAAAATTAACTTTTGAGCTGAAAGGTGTAAATGAGTACACACATACATATATGTAGGAAAGGATATTAAGATACATAAATTTCCCATATCTGAAATTTGGCTATGGCTCCCATTTATTTTGATAGAAATTGCTAAAGGGCAGTCAGGTGCTTGATGATAATAGTACTGAATATCAATATCTTCAATGATACAAGGAGAAAATAATTGGCTATATTCAGTTCTTAGTGCATGGTGAACTACTACTGAAGTTGGAAACTCTTGACTACATAGACTTATGATTCCATACTTCGTTTAACTTAAAAAAACCAGGTTAAAAACCCATATTTTTTTCCCGCTTGGTTAGTCAAGTTGTTTTAACATTATTCTGACTCTCATGACTGAATGGCTTCCTAGGAATCCTAAACACTGTTAGTTTGTGGATAATGTTTCATACATATTTTCCTAGAGGGATTTCAGTTCTCTGTAACAGAGCCTGATTTCACAGGTTCCTTCCTTATAACCTTATTTGTGAAGGGAGGAACTCCGAAGTTTGATGGCTGTCTACTGCACATGAAAGTGAGGCAAAGGATGGTAAAACAAATAAAAAAGGGAGGGGTAAGATCAAAGTAGCTCATTAAGAGCAGTACCTTCCAGCCTTGTCCAAGCTCTGCCTGCAGAGATTGCACATGTGTCTGTCCCCAATTAGCTGAGAGCCTCTGCCTGCAGTGCCAAGGAGGGGGGGGAGGAGAAGAGGCTGGGGGCAGGAACTACACGGGTCCTAAAATTACCAGTGCTTCCCCACTTGAGCTGTATTCTGAACCACCCTTGCAGCCATTCAATGAAGGGGGCAGCACCCTCACTTGCTTTTTGAGCGATTTGTGAGGTTGTTTACAATGTTCTCTAGCAGCCAAGCTGCCATTCCACTTGAGTGCTCTCAGAAACCTACAGCAGATATTTTATATTTATCTTAACCTTGGCTCCTAATTGTATTTGGCTGTGTAGGCACACATGCTTGCACCTCTTCTGACAACTGCATGTGAAGGAAAAGATCATGGAGGAGAGTCTTCTGCACCTACATCATTTCCCACCTGAGCCTGTGACTGAGAAAAGGTGGCTGAGCTCAGCCCTTGCCCTCATGCTTTGGCTCTCTCTGGCTAACACCAGTCTGTTCCCCAGCAGAGATGTCAGCCCCATCACAGAGTTTACATGATGAGGACCTTCTCACCTGGGTATGAAGGTCTGGCCTGCCTGCTCTCCTTTCTTTGTGTTCTTGGAGCCAGGAGGACTTTGGACCCCATCTGCCCACCTGGCAACTGTTTTTCAGCCCTGAACAGGTTTCAGAAACTTTTCTGAGCTGACAAGTCCTCTTTGGGCCAGTTTCACACCCACTCTGTGTGCTTGCTCCTCCAGGCTGTCACGTACCCTTAGAGGGGAGGGAGCATCCCTAGGATTTGAAAGAGCTTTCCAGCAATGTGGCAAGACTGGTGTAAGGAGTTCCGTGTGGCAGAGGCAAGTTGGGATTTGCTCCCTTGTTGAAAAGGGGTAATCTGGAGTGAAAGCAATTGGTTTTCTGTTTTGCTGTGTGAGCTAACTTCTGTCCTGCCTCTTACCAGGACACCTTGGCTTCTCTGCTCCTGTTGTAATTCTCAAGCATTGCTACAAGGTGTGCTCTTTAGTTAAGATTCAAAGAAAGTTCGGCAGCAAGTAACCCTTGCCTTGTTCTGCTTTCAGCAGACACCGTGTGGCAGCATGAGCAGTGGCTCTGGACACTTTGGCTACTGCTTTGGGTGACTCAGTACTGCCTAAGCAGGAGTACTTGCAGCTTGAAAAGTGTTTTCAAATCCAAATGACCCTGTTACACAGCTCACACACTACATGCTTGGTGTGATAAGTAATGATCTTGCTGCCCGATGCTTGCTTGACCAGGGCTCCTCTCAAAGCTGCTCTGCCGAGGAGACAAGAGGCACCAGGGTATAATGGAGGGCTAGATGCCAATCCTGATAATTTGCAGTGCTCTGGGTCTTTCTTGGCACTTTGAATTTAACCAGAGGATCAGGATAAAAGTTGTGTAGTAACATTTATAAAACTTCAAGAGATTCAAGACAGGGCAATGAGGTCTAGGGCTCAATGGTAAGCTCCTTGCAGTAGAGTAGTTCTTTAGGAAAGCTGCTGTTTCTGTTTTCTCTGTGGGAAAGTGTGCTCACTAGTCCATCTCAGAGGCTGAGTACAACAAGAGCCTTCTGCAGCCCTTGGCCTCACAACACATCATACCACACAGCTACAGATGGAACCACATCAACTACCTGAGTGTCTGCTCAGGTGGCTACAGCCCTAGCTACAAGCTGGCTCATAGATCTGTGTTCATCACCCCTCATGCAGCAGGAAGACACAAGCATACCTCAAATCATCTCTGAAACGTAAAATTCAAATGGTTTTGCCAAAAGGAAAGGTAAGGACAATATAACAACCACCACCACCACCAGAGCTACTTGCTGCCATGTCCCAGAGGGACACCTCCAGAGCTCCAGCAGAGACATCCAGCTGGGCTTATATGCCAAAGTACAAATGGATTGCAAATGAAGAATTTAGAGGCTTATAAACAGGAGGTTTGTTTCTTTAGGACCTGGCTGCTAATTAGGTGATTAAGCACCCTTGGCCATCTTACAAGTGTAAGAGAGGGACCTGGGTTGCTCTGCATGTCTTGGTATTGGGGTGCTGCTCTCCTGCAGATGAAAGCTCAACATGTATTTAGACATCAAGCCTAGGGCCTGTGGTGACTATGGAAGTGAGAGAAGTCATGAATACAAACGACTGCCAAACACATGGATGACTAAGCAGATTAGATGCTTACATTGATAAGGTTAATCCTACTCTTGATGTTTCCTAGATGTGTTGGTTGCACCTGCTATCAGAGGCACAGCAAGTACACCCTCCAGAGTTACAGGCAGAGGCCATCTTCATTTTTACACACTAAAACACTAGTAACCATATCATTAGTGTTGCCTTGCAGACTATATTGTTATATAAATAACTACTAACAACAATAGTTCAAGTATTTATCAAGCTATAAAAGCCTCCTCACCACACCCGTGAGAGAATGATCTGATTCCATTGGGGTGAGATCTCACTTCTTAGCAATCACACCCTTGGCAGGCTTGCTCTGCCATGGCAGCTGTTCACCTGACCTGCCTGCCCAATGAAGGCCATTACATCTCTGCAACATGGGCTCAAGGAAGTCCATGGTTGAATTATTATTATTATTATTTTTTAAATTACTTACTAATTACCTCCTACTAGACTTACAAAAATCTCCATTGGTTCTCCTCCAGCTGGACAGGTCAGTTTGTAAGGCAACTTATGAGAATTAGGTCTTCCATCAAAAATGGAAAAACAGAATACATCTTAGTTGTAGTCTCTGCTGCAAAGAATTTATAAAGAGGTTGATCTCCACTTTTAGGGCACAGGTCTAGATTGAGGATGTTTGCAGATAATTCTTTCTCTCCTTGTTTCTCTCTTTTTGTTGTTGTTGCCTGTCCCCTGTCTCCTAGCAGGCAGGGACAGTTCTGGGAGCATCTTCACATCTTGGTGGAGCCTGTAGCACAAGGTGGCACTGGAGTATTTTTACCTCTTTTAGGTGACTGCCCACTTCCTTCCTAATAAACCAGGATTTTTCCCATAGGGAATACAAACAAATTAGTGTACCATATAAATAATTACCTTTATGTAAATGAATGTGATAAGATAAATGGAATCTGAAATGATTAACTAACCTTCCATTTAACAACATTTCTGACATTTGGTTCAAGGAATGAAGTCCAACCAGCTTTCCCATGCCTTTTACTGTGGAACAGCAAGGATGTGTGGTGGTCGTTAGAGTGACTAAGCTATGCTTTGATCTCCTTCCTCACACAGGCTGAAAATATGAAAAAATGACAGGGGAAAACTAAAAAAGCAAACCAGTCAGCCAGTTTTTGCTTTCCAGCAAGAGACAGCTACCACTAGGGCAGGAGCCCTTCTTCTCCCTGGCTTGTCTTGATAAGTTTCATTTGATCTGTGCTTCAAGTTACACTCAGGATAACTGGGAACCTTGAGTCCCAGCATCACCCAACCAGTGTAGCATCACAGGGCAGCCAGCTGGGAAGCTGATGATCCAGCAGCATTTTCCCAGTGTTGGTCTGGAGCTTACTGAAACTCGACACAAACATGGTTGCTCTGGTTCAAGGTCTGGAGCAAGCTCATTCAGTGTTCATCTGGGGATTTCTGCACCACACCTTCCTGCCCAGTGTAGACATGTCCCAGGTCTATCATTATTTTCATCTGCCAAGCATTCAGACAAAATAATTAACTTAGCTTTGCTGGCACACATTCCTTACTCTAAATTATTTGTATCAAAGAGTGTTATTTCAACAAAATCTTTATATTTAAATTGTGAAACATAAACACGCGAACACTGAACACTAAAAACACTGATTAAAAATGTAGAAAAACTTGACTGTGTTTTCTGACACAGGCAGATAATGAAGAGGATTTTTAAGGGTTTTCTCTGTAACAGGTAGAGATTTAGTGGTATTTTGTGTTAATCACCTCTAGGCTGCAGAGACAGTACCACTGCATAGCACAAAATAAATGACCAGAAGGCTTAATGTTTTCTGTGTTTTTATTTAAAGTGATTTCACATTGCAAGCTCATGCCAAAAAGTTCATTTGTTTCTGAGTTTCTGGCTCTGAGGACTGTTATCCATGCTGTGAATGTACAACTGTTTGTCCACACAGTTACTGGAGTGCCTATGAACAGTTTGCAGGTGTCATTCAAGCTTCTCTCTTTTTTGGTTCCCAAAAAATACTTTTGACAGCTAGTGATCTGTCCATTTGAACTGCCTACAGTGCTGTATCTGCTGTGACTATTACTGCAGTGCATGAAAAAAAAAATCTAGCAGGCTAGGAATATCTTTTCCATAAAACCATGCCTGCTCTAGGAGTTGCAGAGCACTTCTTGTGACCACTGGAGGAGTCTTACCAGTCACTTCCCTACACTGTGAATAAATTCCTACATTACTCATGTAAACTCTTTTATATCTGAGGGGCTATTTTAAAAGAAATCATTCCTGTTATGTTACCCACCTCTTCTCTATCCAGAGTTTCATCCATTTTTTTTACTTCTGGACACACTATCCATATGCCAAGACTTGCCTTGGTGCTTTTTTCCATACATCTCTTCTGTTGCAAAGTTCCCAAAGGGCAATCTGAGACACTTTTGGTTAAGACTCACAAGGTGTTGTCAGCTGCACCATCCTCAATGTATTCCGGTGTTGTCTGAGGTTGTTGCATCTGCAAAGTCTCCTCCAAACATGCAAAGTGTTTGCCAGGTGTTTGGGGACCATAAGAGTCTGGACAGCTGGATGTGTCACAGCCTAAATGTACTCCTCAGAAGGCCCATTTTCTCTGGAAGGCATCAAGAAACCGTGGCTTATCCCTCTGCTTTCAAGAATACTCAGAAAGGGGGTACCAAAAGGTTTGGGGAGCTGAGAAGGGAGAGGGCCTGTGAACTACAAGTTAATTATCTCATGTCCTGCTGCTCAGTGATTTGTTTGTTGTGCCATCTTTCCATAAACAAACTTTGGGAATCCTTGTTCTAATAGTATCTTTCCATCTTCTTAATGGTTATGTTTTTTCAGTCCATATGGCTACTTCATCTGCATTAAGCTTCCTCACTTACAGCACACAATCCTTCTGTCGTTTCTGTGTTTAGCCAGGTCTGTTGCTCAGATGGTGCAATCACTGAATGGTTAAGCTGAGCCTGTGTAAAATGATGTTTCTCTAGCTATAGGCAAGGGTAGAGATAAAGATCTTTAGTATCATATCTGTTTAACTGAAAAATCTAACTGGACCTGCAAATCTGTGCACTTGTTAGAAACAGATCCTCTATGACTTGATTTGTAATAGCCATTCCTGCTCCCCCTCTTCCTCCCCAGACTCCTGACTGCTCCCAATTATATTCCAGTTGTCTCCAAGGAAAATTGTATGGACTGAGTGAGGCTGCGAGAGAAATCAAATGTTTTAACACTATGATGCTGTGCCCGTGCTCAATCAAAAGCCCTGTTTTTCCAGTACCAGCTGACAAGAAAAGTAATGTAAAGAGATAACATCAGATGAGCAGAGTGAACTCTGATGGTGTTTTCCCATGAAATCTCTGCTCCATGTATCTCCGCCCTTCCCAAGCCATACATAATGTTCTTGCACATGGTAGTTCTGTTCTTCCATTAATTTTTCAAATCACTTCTTCAGCACATTGAAACCTTCAGCATCAGCAGCATCCTATGACAAGCATATTTCACCTGTACTTTGCATGACAAAATACTTCCTCTTTTTTTCTTTTTTTTTTTTTTTTTTAACTTGCTGGATGACAATCTTATCTGTCCTTCCTTAATTCTTATCATATGCAAAATAAAGACCAGTTGTTGCTGATTCACTTTCTCCATTGCCACAAGTAATTTCACAGATCTCTAGCAGATTTTTCTTTAGGTCTTACTCTACTGAGTTATTTCTTAAGGACCTATCCCATGCTTTCTTTTGATCACCGTTTTTCTCTGTTTCTCTCCTAGCTCTGCTTTATCTTTTTTGAGAGAAGGATCAGAACTACAAGATCATTAGTTTAGGCAGTAACAGAAAGATATTTCTCCTCACTTCACTTTACTTTTCTGTTCCTTTCCTATTAAATCTAAGGTGAATGTGCTCATTGAAGAACTTATCCAAACAATTTGTTCTAAAGATTCCCACTAACTTCAAATGGAGTCAGGCACTGGCTGTTCTACTGCCCAAAGATGGAAAACCAGGAATGCCAAAACATATTCTTGTGGTCACCCAGTTGACCAAATATAATATTACTATTACTCAATTCTGTGTAAAGCTCATTATTAATACCAGATAAAAGCCAATCCGTACATCTAACAAACACTCAAATTGGATGTTAACAAGAGACATACCATCCATTTCAGTACAGACAGCTTTCTCTCCAGCACAATGCTGTACCCTGGCTGCATCTGTCCCCAGGTAATTGGAAATATTCTCCATTCCCATAAATAAAATCAGAATATTTTAAATTCACTGACAGGTAGGAAAATAACCTACCTGGTCACAACTAAAGATACACTAAGACTTTTGATAGGTAGGCTGAGAGGATTTATTCTTTGAGGGGATCAAGACAGATTGTCTCTTCTGTATAATCTTCCTTTTGGTCTTTCAAAATAGTGCCTTAGATTAAGCCTTCTTTTGAATCACAAAATCACAGAATTTTAAGGGTTGGAAGGTGCCTCAAAAGATCATGGAGCCTAACCCTCCTGCCAGAGAAGGATCACCTAGTGTAGGTCACACAGGAACATGTCCAGGTGAGTTTTGAGTGCCTCCAGAGGAGACTCCACAGCCTCACTGAGCAGCCTGTTCTAGGGCTCCCTCATCTTCACAGTGGAAAAGCTTTTCCTTATATTTACATGGAACTTCCTATGCTCCAGCTGGCACCTGTTACACCTTGTCCTATCACTGGACATCACTGAGAAGAACGTGGCTCCATCCTCCTGACACTCAACCTTTACATATTTACAAACATTGATGAGGTCACCTCTCAGTCTCCTCCAAGATGAAGAGCCCCAGCTCCCTCAGCCTTTCTTCCTAAGGAAGATGTTCCACTCCCTTCATCATCTTTGTGGCTCTGCACTGGACTCTTTCAAGCAGTTCCAAGTCCTTCTTGAACTGACAGGCCCAGAACTGGACACAATATACCAGATGTAGAGGGGCAGGAGAACCTCTTTCAACATACTAACCATCCCACTTCTAATGCACCCCAGGATGCCATTGGCCTTCATGGCCACAAGGGCACATTGCTGGCTCATGGTCATCCTTCTGTCCACCAGGACCCCCAGGTCCCTTTCCTCTACACTGCATTCCAACAGATGAGTCCCCAGCCTATACTGGTACATGGGGTTGTTCTTTCCCAGATGCAAGACTCTACGCTTGCCCTTGTATTTCTCCCCACCCAACCCTGCATCCTGTCTAGGTCTCACTGAATGGCAGCACAGCCTTCTGGGGTGTCAGCCACTCCTTCCAGCTTTGTGTCATCAACAAACCTGCTGACAGTGCCCTCTGCTCCCTCAGCCAGGTCACTGGTGAACCTACTGAATGGTGCTGGTCCCAGTACCGACCCCTGAGGGACTCCACTAGGTGCAGGCCTCCAACTGGACTCTGTGACATTGACCACAGCTCTCTGACTTCTTTCCCTTAACTAGTTCACAACCCACCTCACTACACACAATCATCCAGACCCCACTTCCTCAGTTTACGTGTGAGGATGCTGTTGGAGACAGTGTCAAATGCTTCTCTGAAATCAAGATAAACCACATCCACTGCACTGCCATCATCTATCCACCTGCTTATGTCCTCATAAGAGGGTGCCATGTTGGTTAAACATGACTTCCCCTTGGTGAAAAAGTCATTTGCCTAAAGTAATGCTTGCTCTAGACACCCACGTCTAAAGTGACCTATGGGACCTCTATTTAGAGGAGAAAGCTGATTAAACTAGGGGCTGGGAAGCTGTGGAAGTAGTCTGGCTGCTTCATGTTTGGAATTCTTTCAGTTCCTGGTGATGTATGATTTCTGAATTTCTCCCTGCATGTTTTCTCTTAACCATTCCATTTCCAACCTTAACTTACACCTTTATTAACTCAGAGCTGTAAATATGTCTCCAGCAGCCCCTGTGGCAAGGTGCTGCTATAAGGTATGATGCCTTTTTTACTTTATCACTAGGTGTGTCTCGGAAGTTTGCCTCTCTTCTCCCCCCTTGCCTCCTCTCCCATCACTGAACCAGATTTTTCAATCAGAGTATCCAGAAAGCCAGTTCAAAAGCAGGCTAATTATATATATATATATGTGTATATATATATATATATATTTCACTATCAATAAGTCTGTGGCTCTCTCTGCTCCTCCAGTTCAGAATCTCAGGCCTCCTGGTACCATACAAATCTCTGTCATTGAAACCTGTGCTCTGTGATTGCACATTTTTGGGCAACAGGGCATGTAACACAGTTTTGAGTCTTCGTATGCCAAGATGCAGAAAATCAATGTTAATATCCCTACAAAAAAAGAACTAGTGAAGTGAAAGGCTATCAGTATTGCCAGACACCCTTCTGCACAGAAGGTATGAAGAGGAATGCTACAAAAATATCAAGAGGCTCAGTGTTTTTTTCCCCACCAGTTACTAATGTGACAATAATTATCTGTATGCCACACTGCAGGGGAACAGAGATCAAAAAGTGAGTATCCTCTTCATAATTTTCTTAAGAAATGTTTGTTTCAATGAAACAAAAAAGTTAAATACATGTTTTCTTTTCTTGCCTAAAATCTACATCTTATTTTGTTCATGTCTGTATTGGATCAGAGATCAAGTGAGAAAATCAAAAATCTGCAGCTAGAAACCTACAGGATCTGAAGAGAAAGTGTTGAGAAATAGTAAAGTAATGGTACTATAAAGTTCTCCTTTTAATTTTAATTAAAATTTCTAGTTTGTATCACTCAGTAAAAACTGGCTTTATCATATCTTGCCACATATGAGGCAGAAAACCAACCATATCTTTATTTTTTTTTAAGCCCTCATACTAGCTTCAAAATTTATAATGGTTGAACTCCACAGATGAGCAAATAGAAAGTGAAAAGAGGAGAGAGATCAAATCAAAACAATCAATTCAAACCAAACTGTTTTTAAAAGCTGAACGTTAAATGTCTTCAGAACATTTTGTTCTGACAGAGGCAAATCCTAAAATCTTGGAATACACGGTAGAAAAGAAGTCAACAGCTTTTGTCAGCGAGTAACACATAAATGGAAATTATTTCAATCATATGAGATTCTTAACCTTTGCAACTGTGCCTTTTCAGGGATATTTTGAGTTGTGCATGAACTGACACCCGTTTGTATGCTTATAAAAGTCATGTTCTTGTTCTTCCAGTTTTCTTCACCCTGTTTGCTGCCTCTAACCTCCTCCTTTCCAACTGTATCCTGAAAAAATTGCTCCATGCAGCCTGAGCATTGCATGGTGGCTATCTGTTGGTTTTATTTAGCAACAGGGAAAAGTTGTGTTGTGGAAGACTTCTCTGTTCATGTACAAATACTGACACACATAAAACATCAGGAAGGCATTTGACACAATCGAAGTCTGTTCAGGTTGGTTATATCAAATAAATGGATGTTCAGTGGGTAGATTTAGCTGGTGTTTTATTTTCTCTAATTATCCCCTGAACAACAGCAACCTTTAAACAACTTCAGAAAGAAATAATGCTGAGTGCAAAAAGCCAAATATAACAAAGCTGTGAGAAAGATGTTTGTGCAGTACATTCAAATCTGTACTGGATTACCAGCTAGGTGATTCCCCAGAAACACCTACAATTCAAAAAGTTTGGTGTGAATAGCTCTTCCTGTTATGAACCAGCTGTTTGCAGCATCATGCAGGTATCATTTTGAGACTCATTTAAAAAAAGAGTAACATAGCTTGTGAAAGACTACAAACGAATAACTTTGAGCAATTATATCAGAAAAAATATATTCAAACACAAAACATTATTGGAAGTATGCCAGCTGGGGACCTACAGGCACTTAGAGCACAATATCCTGTGCATCAAACACAAAGACATGGTACCAGAAAAAGAAGCTTGGCATTTTTTATGCTGTATATGCTCAAACTTTTAAAAGTTGAAAATAGATATTCAATACACAATACAAAACAAAAAAATTAATTCCATGCTGTTTTTTCTAAACAATGCTTGCTCATAACAGCTACTTCAATGAAGCTTTCTAAGAACACTGGGATAGTCACAGCTTTTACTACATTATTTTGAGCTGAAAGAATCATAGCTTAGTGGTTGCTGTGGCATGCAAAATAATTTTAGTATTTATATGTCTGGAAGGCATGGTCAGTGTTCTGCTCACACAGATAGTTATATTTTGTTAGAAGTTCATCAGTAGGATGATTGGGGGGCTGTGAACGCATCTGAAAATGACAGACCCAAAGTGCACAGAGCTGTCAGTTTCTGGAAAGAAATCACATTCTGGGTTATTTTACTAAATTCAAGTCCATACACCACGTCTCTATATAGAGTAATACCTTTTCATTATTTTTTCATATGAATTATTTGTTGTTTATTTTTTAATATTTTAACATGTACGTCTAGCTGCGAAACACATGAAATACACACGCTGAGAAATTCGGGGTTAGTTTGGCAAAGATGTTTTTCCCAACAGTGGGAAAAATACACATTCTAAAGATAATGGTTTTAAAAACCAAATCCTGGGCTGGGGAGTTATTCTGGACAAATCAGATAGCTTTGGAAGTGAGATAGAGCAGCCACCGACTTTGCCTCCAGAGCAATAAAACTGCACAGCCATTTGATGTGCCACTGATGCCCAAGGATGTCAAGGCTGCCCCAGAGCAGACCCTCCTGGGTGTCCCAGGGCGCTCAGCCCTGAGGGGACAGGAGGATCAGAAGGTCCCCCTCACACCTGCACCCAGCAGCATGGCCAGCCCTGGGTGGGGTCACCTCAGGATGCATCCATCCAGTGAAGCTCAAGCAAGGGCCCAGCAAAGGTTCAACCTCTCTGCCTCCCAGAACATGTCCAAATGCACACTGTTTCCACTGGAAAGCTGTTTTCTTGTAAAAAGTCCATCTGTGTTAATCACAGGTTACAGCTATTTCCTTCCAGAGGCTGTTCTGTACAACAAAGCAGTGCAGGTTGCAGGGCTTCTGACAGACATGTCTGTAATGCTGATGGCATTGCAGGCAACTCCTCTTGACCTGTGAATGCCAAGCTGTGCAGGATCAGGTGTTTGTTCTTCTGTGACATTTTAAAGCAAGTGTGTGACCAATTACTGCAAAACACACCCTTGTCACAAAATAATATATTAACGTGCGTGTTGATGTCTTTTGTGTGGTATGCTCTCTCTCCACTTTTATCAAGTTTTGTTCATTGATGGATCCAAACTAGTTTCTGATAGACTTTCACAGACTTCCATGGTTTGGTTTGGGTTTTTTACATTAGAAAATATTAATTTCACGGTGTTTATGAACTGTCAAAAATAACTATAACTATTTTTCTCTTTTCTATGGTCTCCATTTTCTGTAGAGGTTACCACGTGAAAATAGAGTGGTATAAATCAATGAATCTGCAGACACGTCAATTCATGATACATTTTGAGATCTCAAAGCACAAATGCAGTGCAGCTCACTAGCTTTCCTTTCAATGGCCCTGAAGCATATAGCAACAGCTCATACTGACATACCAGTTTTCTTTTTCCCAGTTCCCAAAAACCAAGGAGCCTGTATCACCCAAATCTAAATTATAACTTTTTTGGTTCACTTCTCTTTATCCTTCTACTTTCATCATGTACGTTCTGCAACATACGTGCTCTCTTCACTTGTTATTTATTATCACTGTGAGTAGTTCTTACCCAATCTGTGCATTGATTTGGGTGACTGGCATAAGCTGTGCCTAGCACATCTTCAGGTGCTCAGTTCAGTTAGAAATTCCTCCTGTAGAAACTTCTACCAGAGCTCATCTCTCAGGATGTGGATGGATGACTAGGTAGGATTAAAGTTTGCAATTTTTTGACTCAGTGGCACCTGGCAGAGCATTTCTTGCAATTCCAAATATGCCTGCAAGAATAGTTGACATAATACAAGCACTGGTACAACCATGAGGTTTTTGTTAGCCTCTAACTTAGCATCAGTTAGATGTTTTTAGAAGCCCAACCAAAGTGGGAACAAACTATTTGCATTTAACAAAAAATTTTTTTAAAAAAGAAAGTGCTGTATTCTTTCTTTTCTGTTTTCTCATCTCTGGAAGGTCAAATATAATACACCAATAACAAGAAACAGTGCCCATAATGCTGGCCTAAATGGGCAAGAGAAAGATTGGAAGAAGAGAGGAAATCTGCACAGTGCAGAAGACACCTGACGTCCACCACAACTTGTGCAGCCTCTGCAGGTACCTGAGGAAGGGAATGGTTGGAAAACAGTTTCTAACCCAGCTCATTTTCCTCACCATTGGCTTTCTTTTCAGTTTAAGAACAAAGAAAGAGGTCACAGTGCTTTGTGCAAAGCTCTTCAGGTCATCAACTAGCTGTTTATCCATCAGAAGCCTCAATGCTCCAGGAGAGGACACTGCTGAAAACAGACACCATCTTCCTATTTCCTTTACAACCTGCATTTGAGAGCATTCCTGATCAAAGAGAAACCCTTTCTAAGTATTCTGAGTCACAGGCCTCCATTCAAAAGGTTCTCTTCAAAATCATAGCATATTTTTTATATAGCAAGAGACTTTTTTCATTTGAAAGAAACTGCTTTGGCTCCAGAAAGTGCTACCAAACACTCATCCCACACTGCTTTCTGAGTGGGAGTGTTTCAGTCCCACAGGCTGCCACTGAGCCTGCAGGACCTGGGGAGCTGTGGGATGACTGCCAAAGGACAGAAACAATCAGTCCAATGCAGGACAGTTACAGCACCTCTCCCTCCCACCCAGCATGGATAGCTGTGTCCTGTCCCGTGGCTTATAATATTAGAAAAATAAAACATATCCCTAAATAAGGTACAATTTAGAGCAGGCCTCCCTCCCTGGGTCACTGCTTTATATCCTTTCTAGACACTCCTCCTCCCTGCTCAGACACATTCCCTCCCATCCTCTTCCACACCCCAAGCCAAGAGCCCAAAGGAGCTGAGGGCTGCCTGGATGCCAATAGGAGAGTGCTTCAGCCCTCAGCATGGGTCCTGGGCTGGCCCTGGTGTCCTGAAAGCCTCCACAGGAGCCTTGGGCAGTGAGCAAATGGCTATAAATATGCTCAAATGTGGTGGCTCCCATATACATAGAAGTTTTATCTTGAGGGAAATATTAATTATTATTTGTGTAAGCCTTCTTTATTCCTCTGTTTCCCACCTTACAAATAACAATCAGAATTAAACTCTCCACCAGTTGTTGATACGGGAGAGGAAGAGCAACAATGACTTGTATGTACATATATCCTGAGGATCCAGCTCTTATTTTACCAGAAACAAACTTCTGTTATTCAGTCACAGTAAATCTTGATGATTTAAACTAGTTTTTGAGATGCAGTGTTCCTTGTTCCCTAGGGGGTACATGAGGAGGAGGCAGAAATCTTCCACACAGCCCCAGACTCACAGTCAAAGTTTTGTTCATCCTTTCTGACTCAAGCACAGAGGGGCAAAGCCTGAAAAGTTATTACCAGAACACAGACTTTACTGGACATTTCCCACAGGGTACACAAGGTGGGAGATACCAGACAATGACTGCAAAGCAAACCATGGAGGTACCAGGAGCCCTGAGGAGACCATCCTGCCAACACAGGACAGCTAAGAGCCACTCATGAAGGACACAGCCCAGCCACTCCAAAGGCATAGATTGACCCCAGAAATCCTCGTGCCACTGCCATAGCTGGCGTGGTGTAGGCAGGACTGTGGATATTTCCCTGGGAGAGCCTTTCCCAGCCGGGGCAGTGGCCCCAGCAGCACCATGCTGGGTGTCTCCTCTTCCCACAGGCCTTTGCTCTGATGGGCTGTCCATGGGTGTTGGTTTTTACTTCCGAAGTTGAAACGTTTCCTGAAACGTTGTCAAAACTTGTCATCACTAATTAGGTCAGACTGGCTGGAGCACAGTGTAAGCTCCTCCTGAAACCTCGCCAGTGTGCCTTAACCAGTGTCATTTCATTCCTGGTCTTTTTTTGCCATGTCCAAACCCCAGCCAAACTGACAAATAAAAGTTTAACTCTGAAACTCAGTCTAACTTTTGTCCTAATGCAGCTTCGAGCCAAAGGCAAGAGCTAGTGCTTTAATCCACTTCACCATCTATCCCTCTGGGGGTTCATAACTCAGCCGTGAATGTTTGTTTTGAGCTAAAACTTGCAGTGCAGGTTCTCCGCCAGAGAGCCGTGGCAGGGCAGCAGCAGCTGCTCCCCAGCAGGCACCTTGGCCCCCGCAGAGCACACGGTGGGGAAGCACTGCAGAACAGGGGGGAGAGGAAGGGCAAAGCCCCCCTGCAGGGAGACAGGTGGGAAACATGGCAAGGATGCAGTTTGGAAAGGGAGAGGGAGGAATGGAAAAACTGCAAGGTGTATCTACAGCAACACCTGGGTATTTGGCTTGCACATTCTTACCCTGGGATGGTTTGGCTGTCTTGACTTTTCAATCTGTGAGCTCCTTGCACATACCAGGGCTTCCTCCTGATCCTGATTAGGCAATGCTGGTGTCAGTATAATGCTCTGAATCATCACAATTATAATTAATGTCAGTGTGACTAGGTCTTATTTCTAAAACTGACCATGTTTATATTTGTGAACATGTAGTTTTACAGCTTTGAAAGTTTTATGCAGATTTTAGAAGGCAGAATTTGATTCAAGCAAACACTGCACTTTATCTGAGGTCCTACTGCTGGGCTACCCTGCATGTCACAGGCTTTAGGGTGTGAGGTTTCTTTATAATGCCCCTGCGAAGAGTGGAAATGCTATCTCCATTTTAAGAAGGGGAATTAAAGTATGGAGAAGATAAATTACTTCCTTGAAGCCAGGTAGGATGTCTCAAGAAAAGCAAAGAATGGGTATTTTTCACAGAATTCAGATCACTAAAGTCCTGTGGTGGGTTTCCAAGAACAGGGGCACTGAGACGTGAACTATGACCTTTCCTGGATTAAACTTAAAATTAGACATCTTCCTGTCAGAACACAAAGTACTTTATGTATGCCATGCTTACCGACAGTTTTCATCAGTTTTGATTTCTAGAGTTCCATCTTTAATCTCTTTATGCTAAGCTTAGTGGAATTATATCAATAATGGGCCTAATGAAAGATTTTCCATTTCTAAAACCCTTTTTCTGTTCCGACATGCACCTTCAAAACACATCTCATTGAACAGCTCTTGTGTTTTGCTTATGTGGCTACTCCTTTCTTTAGAAATCTTTCTGTGGGTAACAGTTAGTTTATCTGAATTATGAAACTCCAGAAGGAAAACAATCTGTATAATCCACTATCATCTACTACATGCCACTATGCCTGATCACAGTCATACCACTGAAGGCTGTTGTGGCTGTTTGCATGTCAAATAATGTTTTCTTTAACATGGTCATATTAACACACGTGCAATTTCTTTAACAGAGGTAGTCACCCAAGCCATACATTTCCCAGCAACTTTTAAACTGAGCCAAGCTGTTTCATTTGCAACAGGGACTAAGTTGCAGAGCAAAAATACATGGAAAAACCATACTCTTTGTCAACTACTGATAAGTCAGTGGAGGACAGGCATGATTAAGCAAGTGCGTAAATGTGAATAGATGAAAAGTTGAGGTGTTCCTGGGAATGCAGCTCTTGGTGTGCAATGCTGCACAAAGATCTGCCCACTTAATTCTGGCTGAGAGAGCATTAAATGATCAATCACCAGCTCACCCACACAGCCTTTTACCTTCAATGGAAAAAGGGACAGAGCTTACACGAGAAGAAGAATTGCTTATGCGGGCAGGCAGTTGCAGAATCTGGAAAACTGAAGGATGAAGAGTTCTGATGAGGAAAACACCATCCCCATTTCCCGTGATACCTCAGTGTCATCTGCAGGAAGTTGAATCAAACCAGATGACTGGCACAGCCCATGTAATTCTGTTCTTTGTACAGGAAAATGGCCACAAAAACGTGTCAAATAAACACAACAGCCATAATCGACCACCTGCACAGACTCTTGCAACAGAATATAATCACCAGGGTTGCAGTCTTCTTGGCTGCAAATCCACATCGTGCTCCCATCAGTATGCAAATAAGAACACTTCATACATGACCACACTGATGACGTATGTCTCTGGGCAATCCAACTGCACCTCTGACTTCCTGCCATCATCAAACCCACTTTAGCCAAATGTGTTGCACAAGAATGGCTTTTGTCAGATGACATTTAGCTGATCAAAACCACACCAAGTGATCACTCCCACTTCTCAAGTTGCTGACTCCTGAACAGGAAAAACAAACAACCATCCACCATAGATGCATGAGATAGGTGCACTACAGTGGCTATGCTGTGCAGTGTAACCAGCTGTCATACCACAAAGAAAACAGCTTTGCATACATTCCAAATAGTATTTCACTGTATGCTAACAAAATCAGAAAGCTTAGTAAGATACCACCACTGATGGCTACAGATAACCCACAAGTCTGAGATTCATGGATCCTTATTTATAGGTACTTTTCATGTAGACACATACATTAGTGAACCATCAATGAATGTAGATGTGCAAAGAGCTGTAGAAAGGCCACCTTAGGAAAATCAATCTTTGAAGAAGAAAACCTTACATTTCAAGCACAACTGGCACTAAGCTGATTCCTCTTGTACATCTTTGTCCCATTCATGGCATTACAAAAAGTGACTCAGCTTTACTCTCTAGTGTATTCTGCTTCACAGACACCAGTTGAAGTGAGAAACTGAGCCCCCAGGCAGGCAGAATAAGGCATTTCTGAGGATCCCCTTTGAGAAAGAAAAACAAACAATCATTAAACCTCATATTAATGTAGGACATAAAAAGATGCCTCAGCAGAGGTCATGCATCTTACCAGTCTTCTCATTTCCAAAGTCATATTAGCATAAACCTTCTTTGAAGTCCCTGTGTTTACCCAGAAGCCATTAAATCATCACCTCATACTCCTAAAGATCTAATGACTAAGCAAAACCATCTTGCACCTCATTTCAGCTGTGGATGCTCCTTTGAACAGTTGCTCTAATCATGGAGTGTGCTCTAATCTTCTAGTGCCCAATTGCAGAACAGAGCTTGTGGCTGACAGAAGAAAAGCCTGTTCTGGGAAAGCCTTCAGGCCACAGAATCACCTGCTGGCAGTCAGCACAGGCAACGTGTCACCTATCCCCTCTCTCACCTGTCTTCATCTGGGTTTACTTTTCATTTCATGGTGCAGTGTCAAGGTTTGGGCCCAGCCGGTACCAACCAGGGCTCAGCCCCCACCCCACTGTGGGACAGGGAGGAGAAAATCCACCCAAAGGCTCCTTGATGGAGACAAGGACAGGGAGCTTT
>JAAWXA010000013.1:2991817-3025991 GCA_038090715.1 Florisuga fusca
CAAATCAATGCACAGATTGGGTAAGAACTACTCACAGTGATAATAAATAACAAGTGAAGAGAGCACGTATGTTGCAGAACGTACATGATGAAAGTAGAAGGATAAAGAGAAGTGAACCAAAAAGTTATAATTTAGATTTGGGTGATACAGGCTCCTTGATGGAGACAAGGACAGGGAGCTTTGCATTCATTCCCCTGTTCCAAAAACCTGAGAGGTTCAGCTTGGGAAGGAAAAGAACTCATTTCATGTACAAGGAGAAAGAGAAAACAGGGCCAGATCTTAACACCTTCCCCCCAGCCCTCCCCTCTCCCCGGGCCCGGATCCCTTCACTGCCGCCTCCCCTCAGGGCTCAGGGGACGGGCAGGGGGGGTTCAGGGTCAGTTCCCCACACGGTGTTTCTGCCACTCCTTCCTCCTCAGGGGAGGACTCCTCACATTCTTCCCCCGCTCCAGCGCGGGGTCCCTCTGACGGCAGAGAGTCCTTCAGGAGCCCCTGGGACATGAGTCCCTCCCATGGGCTGCAGTCCCTCAGGAACTGCTCCAGCCCGGGCTGCCCAGAGTCACGGCTGCTGCGGGAACAGTCACCTCCTCTGCCACGGGCTGCTCCAGGGATGCAGATCCACATCTGCCCCTCTCTGGGATCCCGCACAGGCTGCAGATTCACTTCTGCCCATCTCTGGCACTTCAGGGGCTGTAAATCCACATTTACCCCACCATGCTCCTCCATGGGCTGCAGGGACACAGCTGCCATCTCACCACAGGCTGTGGGGAAATCTCTGCTCGGGCACCTTTCCCCCTCCTTCTTCACGGACCTGGGTCTCTCTGCTCTGCCATTACTCTGTCACCCCCTTCTCTCCAGGTCTCTTTTTCCATATTTTTTGTCATTTCCTTCTCCCTTTCTTGAACATGTTATTGGCAGAGGCACATCCAGCTTCCCAGACCTGCTCGGCCTTGAGGGACTGGAACCGGGGGAGCTTCAGCAGCTTCTCACAGGAGCCACCCCTGTGACCCCCCTACTTCCCAAACACCACTGCCCTGACCCAGGACACGCAGGAACAACATGAGTAGACCTCCTTGCACCCAGTTCCTGTGGTCCTCTGCCTAGTACTTCTCTGCATTCATGTTCTCAAAAAAGAGGCAAAAAAAAAAAACCAAAAAACCCCCAACCAGTCAGCCAACAAAGATTACTTGAGAGACAAGGAGACAGCTGAAACATCCTGGCTCACTGACTCCCAGTGACAGGCATTTGCTCTTCCCAGAGGCTTCTCAGGACGCAGCATCACTGGCCAAGTTAAGGTGGGACTTTGCACTCTGTCTTTGCCGGTGTTTTTCTCTTTCCTTTGGATGATTATTAAATGTGTTAGTTTCTCTGATATTTGTCTCTTCAGTCTAGAAATAGCACAGAAATAATATTTCAGCTGAATGAGAACACGCTGACTTCTGATGTTTTCCACAATAGATGGGTTGATGTGAATATGAAAGATGATGTACTTGATTTGCTTCATTTTTACCAGCCTCTAGAGAGTTTAATCTCTCCAGAAAAGAAGTGTCTGTCTGATTTTTTTTTCCTGTCAGTTCATCATCTTGTAAGACAGAGTTATTCTAAAAACGAGAAAGTAGAATTCATAAGGCAACTTAATGAGTTTTACTCATCCTATTTGTAGTCAGCTTCCTCTGTGAGATTGTGTAGAGATACATTTAATTGGCCAGCTACCACCAAAAGGTGACACCTGGAGTCAGTGCCCAGACTTTCAAATAAAAGGGGTTTTCATCTCCTTATCAATGTTTACTAAACTGAAACTGTTGGATTCAGCTTTATAAAACTGGTCTAAGGCAGCACATCCTCACTTCATGTTTGCTACCAAATATAAGGTTATTTTGCATACTCACTAATACTTATTTTCACTCACTGTATTTCCCAGTGGAAAGAAAAAAGAAGTATTTCAAACATAACACAACAACATAAAGATTTCTCAGGACATGGTTTCATATTTTTATAGGTGTTTTGGGGTTTTTTTTAAGTCCTTGCAGTAGGAAAACATACACTGCTTATTATTAACAAGGATAGTCCTAATCAACAGATCTGTGGGGATAGGCCTGGCTAGCACAGAAAAAAGCTGTAAAATGGTATATAACAAGGAGACTTTTTTGCTCAACGATCACCAGCAGTTGGACCCCAGAGAGCAATGGCACCTCCTTACACTCAAGAACCTCTCCTTTACCTGAGGGACCACCGGTTGCAACCACTCAGCTTTGAGGTTTTCCGTCAGCCAAAAAAAAAGCAAAACCAAAAAACAGAGGTCAAATTAAGTTCCTGGTACCTCTAGCTCAGATTCTGGTAAATAAGGCCTTTCCCTGCTTTTAGCAGACACACAAAGCCTCAAGTGACATAAAAATATGTAAGGGCATAAAACAAATGGATGTTGAGCAACAGCTTCTGCTTTTCTTCCATAATTGTATGAGGATAAGGTGACATTCAATTACATTAAAAATTGGCAGCTTTGCCTAAAGGAGGTCCTCTTTCCCATAATTAATGGATGGAACTCCTAGCCTCAGGGTGTCATTAAAAAGAAGTGCTACTCCTTGACTCCGATGAATCTGCAAAGGATCTGCACGTGCTTCAAACGTGGCCCTGGAAATGTAGACTTCCCAGGACCTACAGTCCCAGGGATGTTTCTTTGAAGGGATTTTATAGAAAATAACCAGAATAAAATGCCTCCTTTGACACTCCACTAAAGGTTTGTCAGGTATGACGTCTGTACAGCAAGTGTGAAGATTTGATTCACCAGCAACATTCAGTAGAGTCCTGACAGCTCTGCTAGAGCTAGGGTTTTCAGTGCTAATGATTTAAGAATTTAAGATCATTAATACTTCCAGACAACATTTGTCAGCTAGATAATTTTAAGAAGTTCTACATTTTCATCTCCATCATGGCCTGCACTTTTCCATTGACCTTGGTGTTTATTTTGATGACTGAAGATCAGATCTGACGGGGACTCTGAGTAGCACATTGGAAAAATCTAATGATAAGCAAACATCTCCTGTCAGGTGGATATTTTTTTGAAGAAATACTGAGTATAACTTGTGACTAGGGACAACAGGCAATAATTCTGGTTCCTTGGATACCGGCAAATTTTTTGACAGTTTTTTTTAACAATCATAATCTGATCCATCACATTGCATGATAAAAGTAACACCAACAGTCTGGAAGTTACCCATTAAGCTGTTCAATTTGGCTCCTCAAGACTGAACTGGTAAAAAATTATTGTTTTACAGTTACACAATAGTCTTTCATTTTGAGTTTTATTTTTAGTAGAAGGAGATGCCTCAACAACTGCTTGCATCTAGATAACTAATGGGGCCAAAGTAACTGCAATTAGAGACAGTTTCTGCCCAGACTGCAGCACAAGTGCACCATACTTCTTTTCAGAGTATTCAAAATACCAGACTAGAACTTAATTATTAGTTCAAATAACATATAAGTCCTGTCTAGCACAGGCTGACTAAGAAAAGGACCAGATTATGTTGCGTATCTGCACCAGGTGCTGCACCTATAAAAATTCAGGCATACAAACAGTTTTAGAAAGTGAGGTCAAAGCTACATCTTACCTAAGGTCCTGCCTCCAACAACTGCTTTACCAAATGCCCAGGGAGGAGTAGGACAAGCAATAGCTCAAGTATAAAGAGATGACTGTTTGGCTTAAAAGACTAGCTCCTGAATTTCTGTAATTCAAAGTACATATTGGAACACCAGGTTTAAGGACACTTTCTTCCTCAGAAATATTCATGAGAAATAGATACACGAGCAGAGATGTCATTTTCAAGTTTGTAATCCAAGTAATGTAAACTAAGTAGTGATGTACTGTTAGTGGTTGAAGAGGATACATGGTTGCTAAAAAAACCAGCTTCACCAGAACATTTGTCTTATTGTCTGTGCTTTCAGAGGATAAGATCATGACAGTGTGGTCTCTTCCCAAGAGACTCGTGAGCACTGCAAAGTTGAACATGCTTGTCCCAGTGATTGTTGCACTCCAAATACCAACTTCTGCAAGAGCCTTCAATCTTCATAAAAATCTTGTGCTTCTAAGAAGGGGGGGTTTAGGTAGACTGGCTTAATGTTATTTTAATTGATGTTTCCCCTTCATAGTGATTCAGTCCAGTGCCTGAAGTGTTAGAATACCAAAAGAGAATGCACATGGTAGGCCAAATGCACCCGGTCAAGAGAAGCACCTGAAAGTTAGCATTTCCATGTGAATTAAAGCACTTCATCTTTTGAGGTTAGCATCTCACTATTTATAGCACAGATAGGTGGGGCCTGGCCTTGCAGCCTTAAGCACATGAATAGTCCCATTCACTGCCACTGCTCAGGATAAAAAGGACTGCAACAGCATCTTTCACTGTCTCCTTCACCATTAGCAACCACTAGTGCTGAGGCTGCTGAGCAGATGCCTTTATAACCCCCAGCCCCATCCTGATCTCAGCTTACAGGGGCAAATCACGGGTAAACCCATGGTGTGACAGTGGGAGTAAAAAAGTTCTGAGCTAAGTGGGAACAGGATCAGATCATCTGCTTACAGCCCATTATGTTTCCAAAACATTCTCTGATGGGGTTGAAGTTTTCCATGATTTATCTCTAGCCAAAGACAACTCTTCTTTTTTTTACATATATTTTTAAGCATAAGCAAACCCTTCATTTTTGAGGAGAGATGTTAGAAAGAGGGCAGAGCAGCCCTGTGAGGAATAAATCTGTACCCCACAGCCCTTTGTTTGAGCCTCTGCATCCCCATAGTGCAAAACATAATTTATTACCATAAGATAGTTGATTGCTAAAAAAGGCCAGAAAAAGAGCTACTGGACAAAAAATACCAAAAATACAAATCCTGCATATACTTTTGCTGTAATTTTATGTATTGTGCAGCACTGGAAATCAGAAAGTAACTGCTAGACAGCTGTTTACAGAATGGGAACTAATAAACCTAATAAACTAATAAACCTAATAACTAATAAACTAATAAATCCTTCTCTCTGTATCTTCAAGAGCATAAAAGCACCCCTTTACTTTGCAGAGCCTGCTCAGGAGCCTAACCCACAGGTTCCACATCCAGAAGAAAGAGCAAGTGCAAAGCTACTCATCAGGACAGAACCAAAGAGAGGGCCAGCTCATTTGCAAGTGAACCATTTACATAAACACACCAAAGAGCACAGACCAATTTAAAAAAAAAATAAAATAAAAAATGGTATTACTGTTAAAAATATTTTTTACAAAATCTATGAATGTGTCTTCCCACATTTGCCACAGACTTTTAGGTAAACTACCTCTTTACTAACTCAGAGCAGAAGATAGAGAGCCTGCTTTAGTTTCTCCAGGTTTTTGTTTCCAGCTCAGTGGTTTCTGCCTGAGCACAGCCCAGATTCCCTGCGAGGTCAGCAGCCATTCAAAATCGCTCCTGCTCCCGAGGACCAGCCAAGCCTCATTATATTTCTGTGCAAACATCCTCTTGAAATCTCAGCTCGACTGATGAACAGTCTTGCACAGAGGAAAACAACAGGCTAAATCATACCGAGCTACAAGTCACCACTTTAGAGTTTCCAGAAAATCTATAAAAAGCATGTCACAGTGTAGAGGCAAAAAAAAAAAAACAACAAACCCCACAAAAAACAAACAAACAACAACAAAAAACCAAAACAAAAAACAAACAAGCAAACAAGGAAAACCCATGACAAATGTGGGCAGTGCCAGTCAGGCCTGTGTGCTGGTCTGAGGAGGGGTTCAGGATCTGTACAAGGGTCAGTTGGATAAGATGGACACATCTTTAAAAATTTTCAAACACACACAGTTAGGCCCCAGCCTGGGGTTAACAGCAGGATGAGCTGTTCAGCAAAAAGTTTGGTCAACAGTGGGAGTCTATCACAGGGGGGAAACAAAACACCTTGCTTCATGATGGGCAAAGATGGAGCAGCTTGAAGGGAAGGTGTTTTATGGACATGATGGTACACAGTGCTCTGGCCCTAAACTTTCCTTGATTCCAGCTCTCTCTGCTGACACGGGCAGTCCCAGCAGGTCACTTCTCCCTGCACTGGGAGAAGGATTGAAGGATTTTGTTAAATTTCAATTATTTAATTTGTGTATAGTGGAAGTTAGAAATCACCCAATGTTTACAGGAAATGTAAGCAGTGCCCAACTGATACCACGACACAAATATTATCATCTGGGAGGTACCAGTGAAGCAGCCTTGAACCCAGAAAGTTACCTTATGAATCACAGGCTGCCTATGAAATCCCAGGCAAATCACTCACCAGCCTCACAGGGACAAAGAGCAGGACTGTCCCAGATGCCTGCATCCCCAAATCCCTGCTGCACTGAGTCTTTAGGTGTTGCTGATGTCTCACCCCGAAACCTCACAGAAGCTTTTCCTCACCTTTCTTGACAGCCCAATTAGATATATTTCACATCATAAAAGTTACCTGAGAAGAGCTGCCAAGTGAAATGAGGATATTCATCCCACCCAGAGATGCCATGAACACCAGGCTTCAGAGACGATCTGGACATCTTTGTTTCTACACTTTGGTGCTTCTGCAACCTCCCCAAGAGCCTGCTCAGCCCAGCTGGCCAGACAAGGCTGGAGATCCCAGCCCCCTAATGCATGAGATGATCTGAGCCCAAGCCTTGCTCAGCGAGGAGGAGAGGCACTCAGGGAGACTCATTTTCTTCCCCAGCCAAAAGGAAAGAGCTAACCTCCACAGGGGGTGATTTGGAACGTCTGCCTGCACAGTGCTGGGTGGCAAAGGCTGCCAGGGGCAGGAGTTGGCTTCTTGGCCAGCTTGATGGTAGCAGAGGTGTGTTGCAAGGTGATTGAGGGTGGCTGCTGCCACCAGTGCTCTGTAAGGATGGCCAGTGTGAGTAAGGGAAGTGGTGGCTACTGAGCCTGTGGACACTGGGGAGATGGGGTGGTGTTCCTGTGGTGTGGGTTGCTGCCAGAGTCCCAAAATCAGGCCCAGCCCTTGCTGCAGCAGCAGTGCTGGGCAGTCCTGACTCATGTGAGTAATGCCAAAAGAGGGCTCTGGTTTATGATTCTGGATTTCATAATGAGTCCTTCCTCAAGTCCAAATTTAAGCCTCTGCCTTCTGTCAGCAAGCTGGGGAGAGCTGCCTCCTCTGCCTCGGGGACTATGAGCTGAGAGTGGGTTAAGGCAGAGAGGCACAAAAATATTGTGGCAATGGCTGACCACAGAAGCAGCACAGTTAGAAATGGTTTATTTAGTGCCAGAAATATGCAAGTCATTTTGCCAAGCAAGAATCTTCCTCCCAGAGAGGCTCCCAAAGAGCCTATCATCAGTTTTTTAAAGTGTTTGCAGTTTGCTGGCAAAAGCTTTCCACTGGAGTTGGTCTTGCCTAGGGGCTGTACACTTGCAGGGTTGAAAAACATAGCTCTGATGTGTTCTTGCCAAATTCAGCTTGTTCCTTGGACTGTTTCCTTTCTCTAATCACTGTTTATCTTTACATGGGCCAGATTGGCCCATTTCTTCCACTCTTTCACTAGTTTCTACAACAGTTACACGATCTCTGAAATTCTTCCTTGGCTGACCACAGTTCATTCATTGGGGAATAAATTTATCCCTTTGCTGGGCAATTAACAAGCACTCAGTGAATTTCCAAAGGCATTTCTAAGACCTCAGCCACCTTGGATTTCCAGGTGTCACACGAGGAGTACCCTGTGTGCACGCAGCCCCTTTTAGCAAAACATCTCCCACTGGCAGCCCACAAGAAGAGGTGAACCTCTTGAGGAGAGAGAGAGAGAGCTTCTCCCCACTCCTCTCCACATTGGCAGGCAAGGAAAAAAAACAGCTACCCAAAACCTGCCTTCAGCTGTATTTATAAGCAGAGATTTTCACTGAGCCAACTATGTTTGAAATTTCTACTCTCCTTCTCATTATATTTGCTTTGATTTCCGTGAACCACCTTTGTCACTTCGATATTGCCAGGCTCATTTGCTTAATGCTATGTTATTGTTGCTTACATTTTGGCATATATTCTACTCTGCTACAGGTAAGAGAGATGAATAAAAGATTACCACCCTCTTTTACAGATACACAAGTGGGAAAGTGGAAAAATTAGGTTATTCCTTCACAGCCTGTGACACAGTCAGAAGCAGAGCCTCAGTCCCTTGAATTTGGTAACCCTACATCAGTCCCATAATTTTTCAAGTGAACCTAATCCAGCTCACACTGATTCTGAAGAGCTGGATGAACGTGCTTTAGCAGTACCTTTAGCTGCCTGAGACAGCCAAAGTAGGATTGTACACTGAAAAAAGGGAAATAACTGGCCACTAAAACATCTAAAATTCAGCCCTTACAGAAAAGTGTCAGGGTTTGGGCCCAGCCGGTACCGACCAGGGCTCCGCTCGCTCAGCCCCCACCCCACTGTGGGACAGGGAGGAGAAAATCCACCCAAAGGCTCCTTGATGGAGACAAGGACAGGGAGCTTTGCATTCATTCCCCTGTTCCAAAAACCTGACAGGTTCAGCTTGGGAAGGGAAAGAATTCATTTCATGTACAAGGAGAAAGAGGAATTTGGAACAGGGGAATGAATGCAAAGCTCCCTGTCCTTGTCTCCATCAAGGAGCCTTTGGGTGGGTTTTCTCCTCCCTGTCCCACAGTGGGGTGGGGGCTGAGCCCTGGTTGGTACCGGCTGGGCCCAAACCCTGACACCGGAGAACAAAACTGTCAGAAGAACACCAACTGTATTTACATACCTAAAATACCCAGTGCTATTGTCTTTTCAGTATTACATTTCTGTGGCAAGTTTTCCCATTGTGCATCATTTAGTCATGTTGGGACAATTTGTTAAATAATGTAGAGGCACTTCATCATGGAACAACATTTGAGCTGATTTACAGTTCCACCTTTTAGCAGCACACCTGTAAATTGCTATAAACAGTAGCAACCCCTATTAAGGAGACATAAGGGTGCTTCCAGGCAGAGAGAGTAAATGAGGAGGCAGTTGTGGATGATGCTGGGGAAAGGCACTACCAGTTTACAACTGGCCGGGTAGCTCTGACCCACAGCGTGCCCCACAGCCCGGCNCGGGGGAGTATAAGAGACAGGCTTCTCACAGGAGCCACCCCTGTGACCCCCCTGCTTCCCAAACACCACTGCCCTGACCCAAGACAAAGAGAAAGCAACCCTGTTTTGCTAAGTCTGAATTTGCCTCTGTACCCAAAGCACTGCATTTTTAATGTTTGTCTGGGCAGAATGAAAAGGGTTTTGGTAACCCAATGAAACCATCCAGCCCAGCTCTGCTCTGGCGGTAGCACAGCCAGTGCCATCTCTGACAGCTGGAGCTCATTGGGCTGCTGATGCAGTGCCAGGACGCAGATCCATCACCCATTGCCCCCTGCGGGGATGCAAGGACCATCGCCAGACTGTTCCCATCTTGCAGCCAGAACCACGGGGCTGAAGCAGCTCTGCTGCTGCCTCATGCTGTGCTGCTTCTGGCCTGCCTCCGCGGAGAGCCTGGGCTGCACCACCGGGCGCGGAAGCCGGGGCTGAGCGTGGCAGTGATGCACAGGACCCTGTGTGCTTCACCACGGGAGTTTTCACACATTGGCCTCTGCAAAACTCCCACTTAGAAACAAAAATCACATGTTTGGAGCAAAAGTATTTGCCAAGACCCCTTAATTGGATGAATCTGTGTTCAGTCTCCATGTGGCTGTTTAGTATATTTATATAGAAACTCTAACTTTTCTCCTGTCAAGCATATATTTAACATTTGGGTGTGCAGATCCTTACAGAAGAAAACTGCTATGATTTCATAAAACTTTCGTAAATATTGCCTGTGTAAGACAGAATACAGGGTGGTGATGTCCAGGCAGCTGGCATTAATGGGCAGATTAATGTCATTGCCAGAGTCATCTCTGTCAGCAATGAGTTGCAATTAATTCAAAACAGTGACATCATCTCGAAGGCAATGAAGACACCAAAGTTTGTTTCAAACATCTGAATATGCAGCCTCAAAATACTTAAGGTATGTTGTGCTACCCTGACCTATGCCTCTCTCCTATTAAATAAAAGGACTAAAGCTATTTTTTTTGTAGTCTGCTAAACCACTTTAAAATAAAAAAATAGCTGAGTCTATTTTAAGAGCCTTCATATAGGTCTCCTTTCAGTTTTGCACAATGAGGCACAAATGCAGCAGATACAAATGTAACAACATTTACAAAATACAAAGCTCCAGCAAGCACAACACTGTGATCCAGAATAGCTTTGGCCCTCCAGAACAAATCAGAGAAATAACAAAAAAGGATTCTGGGCCCTGGGATGCTGAGGCAACAAAACTTCCGTGATGGTCATGAGAGAGAAGTACTAAAACCTCTCAGATGACCTTGAGCAAGAAGTCCTTCCCATCTTCTGCCCTACTATCAGCATGAGCCAGATTCAAAGATACTGCAGAGCAGCACATGCCCCTTGACCACAGCTGGTAACTAAACAATGACATCCTTTTGTGATCCCAATTTCAGTGGCCAGCCTGATATCTCAATTCAGGCTCTAGAGACCTCATGAAAATCCTGCATGATGACTGCTGCATGGAGGAGGAATGTTCCTGTGCCCCATTTCCTTCCTGAGACACCTGCACTAGGGAGAATTCTATAAAAGGCCATAGTTTTAGGAAAAAAAATTTAAAGAACAGCAAACATTTTACGAAACGGTCTGATCGCATTCAGCTCCCTCAGTGCTTGCTGGAATAATCACGATGAACTCTGTCAGTGTTAATGGGGGTGTTATAAGTATCTGTGTAGGACTGCCTCTGTAATTCAGCATTAATTAGCTGAATCATTATTTTAGAGTGTTACTGAATTATCTTTTAATTACCACCTAACTTGGTGCTTGTGAATGAGGCAACAGAAGGAAATGGCAATTCTTTTAAATGTACTTAAAGTTAAGAAGGCATAATAAACACTCCATTCTGTCCTTTTAAGAAGCATTTTTATCTTCTGTGAGATGTAAGGCTAGTACAACTGCTTTCATCTATGCCTTGTAGATTTATTACAATCATTATAACAAATGGAAATGAATATTATTCAGGTTTATTACCCCACAGTATATCTTTATGAGCACACAGGAAACCATGTTGCTCCTTTACCCACTGCTTATGAAAAGAAAGACAAATCCTGCTTGGAAAAACAGAGTATTGTGATTTTAAAAAGATCATTTGATTCTCCTAATATAACTGGTTTGCTAATTATCTGATTCCCAACACAATCAGACCTAATTGTTGCTTACTAAGAAGCCTCATTATGGCTTGAAGGTAGGAAATACCACTTACATTTTTTTTGTCACTGATTCTGCTCTGGAAGTGCTAATTCTGCAGTACAAAGTCTAGTGCATCACATTCCCCAGCCCAAAATGTGCAGAACCCAGAAGGGAAGACAGGGAATATGTTTACCACTGGGCAAACTGGAAAAGATTGTAACACCTGAGTGATTCAGGTTTAAACTCTTGGGATCAGGTTTGGGTGCTCTGCACAAGCCATTTTGCTGAGATCAGTCCTGAGTCTTATGTCCCCAAGAGACTATTCAGAGTTTTGTTGTTTTTTTGTTTTTTTGTTTTTTTTTCCCAGGATTTCCTGGTGGTACAGACACATTCTTAGAAAACCATGAAGAGCAGCAAGCAAACATCTCCTTATTCCCAGGCTTTTACTTAAAAGTACTTTTCGTAACTTCTCTACTCAGACTAAAAGAGATTGTCCAGGTCAACAGATCTGAGGTCTGCTAGACCTAGGGGGAGTCAATGTTGTGCAACCAGTTGTACTAGCAACCAGACATTTCTTTCATGCTTTAGCTTTTCAGGGTGTATTCAGAGATTTGCAGCAGGCAGTTACAGTCTGTATTCTCTTACCACAAACCCCTTGTGCAGGAGTATACCTATAGCCTCCATTTTGTTAGTATTTTGCTGGCAGAGCTGAGGGCATGTTAGGACTTGATTTCTTTAGCAGCTAAGTGATTCTAAATATGAAACAAAAATCAGTATGTATATATACATGAGGAATAGAGATACTTGAAAAATCTGTGCAGTGAATACATTTTCAGCAGGACTGTTCCTAAATGCATTGCTTCCTCAACACTAAATATTATATGCAGTTTGAAATATTATTTTATTGTAGATGGTTGTTGGTAGGATGTTACTAATACAAGGAAGGTAGGAAATGCTAAATCACACTTTACTTTTCTATTTGTGAAAAAAAAGATTATTTTCATTCCCTGGCATGTTTATTGCTTTGAGATTGAGCCTGTTATTTATTAGGGTTAGAAATCTATTAGAAATGGCAGAATATTACTATTTCAATTGCTCCTCTCACTAGAATCATGATGGTGTTCACTCTTCATACTGAGTTTGAATGATGGAAAGAACTCACATCATGGTTAAACAATTTGGTGGCAAACAGTGCAGCACAACTGACATGTAGCACAGTTTCACAGGTGACAGGACAATGCTTTTCGAGATCAATTGGTTAAAAATGTTTGCCATAAGTGGTCATCAAAAGCAACTTTCTAAATAGAATGCAGTGGTCCGTTATTAGGAAATATAAAGGTTCTGAAAATATATAAAACAGCTGGAAGTTTATATGATGAAAATATGAACAGTTCAAAAAATCTTTGGTTGGAAGGGGCCTTGGAAGCCGACCTAGCCCAACATCCTTCTCACAGCAGGACTAACTTTAATGTTTTGTTGGGCAGGTTCTTATCTCCTGTAAGCAAATTTTGCTTACTCCTCAAACTTTACAAATTTCCAAATGACAAAATGGAGCTCTTTGTTCAGCTTACTCCCAGCACATTCCCAATTTGAGTGCATTCAGGTTTGTGACTCCTACCTGCACTGCCAGTATCAGCACGGTAGTTTTACAGATGAGTGAGGCTGCCAAACACCTTGAAGAGCCCACTTCAGTTGTGTACAACCTTTCCAAAGATATGAAATGTTTTCATACTACATGAATTCTTCACTTTGCTATTGTTTTAAAAGACAAATTTCAGGTAAATTAATTCAGGTGTTTCTAAGGAGCAGACTCATGAGCAAGCTTTCTGCTGAAAAACCTTGCATCCTCCCATAACTTTGGAGCAAGGACAAGAAACCATGACAAAACCCAACTTCTCTGTGTGGGCTCTGTGCAGGTCCACCCCCATTTCGTTAAAGGATGAGCCTTATAAAGAATTTTATTTAATCCACTCAGTGCAGACTTGAACATATACTGTCTGTGAGGATGCCACCCGATGGAGCATGTCTGAACCTCTCTGTTTTTGGGGAGAACATACTCCAGCTGTGTGCCAGGGTGAGACTGCCCCATGCAAGGCATGTGCCAACCTGTGCCCCATTTTTTGCTAAAAATGGGGAGGAAAGTCTGGTCACAGGGAGCATCTGGGTGGCTGCTGTCACATGCACTATGTTTGCTGCAGAACTTGGGCACCAACAGGAGGAGGATGCCATGTGCCAGGGATGGAAAGTGTATGGGAAGTGGCAGTGGCACAGGAAGGATGGAGTCTGGAACAGGAGACCAGGGACCACTGCTGGAAGAGCCAGAATGAGCAAGGCGCGGATGGGGAGGCTAGAGAGGGGAGACAGGAGGCAGTGAGCAAGGAGTCCATGCTGGGGGCCAGGATCTTGCTATCAAGCCTTGGACCAGGCAAGAGGAGAGAGGGCAAGATGACAATACTGAGAGAAGGAGCATGAAAACAAGAATGAGTTAGAAAGTCAGGGAAGGCAGAGTATTTTGCTCACAAGCTTCTACATGGTGCTCATCACTACCAGCCCTGAGTGCTTTACAAAGATCAATGATTTCATTTTCACAGCGAGATGTGAAATTATTAACACCACATTAAAATGGCAGTCTAAAACCTGGGGAGCTTTGGGTCCAAAGTGTCTGCTCTTCTTGGTGTCTGTTCTGAGTCACGTATTTTTCTCAGAGCATCTACCACTACATAAAGATTTACGGATTCCAAGTTCATAAGAGATGAGGCTGCTCAGGTGTCTGAAACCCAAAAGACATTGTCAAGTATCTGTAAAATAAGGAAGTCAGGGTTAAGAATAACCTGTGAAAAATTTGGTTTAGGCAACTACCCATCTTTCTGATGGGACTCTTTGGAAGAGCCTGTGTAAGCACTAGCTCCTGCAGCACAATGCTCAGCTGAGGTTCCCTCTGCTCCAGACTTTCATATGCCTTCACTTTCACTTGGACATTCCAGAAAACCCTGTCATAGGCTGGTTTAGAACAAGGAATTTGTCAAGGTGGAATGACAGTTTTTAAAGTTATAATAAAGATAAACCAGCAGGAAATATAATCAAAACGTTGAGGAATAAGCTTAATTTCCCCTGCTGCTACACCATCTCCCTGTTTGGACTGCCTGGTGCCTCTAACTTACTCTAGGAGTGGCACAGCCCAGAGAGCTCTTAGTGACATCTTCCCTGCTACCATAGGCACAGACATTCAGCCATCCAGACTAAATCTCCTGGGAGGTGTTTTTCTTCTCTAGCCCACAATTAAGTGACTTCTCCTTACCTCCTCTTCCTGTTTATGCATTCTGCCTCCCCAGTGATTTGGCTCAGTGGCTGGAACCATCGTGTATTTCTGCATGGGATGGCATCCTTCATTCCTCCTTCCTGAAAGGTACTCAAATTTTCTTCTCTGTATCTTAATTAGCACATTGCCAGCCTTAGGCTTTAGGAGACATTCTTCCACTTAAGCCTCCTTAAAATACAGTCACATAACTTTGCACCTAATAGAGTATAAAAACGTTAAATGATGATAGCTCTTTTTGAGGTTTATTCTGTTGAATTTGATGAGATTTTCAATACCCTGTTGTGTTAAATATCCACATACACAGACAAATGCAAAGAGGCTTAAAAATGAGCTAGTTCAAGCTACACAGACGGCATCTCAGTTTGTTAGATTAGGGAAAGAGCCTTGCACCTGCCCTGATTTTAGCACTGGGAGGTAAACTCCAGTTTCAAGGCATTAGCTCGAATGCAAATAAAATGTGTTTACTTAGTCAGGTTTGCACATGTGTTGCCTCAATTGCCTGATAGCCTAGATGATGGCATGACATTTGTAATTGTGTTGAGTCTTACAGTTGGGTTAAATCTCAATAGTATAGCTTTTGGAGTATTTTTGTGTGCGTGCAAATGCGAAAATAAAAATAATAAAAAACATAATCTTATTTACTCTTGAGTTTTCTCTTAAGAATCCTGTTTCAGGAAATATTTTACATTGATTTCACACTCTTTCAGGCACAAAACTATTTGCCCGTGAGCTGGTGCTGTGCCTGAAAAATCCTTCATTTCTGATGACCACTTCGTTGGGACTTACTGACAGCAGCCATCACCTATCCCAGCACCCTGCTTTTGCTATGAGCTCTTTGTAGCCCACCAGAAGCAGGTGGAAGAAACAATCCATGGCCAGTATTCACCATCTCCACAGAGCAAAACTCAGAGGATGGTTTGTCTAATAAAGTTTGTCTGGCAGATCCGCATACGTCATTTCTTGGCATCTATCTGTCAAATTATTTGGCAGTTCTCTCCAAAAGAATTGTAGCAGTTTAGCTGCAACAATTTCCAGATCAAAGCTGTCAATCACTAGGCAATTCCCACAAGGACATGCAGAAGGACCTGACAGGGAAATTATCTAAAGCTGCAATAATCTAGAAGACATGATAAAGAAAATAAAGTAAGATTTCACAAATTATATGAACTGGAGTTCAATTACTGTTCAACTTTGTACAATTTAAGACAGTGAGCTATCATAACCAGTAGATATGGAGGCAAAAATCTAGAAAGTGAATTGCAATTCATCTATTTCCTTGGCATTCCCTCCTTTTTGAATTAAATATTCTTGTCTTTTCTTCTCCATTAGTCTGAGGAGGCAGTAAACCTCAGTCTAAATGAGCATTTACATGAAAATCAGAGCTCTCCAAGGCATCCACTGAAACTCCTCAAATATAATATTTGCTTTAATTTGATTTTCTTTTTTGCCTGTGGGAGAGTTTCAATCACATTTTGTATGATTTATAATTGTACATCCCCTCCTCTTGCACAGGTCATTCCCTTTCCTAAAACTGCATCACTTGACTAGCAAGAATTCCTTTTTACCAGTAAACAGCTTAATAATTAATATTGCACACAGATGATAGGGAGCACAGCCCAATTTTTAGTAGGGTCTCTCAAACGTCAAAAAAATCACTTTAAGCTCCAAGAAATATAATCTGTTTATATCACCTGCAGCTTCTTGGTTGTCTCCTTCAGGAAGACTGCTTTCTTGGGACTGAATAATCTCTTCTACCTTGTCTTCTGAGGAATCCAGCTTCAGTATACATTTTTCAAGCAATCATTATCTTCCTGAATACAAGTGAATCAGGGAATCATATTCTGAGATTTTCATTCGTTTACCTCTCACTTTAAAATATAAAATCACATACAGAGGGTTAGGATGAGAGCATATTCATACAGCTGTTTAATCCTTACAGCTATTTAATCCTGCTTTCATTCTATGGGTCTCACTTTGTTTTATTAAAACAATCTGCCACATGCTATTGAAACTGTCTCTCAAAGAAACAAATACTTCTTTTATAGAGGGTATTATATTATTGCTCAAAGTATTAAAAAATAGAATTCAGCATTGTACTTATACAGATATACTAAGCCTTTACCAAATATGGAACGATGTGCAATACATTAAAAGGAAAAGACAGTAACAGAAAAGCAAAATTCAAACAATAATGAAAAATAGCTTTTTTTTTTCTATTGTTAATCTGTGCTATGACATACCATGCCTGATGGCATATTGAACCCAAAGTAAAAAAAAAATCATCTAAACCCCATACTCTGGGTCTGATTTTCTGTCCCCCCATTTGTCTCCACGTTTTGTTGCATGTCTGCATGGTATCACATGAACATATTGTGAACTCATACATATGCACAGTAAAGTAAGCATTTAGCAACATCTGCACGTTTATCTTCTGCTTAGTTATATATGTGCATTAGTGGGCTTACTAATCAGACAGCTGACAGAAGAATTAGGGTTCATATCTTACAGTCAATATATATATATGCTATATATATATAAGCGCTATATATCTATGCAAGATCTTGGGATTTCAGTTTTGTGAGATTCCTCCTTCTTGCAATCTGAAGGTCTTAACAAATCATTATTTATGCCTTAAACCAAGTGATTTCCCCTGTTCATCTATCTTAGCTTCCAGACATAGAGCTGTGGGAAAACCCAAGCGATTTCTGCATAGTTCTTTGGCTTCTGTTGGGGAACTTAGGACTTTATTTTAGAAACAGCATGAATTACCCAGCCTCAGGTCAGCTATTCCATCTGTGTTACTGGTTGGCTTAAAAATATTCCTTCCCCTACAATATTGCAATGACAACAGTCTTCCCAATTTTTTTCCTAACAGAGAGAAAAAAAATATTGTCTTTACAAGAAAGAGCAGTGAAGAGACAGTTAACCTGTCTCCAGAAATCAGGTGAGGGACCAAAGTATGGTACCTCCTAAGTTAACATACCCTGTAAAATAAATTGATATGCATTTCTGCAATGTATGTACTCAAACTTGTTTTACTTGCTTTGATAGTGGCTATAGTCCAGCTGTGCACAAAGAATATATATATTTGCACATGGCCTCCAAGGGCCACGACATTTAGTTACTCATATTGTTAAAGACACAGCAGAAAACCACAAAGCAAGCCTGCCAGCCACTGGGGCAGGGTAAGAGTTGTGGCCTCTCAGGCTTGGGAAGCTCAAGCAATGGGACGTTCCCAAAGAAGACATATACATATATTAATCAAAGATTTTTCTAAGCAGAAATCCCCTGTATGACTCAGGAAATTTTGTCTGCAACAAAATGCCCAGAGCCATTGGAAAAACCACTGCAAGCCATGCCAGAGGTGCTATCTTATGCCATGGTACTTGGTGAAAGGCTGAAACTGCTGGTTTAGCCCCCCTTCTGGAGACTACAGATTTTGCCTGGACCACTCGAGCTGACAAGATGTATCAGACATACTAATGATCAGTAAATCACTTGTTGGTCTCTGCAGGTAAACAGTGAGAGACCCTGAAATACAGCATCCATCACCAAATCAAAGCTGAGCATCAACACCACCACTGTGTATGCCACTCAGAAATGAACACTCACAGGAGATGGGACCAACTGGTTTACACTGGTATTAACAGGTAAATCTAGAGAAATGGAGTCTCCTAATTCTCTGAACCCCAAAAGCTGTTCCACCAGAGCAATGGGATTTACCTTAAAACTTCCAGTCTAGCTGACAACCCGTTACTCTGAACAGTATCACACTCCTCAAAGCTTCCTCTGTTTCTAATTCATCCTCATCAAGTGAAGCTTCTTGTTTCCCGGTGTGTGCACTGCCCCAGAGCAGCAGGCACCCTGCCTGGCTCAGTCCACAGACCTGGTTGCTTTGTGGGTGTGTATTGTTTCCCTACAATAACTTCTGTGGTGCCTTCAAGTGCCTTTATCAATGCCTTTGTCATAGCAAGCTTTTCCTATCATGAGCAACATTTTGAACAGTGCTTATTTCAATCTGTAGGCATTGGCTGGGAGACAAGTTTCCAATTTTTTCTTGTGGAAAGGCCACCACCCTTGAAAAGAAGATACCCCTTCACCTAAACCCTGGCTATGGCAGGATATTAGTAACTTTAAATTCAACAAGTAAAAATAGGAGGCATGCTCAGCAATAACTGGAATCATATTTAATATTACATTCTATCAAGCCCCAAAGGAACATAATTATGTGGCCACTGCTGCATCAAACAAGAAATAACTACTGAGCACACTGGAAGGCCTATGCTGTCACTTACAAATATTCTTTGGATAAGATTTGTAACATGTAATCTGCATCCTCCCTCTTTCAGCTATTACAGAGGTGCAGGTAGCTGGGGAAGCAGAAGTAAAGGAGGATGAAGCAGAAACATTTTTCTGGTTTTGACAGACTCTCTTATCTGTCATCTCTAACTGAGGTTTCTTTGAGCTGCCCTCCCTACTGGTCCATAACAAGAGTGGAGTGTCATGTCTTACTCCTTACCAAGGGACAACGTGTTGGACAGCCTCAAATGTTGGGTGTGCAGACACCTTGTAAAAAACACCTTTCTCACTTCATGTGAACATACAATGTTACCTTTATACCTCAGGATTGATAGATCTCTGCCAATCCTTTTCCACCTTCATGAAAATAAACTCCCAGTGTGAGAGCTGTGCACGATTGCCCCTCTGTTACAGTCCCTAGGCTGATCTTCAAGTACTTCTGCCAATCTCTTTTCACCAAACCATACTCCTAACTGAGTTAAGAGACTCAGACTGAGCTAACAGGAATTTTTCAAAGGGATGCTGCAAATGAAGGTCATTTCTGCTACCTCCTTTCTCCAGTTCCATATCTATCCTGTTTGCACCACTTACTGTTCTCAGCTCTCCTTCTCCCTAGGGCAGCAGTCCTGAGGCACATGCTACAGAAATCTCACCCACTCTGTACTTAGAGCTTGATCTCACCACTGGCTGCAGGTGGAGTCTCACAGGGAGAGGGATCAGCTCAGGACTGCAGAGGTCCCCTTGCTCTCCCAGCCAGGACGTTGAGCCCCCCACTGACACTGTCCCTCTTTCAGCTCACTGCCCTGTAAAAATGGACTCTCTCCCTTCCTGAAGGAGGGCTCCAAGCTACCCATTCCGTTGGTCAGATTTCCCAAAGACTTGTGTTTTCTGCCCAAGCTTTTCTACCTGTGAAACACTATGAAACCTCTACAAAGCTTTTCTACACTATGAGACCTCTACAAAGACTCAAATGGAAAGAGAAAATGACAAGCTTTTGACGGTGTGCTTCATGTTTTCAGTGTGGATGGATGAATGGATGGATGAGTTGTCTTCTGTGCCACACCATCACTAATGAGGAGGTAAGACTGTCCTCCATGCCCACATCCACTGTCTTCTTCATTTTGCCTTTGCAGCCTAAATTGTAGTCATCATTATCATTCATTACTGGTATGAAAACCATCCTGCCAAATTCCATGTACTCCATAAAGGTCATAGATATCCATTAATTTATACCACATTTGCTTTTTGTTCTTAACTGCCCAGATAACTTTCTGCATTTCATATACATATTTTCTGGGTTACGTGACACCAAATTATTCTTCACTGCCTGTCAAAAGGAAATGCCTTCTTGATATTGCTCTGAGTATTTGAAGTTCTCATATCTATCTGGATTACCTGCAATCACTTCCTCTCACTCCTCAATTTACAAATTATCAAACTATATGAGGCAATTTTGAACTCAGTATCTTTTTTCATACATGAGGCAGAAGGTTGCATCATCTCTTTTATGAAATATTCCAGTAATCTCTGGATTCAGAAATGTCTTGCCCAAGTCAATTTGTCTCTTTGATTAGTCTTCTTTTTCATTTGAATCACAACTGGCATAGGGAAGTACTTTGGGCTGGTTTGACCCATTATATCTTCAGTCCTAGAAATCATCTTTTTGGCATGTTTGATTAAAATTGATCAATTAAAGGGGACACTTTGCCATTCCTTTACATAAACTCCTCACTTTGGGTTTCATCCCCTATTTCTGTTCCCAAGAATCACAGCACTATTACAGGATTTTTTTTTTTCTGTAATCAAACTGCAATAATACTTTTTATAACGGTGCAATTATCTACTCTTCTGGTTTCACCTTAGCAAGCTCAGTGAGTCATAGACCTTTACATCTACTGCATCTACACCCACTGACAATCAACAAGGAGCAACAGCCCCTGGGACTCATTTGCTCTCCAGAATGGGTCTAGAAGGAAGCACCCATCGGTAAAAGCTCTGAAATAAAAACGCACACATGGAGTGTACTGCCCACTTTATTTATTCATTTGTTTATGATTCCCAATAAAAGAAGGTCTAATGCTTTCTCTCCTGTAACTATTGTTACAATTATATAAATATAGCATAAATCCTGTAAATCCAGCCCAGCATTTGTAGTTCATTAAACAATTCTGTGCTTCCCTCCACCATGCTTACGAATTTATCTTCTGGAAAAGAGTAATACTCAGGAACTGAAAAGTGAAGCTTGTCTACAGGACTACTATTGCTGTGATAGGCCTTCTGCCCTGGAACAGAACCAAAGGAATCAGATTAAAAAGATCAGTACCTCGTCTTATATTGAGGAGTAGCCATATCTTCTGTGCAGCTGTTGAATACAAAAGATTTCTGATAGCTTAATTTTTTCAATTTTTGGTCATGCATGGGGGACAAGACTGAAACATGTTGGGAAAAATTCTTGTTTGCTAAACCCTCTGTCATTTCTGCCCTGAACACACCTTGACTCTTAAATAAATAAGATTTCCTTTGAGTCCTGGCAGGTCTTCCTTTAGAAATCTTGAGAGTGGTACATGATTTCTACTCCATGACTGTCTAGAGAGAGCTGAGGATGCAATGCAAAATAAATTAATAACGCAAAAACATTTGAAATCACTTTCATTTGGCCATGTTCCTGCCTCTTTTATGTTTTATTTCCACATATATATGAAGGAATGAATTTTATTGTCAAAATTACTCATGAAAAGCAGAGTTCAAAGTGGGGAGTGCATGAACAGCATGCACAGAAGCCAAAGTGTAAATGTGCATGTACAAGAATTCAGGACAGAAATTCTTGCACATTCATGGAATGTGACTTTTCCAACCAAAACTGAGCAGGCAAGGTAGTGTCAATCTTTAGCAGCTGTTGCTAACCTGTATGGTAGAAAGCCCTCACAGTATGGGTTTTTAAATTCATTTCAATAACAAATACATTCAGACCACAGCACGTTTTCCTTCCCCAGAAACAACCAAATGTGTTTTAACTTTGTGTCCCTCATGCTCATGCAGCAATCTTGGGAAGGCAAAGGCTGGAAAGGAAATCTGGTCCTGTAATGACAGGCAGTGAGCTGGGATCTGGGAAGTACCAAGCTATGTCATGGCCTTCTTAGAGGAGCTGATACAAATCCTACAAACTCTGTTCCTCCACAGTCTGTCTATAAAACAGTGATAATGCTTCTCTTTTCCAGAGCTCAGAAGAAATATGTCTGTGTGGTACTTGGATGCTGCAGGTGCCAGGATTGTGCAAGCACTGATACACTGACAGTATTGTTTTTGGAAACCAAACGGAGTGACTGTCATGCTCACTCCAAAACAGAATAGCCAGGCAGCTGGGTTGGGAAGGATACCTGCTCTCACCTGTGAATCACTCTCTTTATTTGCATATGTTTGGGTCCATTATGGAGAACTCATCCAAGGTATAAAATTTCTCCTGGCTTTTGGGCCAAGTATTGGTGAGGACAGCGGGAAAATTTTGGAATGTATGACCTTCCTTTGGTTAGCAGACAAATTATGGCCTGACCTTCACCAAGGACACTGACTTACCGTTCCTTGTGGAAAATATATTCCTTTCTTAACCAAATCTGTGCAAACCAACACGCATCCAACAACAACCAACAAGATCAACTGCCCAGCTTGGGCCTAGGTAGCACATGGAATATGGTCCCCAAGCTGGACCATAAGCCTACATAGGAAACAGATAGCTAATACATGAAAAAAAAATCAACAGATTATATCCATTTAGGAAAACAGTGCAATTTTCACCAAAATCAAATTATTTTTTTTTCTATCTTGGAACATGTTTAATTAACAAATTTCTTCAGCAGTTGCTTAACTAAGCTTCATAGCTTCAGTCTCTTCTTCACTGCACACTTTGGAGAGAGCCCACCTGAAATCTCTTTCCAGAAAAGAAAGATTTTTTAAAAATTTTATAAAACAAAGGTCTTTCAAATCTCAAAAAGAATGTGATCATGCAGGTTAATACCAAATTGTCTCTAATTGCATAATATCTGAGAGCAGATAATTTCAGGATTAAAGAAGAAGCTGGAAAATCACATAAGAATTCTCCTTTTGCTGTAGGAGCTTTAAAGGTGCACCTTCATTCAATCAGGAAGGTAATTTCCTCTCTACAGCAAGTCTCAGATTCTACTTATGACCTTGGTATCATGACAGTTTTGGTACTAACTCCTTCCACACACTGTATTGCTACTAGAACTGTGAATAATCAGAAAAAAGAACTAGCGCATAGAGATTAAATAATATCCTCGAATTTTCACTTGATATGTTTATTAAGCTGGAGGGTGTTTTTTCTCTCTTATTTTTACTGCTTTTAGAAACCATGTCTGGCTTTTTGGCATAGGTGCAGTACTATTATGATTACTACAAAATTTTAATCAGATTATGGTATGAGTTACCATTTGATACTGTAAAAATGCCAGTAGGTAGTAGATAAATATTAAGATACAATTAGCTGCCACTACCTGTTATTGTTTGGAATTCATTAATATCAAGATAAGTCTGCATTCTGTGGTGATGACATTTTTTTTAAATGTTCTGTCTTTACAGATTACATTGTCTTACAAGTAATAGTGCAAGTAGTAAACAAAAGAGAAGCTGATTATAAACAATGTATATAAATATGGCAATATTTATTTCAATTAAAAACTGTGATTTTAAGTGCATTGGGAATCTGTGTTTTAAAATGTATGTCTTGGCCCTTTACACAAGCAAGTGGTTGCTAATGCCAATGTGCATTAGAAATGTGATTGTACTATACTTAGATGTGGTTCAACCACAGTTATAACATGGGCCATTAAGGAGCATAAAAAAAAAAAAAAAAAAGAAGAAAACAAAAAAGAAAGAATCCAGGTTAAAAGGGAACGCGCTCGGTTGCTCAGCTAAAAGTTTTATCTATAATTAGGAAACAAAATCATTCAAAGTCAGGCTTAATAGATAAAATATTGATATCTCAGAGAACATAAGCATACCATATAGAAAACATGCTTACTTACATTTTCCCAGAGTTTCTAAAAAATTTTAAAAATTTTCTTTCAGCACAGCTCAAGGAATTAGCTTTAACACAATTAAGTGGTGAGTTGGAGAAATCTGTGGGCTCTTCTTTCAGAAGACTCACACCTGTTGAGGAGGGAAAGCAGACTCTCACCTCTCCTCATGAATGTCTTCCCAGCGTCTTCCCAAAATGCAGCTGTTCCTGATCAGCTACAAATCTCAAATAATCAAAGCCACACAAGCAAAATGCAATAAAATATTAAATCTAGAGTGAATAATATTGGATGAAGGAATAACGTAAGTGGCCATGTGATTGCCTGCTTTCCTGGGCTGGAGCTGGAGAGAAGTGGGAAATGCCCAGCTGCCTTAGTTGGAACCAACTCAAAACTTCATCCGCTTTGGTTCAGTTCTCAAAATAGGGCACATGACCTCTAAGTAAGACGGTACAGTAGGCTGCTTTTACACTACGTCTACACTCCTGCAGCCCCTGATACCAATTCACTTGCTTTACCGAGCATGTGAGGAGGTAAAATCCAAAACTTGCTGAATTTCAGCATTATCTGGTTTTGTGATGCATTATCAAATTCAGCCCTATCTTTAGGAACAGAGATGACATCTGCAACAGAGTGGCTTACGCTTGCCTGTCTGCTGCTTTCAGTGTCATGTGTCTGACATGAGTTAACCTCTTATAAATCTAATGCTAGGAAAGAGAGCTGCTCGTCAGAGGTGTCCACTCTGCTCCTCTTGACCTACTTGGAAAACTACGACTCGACTCCTTGTGGTTTCCCCCATCATGACACAGCTGCAGAAGGCAGTAACGGGACTTCTTTTAACAGAACTGGAAATGTGCTATGTATATATTTGTATGCCTCTGAATAGACTTATTTCCAAATCTTGCAAAGCCTGTTTGTTATTTATCAAGCTAAGGTGAAAAGATAGCCCCTTCTCTTCACAGATAAAGATCCAAATTGTGGTTTATAATCTGGCAATTAGCTAGTTTGATTTTTTAAATAAAACTGATAATCCCCCTTCCCTGTTCGAGATGAGATCTTAGTTGTTAGTGACAGCTGTTAAAATGCTGCTAAAAATAGATACAGTGTCAACTGCTAAAAAGCTAAGTGCTCCTGTGAACCACAAGCAGAAAACAAATGAGGTTTCTACTGAATTTATGGAAAATCTGTGAGCATCTTGCATGTACTGGGAAGGGTGCTTTATTCTTCCAGCAGCCATCTCTGTATGTAACACAATGAGAGAGAGAGAAAAAAATCAAATATTTGGTATTAAGGCAGACATATTCCCTCAATTTTATTTTCCCCTCTCCTTGTTCTTGGGAAAAAAAAAAAAAAAAAAAAAAAAAAAAAAAAAAAAAAAAAAAAAAAAAAAAAAAAAAAAACTCCAAGCATTTCAAATGCCTCTTTTACACCTTTGCCCTGAAAAAAAAAACCAAACCCAACAAAACAAAACAGGAAGAGTAAGACAAAAGTAGCCAAACCCACCCTTTGCTATAAATTAACATAAAATAGTGGTGCTCAGCACAGCAGATACTGATAGACCAGCCAATGTGCTTTGGTGCTTTTTTGCGTGGCTGTGATTTGCCAGGTTACTTGCAGAATTGCATGGAACTTTCCTCTGCCTTGGAACTGCAGCTCCCAACCCATCCGTGGTAGCTCTGCTCCCTTAATTAATTAGCTGCATTCCAATCCAAATGTATGACATGAGTAAAATGAAAGAGAACAGAATTGTCCACATTTGATGTTATAATTCATCTCAGTAGGTTCCTCCTTTTTAGCTACATTATGGCTAAAAATAGAGCATTAGTGTAGGCACAGTGAAATGTGATTTGCTTCCAATAATATAGCAAACTAATTGTGAAATTAAGCTATTGAATGTGCCGTTATCTCCAAGTCTGGCCTTACCAGCACTTTATTCTTCCCTTTCTAACATTTATCAAGTTACACACAAACTTTGACAGATGCAAACAACAGCTGATAAAATACTTGGCTTTTCCAAGGCCCCGACCTTACAGAGGCTTCGGCTCAGGTAAAATTCCCTCTGTTTGTGAGCAGTCCTCTTACGTATTTAAAGATTTCGTTGGAAGTATTAAAACAGAGCCAACATTTTCCTCCCAGCGATGCCAATTTTTTTCCCCTTAAGGTGCTTAAATGAAGAACCATTTAATGTCCTGAACTTGAAAACAATCAGTTTTAAAAGCTCCTGGCCACAAGTGAAATATTAATTTAAAGCCAGTCTCTATGTTAGTACCGATTTTGTTGTTGTTCGTTTTTTTTGTTTGTTTGTTTTGTTTTTTAATACGTCTGAAATCAGGGTGGGTTTGCATGAGCACTACGGGGACGACTCCTGCCTTACCCCGCGACGGCGAACCGGGGGGCAGCGAGTGGGAGGCGGCTTCCCCCCCCCCCCATCTGGCAGGAGCGAGTAAGGGCTAGAAGGAAAGCGCAGGCCCAGCGCGGAGCCGCAGCCTCGTTCCGAAATTCCGTCCCGCGGAGCCCCGTTCCTCGCCGCCCGCCCGGGGGCCGAAAGGGGCGGTCGGAGGGGCGGGGGGCTCCGCCGCCGCCGGGGCCGGGAGAGACGCTCCGCCTGGGGAAGGGCTCGGGGAGACACTCCTCCTCCTCACCCGCCGCCCGCCCTGCCTCCCTGCCGCCCGCCCTCCTTCCCTTCCTCCGGCAGCTCCGCGNCCCTCCCCCCTCCCCCCTTTTTTTTTGCCCGAACGCTCCGTAGTGGGGATGTCACGGCGATAACTCAGACCCTATTTGCCGTGGGGGGGGGAGGTGGGGTGCCGTTTGTGCTGGAAAAAAACGCGTTTCTGTCCCTCTTGGGGGTGCGGGCGGCGGGAGGGAGCAGGCGAGCCGCGCTCGGCCGAAAGCGGGTTTGGGCTCTCAGTAAAACACCCTCCTAGGGCCGACCCTCGGCGGGCGCCTGCGAAGAAGGAAGGGAGGGAGCTGACGGGCGCTGCTGGGTTCCCCCACGCGTGACAATCCGGATTGTACCTGTGGGGGTGGTGTGGGGTGTGCAAAACGGTGCCTTCTGCCCGGGACCTGCGGTGATGCTCTAAATAGCGGAGGGCAGAGAGGGTGCGCGCTGCCTGCGTGATTGCTAACACGCGTGTGTGTGGCAGGGCGGAGGGAGCAGCTTCCCGCCGCGGGGGTCCGCCTCCGGCTCCGCGGGCGGCGGTGTCGGGGTCCGCCGCGCCGGCAACAGCGGCCGGCAGACGCCCTGCCCTGGAGGAGAGGGTCGGAAAACCTCAGCCCATCGGTGACGATGAAACTCTGGTCCCCTGGGCGGTTTTGTGTCGGAGAAGAGGCTCGCAGGCAGTGAAACTTCAAAAAAATATCGGTGGCAAACACCGGGAAATAAGAAGTGGGTGGTCTCTTGAGCCATCGGTTTAGTTTTTGTGGAACTGGATTTACTTCAGATTTTCCTGTAGCTAGGTGACCTTTTGGTTGCAGGGATACCAGGTACCATTTGATTTTTTTATTTGACTGTTGCTGCGAAACTGTTTTCATGCCTGATTGATCGGAGACTAGTACTGCAGAGGGCCGTGTTTGTTGATATGTTTGGGGGTGAAATACATCTCATGGTGTCTTGAGTACATGTTTGGCAGGGGTGGGTCTGGGGAAACCGCTGTGCTAGTAATAGAAGCTTCAAGCTGCAAAATATCAGGTGTAGATGGTCTTGGTTCTGATGTTTAATATGCTTTAGCTTCTGTCGTTGTGGATATTTTAGCCCACAGTCAAATTCACTGGGTGAAAGTTAGTAAAAAGGAATATCTGTGCAGTTGGTGAAGTGCAGATACTGTGGATAAATATGCTGGTCAAGCCATTATAAGTTCTGCTTAGAAGAACAAAACCAAACCCGTATATTGTCAGCAGCCCATGAGGTGATTATTTGATTCTGGTATCCACTGAGGCGCTCGAAGATGACAGAAACCAGCAGTCCCAAAACGTCTCCTTGCTGATGCATTTTTAGAGATTTATATCTGTCATTTTAAACTGAACTTGTATCAGGCCATAATTAATCTCTCTGTTTTTTGATCCTCTCTGATATATTTACCAGTGCCTCTATCTCTGGAAGTGCAGGACCAGGGCATTTTTTAATTTTTTTTTTTTTTTTTCCTTCATGTGACCCAGATTTTTATTTGCTGAAGTTTTAAAGAATGCTAGCCTATTGATTATGTATGAAGATTGAAATTTATTGCCAGGGGAGAGGTTGCTACAAAGCTCGTGCCCCAATGTAATGTTAGGCCTGTAACTGAGGTTTCCTGGTACTCCATCGGTCTGAGGCTTAAAATTTGCTTGCATCATAATTTTAAGTCTTCAGTAAGTTTCTTAATTTTCAGAAATGCTGTTCATTCACAGCTGCAATTGATTTCTCTATGAATTAGGCTTGTTCAGCACTTAAATTAGGAGCAGGTGATTGTCTGGGTGTAACTTAATGTGAAAGCAGACACTTCGGTCTGGAAATTTTGGGCTCTAATAATACGTGGATGTGATACACATGATGATATTCTAGTAAAATTTATGCTGGAGGAAAATGTAGGAATAGAGCCATGGTTGTAAGTAAGGGCAAAAAAATATTTGTTGTTAATTTCAAGGGGCTTTTGTTTGTTTTTATAATTCTTCTAAAACCGCATTTTTAAAGGAGTGTAAAGAGGTTAAACACTGAGTTAAATACTGGAAAATTAACAGATTCTGAAAGGAGAAAAATATTTGCATAGTACTGATATAGTAATTGTTGGTATTTGAGTTTCTACAGTCTAATGATTCTATAGGCAAATTCCTTAAAGAAAATAGATAAATTTGTTGTTACTTAGACGAGGTTTTCAGAATCGCGCAGGCTACATCATGCATTTTGCTCTTCGTCTTGAGTGAGTGGCATATTGGGATGCGAGGGGTTTTTTAGGGTCTGTTTCAGAACAAGGTTTACTTTTCTTGCTGTCTGCCAGGGAGGTTTGCAGTGCTATGGATCCATTTAGTATCCATGCATCCCTGCCTAACCCGATCCCCTTCCTCTGTGTCAGAACTTTTGCCCTGCTTCTCTCCCATCCTTCCCATCTCCTCAGGTGGCTGTACAGGCAGTTTTTATAGCTCTGAAGGGGCAGATCAGCACCCAGCCTCCCAGAACTGCTCCTTCCTTCTAAAGCATCTGGTGTTATGCTGGATGATGAAGAGAAAACCCCTTGTCCCCCCTGCCTGCCTTCATTTGTTGTCCCAGTAGCTTGGCAGTGGAAGATATTTGGAGGAGCAGAGCTATGATAAGCAGTTTCCAAAGAGTTTATGTCCTGCCTACCGTCATTGTGGACTCCTTTGAGGACCTCTCTGGCTCCTCTCCTTCCTTGCTGTCCACCTCCCTGTTTTTTCCTTGCAGACCCGTGGGTGCTGCTGGCATCAGCCCTGCGGCTGTGGCTGGCAAGGGTGGGTGCTGGTTGTGCTGGCATTGCTGAGCCGTTCCTTTTGGAGCAGGGCAGGGAGAAATAATTTGGGTCTGTTCTGACTGCTGAGCTCTTGGAACCCGTAGGGCTGTCATATCGTGGAGACCTTTTCTCTCAGTTTGATTGAAATTGGACAAATAGTTGAGAGATGATGGATGGGTCAGGGAAATGGGACTGGCAGTCAGAGAGAGGAGAATAGACAGAGTGAGCGGATATGCCTTGTTTCCTTAGGAAATGAGGAAATTTCCTTAGGAAGTCACACTGTCCTGCCATTTATTAATTTTATTTCATTTTTCTGTGTCTTTCCTAGTTATGGAGACAAAAGGATACCACAGCTACCCAGAAGGCTTAGATATGGAGAGACGCTGGGGTCAAGTTTCTCAGTCTGTGGAGTATTCTTCTGTAGGTTCTGGAGAGCAGACTGATGACAGTAACTATATGGAGATTGTAAACGTAAGCTGCACTGCCAGCACTTTTGCCAACAGCGGTGCTCAAGGAAATAATAAAGAAAAACCTGAGCTACTCTCCTGCCTGCAGCAAGACAGCAGTCAACCTGGTCTTTTGCCCTCTGAGATCAAAACTGAAACAGAATCGAAGGAGCTTTCAGCAACAGTGGCTGAATCCATGGGTTTATATATGGATTCAATTCGAGATGCTGATTACCCCTATGAGCAGCAGAACCAGGGAAGCCCGGGAAAGATCTACCAGAACGTGGAGCAGCTGGTGAAGCTCTACAAGGAGAATGGCCACTGCTCTTCTCCCCTCCACAGCACCAGCAGGCCCTTGAGGTCTTTGATGTCGGACTCTGGGAGCTCTGTGAACGGTGGTGCCATGCACGCTATTGTCAAAAGCCCTATCATGTGTCAAGAGAAAAGCCCTCCAGGCTGCAGCCCTCAGAACATGGCTTCCTCAGTGTGTAGTCCTGCTGGAGTTAACTCTGTGTCCTCAACTACTGCTAACTTCGGGAACTTTGCTGTACACAGCCCCATCGGCCAAGGAACCCCTTTGTCACGCTCGCCGAATGTTGAGAGCCGAGGGTCTATGCTGCACAGTCCCGCGCACGTCAGCAACGTCGGGTCTCCTCTTTCCAGCCCTATAAGTAGCATGAAATCGCCTATTTCTAGTCCTCCGAGTCACTGCAGTGTGAAATCTCCAGTCTCCAGTCCCAATAATATCACCATGCGATCTTCTGTGTCCAGTCCTGCAAACCTGAACTCGAGGAGCAGCATTGCCAGCCCTTCCAACGCCAATAATAGGTCCACTCGTTCCAGCCCGGCGGTTAGCACTGTGGGATCGTCCATCTGTAGCCCTGTAAATAACGCCCTGGGATTCCCAGCTTCTGGCACACCGGCAGGACCTAGCAGAAGCCAAGATGCTGTTCCCAGTCCAGAAACGAAAGACAAGGGTGCCCAAGAACTGGCCTTTCCCAAGATGGAGGAAATGGAGAACGCCATCTCCAACAACAGTCAGATGAACCTTGTTCAGTTCATAAAATCTGAGCCAGATGGTTCGTTCGGCAGCGCGTGCATTGGTGACAGCAGCAAAATAAACTCCGATTCCCCCTTTTCAGTACCAGTGAAGCAAGAGTCAGCCAAGCATCCTTGTTCTGGTGCCTCTTTTAAAGGGAATCAAACAGTAAATCCTTTCCCATTTACAGATGGCTCGTATTTTTCTTTTATGGATGACAAAGACTATTACTCTCTTTCTGGGATTTTAGGACCACCTGTTTCTTCATTTGATGGAAGTTGTGAAGGTAGCAGTTTTCCAAATCCAGGCCTGCCTGTGGGAATTAAGCAGGAGCCTGACGATGGCAGCTATTACCAAGAAAACAGCATACCATCCTCTGCCATTGTGGGTGTCAATTCAGGAGGACAGTCGTTTCACTACAGGATCGGTGCCCAGGGCACGATATCGTTGTCGCGGCCGGTTGCTCGAGAGCAGGCGTTTCAGCACTTGAGCTCCTTCCCTCCCGTCAGCACGCTAGTGGAGACCTGGAAGTCACATTCAGAGTTGGCATCCAGAAGAAGTGATGGGTATCCAGTTCTAGAGTACATTCCATTTTTTTTTTTTTTTTTTTTTTTTTCTCTCTCTCTCTCTCTCTCTCTCCTCTTCTTCCTCTCCTCCTTCCCCTGCATTTAATAAAAAAGGTGTGAATTAAAATGGGGACCAGGGCAGTAGTTCTCAAGCTGATGCATTGCTTGTAATTCTTCGTTTGCATTTTGGTTCTTATCATTCCATTTGCTGTTTTCTTGCCATATTTTACTCTGCCTTTAATAAAAACAGAGTGCTGGTTTTAGTATTTAAAATGAACATGTTATATTATATTGTTATTAGATTTGAAAGTGTTAGCTCTATTACTATAGATCTCTTATTACTATAAATGTTGTTTTTCCCATAATGAGAGCTTAGTGAAATTGCTCTCAAGTGTCCTATAATGGTTATTCTTTCTTAGCTGGTACTTGAATGTGTTGTACCTCAGACGAAACGTTGAGATGAGGATAGGAAAATGGGAGTGTCGGGAATTGTTTTTTGTAAAGATTCATGGCTTTAAGTTTGCACTGGACTTTAACTGGTTAAGTTTAAAAACTAAACCTTACAAGCCTGTGGCAACATATTATTTCTGTTTTTTAACTGTAGGAACATTTGGTTTGTATATATAGAAAAATGCCTCCAGAAGGAGGAGGGCTGTTAAAACTTGACGCATTCGAAAAAGATAAATGGATAAACTGATCTCCTCACTTTGGGTGGAAGAGAAATATGCAAGTGCCATTTGCATTTGTGTTTCTTGGCTGATCTTGTGGAAGCACGTACTTCAATGGCAAACAGGTGTTCATGTATCTTGTAAAGGATGCTTACTTTCATAAACTATATAGTTTCATAAATATTGCAAGTTATCTGACAGCATGACTGAGTAAGAAGAGTTACGTGGTCTCTTCGTGTGACAGACAGGCTTGCCAAAGATTTGTGCCAAAGCTCAGTGAAATAGCCCCTAATAGAATTTGCATTTACCTTTCCCAAGTCTTTTTTTTTCTCATCATTAGCTATGCAACTGCCCTCAGTGAGTGAAACATCTGCCTAATTCTTGGAGTGTTTTCCATATTTGAATGCTGCTAAATATCTCTGAAAAAAATAGTACTGCAGTGAAAACCATAATACCTAAAATAATGGTGCTTTTGAGGAGGGAAAACACCCTTTCTTCCCAGGAGTTTAAAAAACTTTTTATTATCATGTCTCTCAAATATCTCTACGGTCTCCTTATCATTTTGGAGGCCATACTTCACTTTTTCTTTGGCCGTTTCAAATGTGGTCTCTCAAGAAATGCTCTTTTTAATATGTCATTCTCAATTTGAAACGGCTGCATCCCACCTTCTTGCTCAACTGTGCATGTAGCTGGATATTTCTTAGCATCCAGGCTGGGCTTAAATGTGCTTCCTTGGGTTGAGGATAACCAGTTTTCTGGCTATTTTACTTGATGCAATTTTCATAAATTGCATTATATATATAGTGAGAGGAGTTCACCAGAAGACTGATGCCTGAAAATAAAGACCCAATATTTTACTGCCTTTGAGCAGTTGAGCACTGTTACTTGGGCAAGTAGAATCTGCCAGCTGTGAGAGCTCTTGCATGGATAAGTGCTGCTTACTCTGAGTCAAGGTTGTCACCTGTTGCAGGGACATTTCCAATGAAGAGGGAAATAAATGCTGGAAGGAGCTCAGTTGTCATCAATAGTTGTGCTTTGATTTTCTCACAAGGTTTTGAAGGTGTTTTCTGGTAGGATGTTAGTCCATGGTAGCTATTCTCATTTATTACTGCTAGACCAGTAAATGGACAATCTGTGTCACAAGGTTTGATGATGACACAGGTGTGATGACAGTTTTCTGTCTTTCCTCTCTAAGATGGTATCTTGGTAGTATATGCAGGGGAGTGTAGCTGTTACTTTGCAGGACTGAAATCTTGAAATTTTTAGTGCCCAGAGCTATTACTGCACATGTGGAATTCTGTTCAGGTAATGGAGATCTGCTGGGTTGCAATACTTCAAGCACCCAGATCTGTTGTTTAGTTTAGAATTATAGAATAATTTGGGTTGGAAGGGCCCATCTGAAGGCTATCTAGTCCAGCCCCCCTGCAGTGAGCAGGGACACCCTCAACAAGATCAGGCTGCTCAGAGCCCTCCTCAAGCCTCACCTTGAATATCTCCAGGGATGAGGCCTCAACCACCTCCCTGGGGAACCTCTGCCATTGTTCCACTGCCCTCATGGTAAAGAACTTCTTCTTAACATCCAATCTAGTATTTAAAAATCATCCAATCAGTGTGATTTAAAACCATTGCCCCTCATCCTATCCCTCCAGGCCCTTGCACACAGTCCATCTCCAGCCTTCCTGTAGCCCCTTTAGGTACTGGAAGGTCCCTGTTAGGTCTCCTGGAGCCTTCTCTTCTCCAGACTGAACAACCCCAGCTCCCTCAGCCTGGCTTCCCAGGAGAGGTGCTCCAGTCCCCTGATCATTTCCATGGCCCTCCTCTGGACCTGTCTCTTATCAGGTCCATGTCCTTCCTGTGCTGAGGGCTCCAGAGCTGGATGCAGCACTCCAGGTGAGGTCTTCCAGAGCAAAGAGGCAGAATCACCTCTCTCCATCTGCTGGCCACACTTCTTTTGATACCACCCAGGGTGCCATTGGCCTTCTGGGCTGCAAACACACTGTTGGCTCATGTCCAGCTTTTCCTCCACCAGCACCCCCAGGTCCTCTTCTGCAGAGCTGCTTTCCAAAACCTCATCCCCAACCCTGTACTGATAGTGTGGATTGTTCTGACTTGGGTGAAGGA
>JAAWXA010000013.1:3026007-3397075 GCA_038090715.1 Florisuga fusca
GGATAAAGGAGACTCACTGCATCATGAAACAAAAACCAAAATAAGAGAAAAAAAACCTTAAAAAAAACAAAGAAAAAAACCCCCAAAACAACAACACCCCCGCCCCCCCAAAAAAAGTAGATCTGCCAGCTGTGAGAGCTCTTGCATGGATAAGTGCTGCACTCTGAGTCAAGGTGTCACCTCACCATGAGAATTAAGAATAGGTTAGCCATTGGGCATCTAGTCCCCCTGTGGGAACCTCTGTTGCTGCCCTCATGGTAAAGAACTTCTTCTTAACATCCAATCTAGTATCCAATCAGTGTGATTTAAAACCTTGCCCCTCATCCTATCCCTCCAGGCCCTTGCACACAGTCCATCTCCAGCCTTCCTGTAGCCCCTTCAGGTACTGGAAGGTCCCTGTTAGGTCTCCTGGAGCCTTCTCTTCTCCAGACTGAACAACCCCAGCTCCCTCAGCCTGGCTTCCCAGGAGAGGTGCTCCAATCCTCTGATCATTTCCATGGCCCTCCTCTGGACCCTCTCCATCAGGTCCATGTCCTTCCTGCGCTGAGGGCTCCAGAGCTGGATGCAGCACTCCAGGTGAGGTCTTACCAGAGTAAAGAGGCAGAATCACCTCTTTCCATCTGCTGGCCACGCTTCTTTTGATACCACCCAGGGTGCCATTGGCCTTCTGGGCTGCAAACACACACTGCTGGCTCATGTCCAGCTTTTCCTCCACCAGCACCCCCAGGTCCTCTTCTGCAGAGCTGCTTTCCAAAAGCATCCCCAAGTCTGTAGTGATAGTGTGGATTGTTCTGACTTGGGTGAAGGATGCTGCACTTGGTCTTGTTGAACCTCACGAGGTTCACCTGGGCCCACTTCTCCAGTTTGTCCAGGTTCTTCTGGATGTCATTAGGACATGTCATCATTGCAGATCTCTTAACTCAGCCCCATTATTCAACTAAATACTGCTCTTAATCTGCTTGGCAGTGGCTTTAATGCTTAGCAGATGCAGCTGGGGACCTGTGTGCAGCCCTCCCAAGTTTCAGGGTAAACTCATGTAGAGGTCATTTTATCAGTACAGGTTTGAATGCATAGGTGCCTGCTTAGATACTTGTCTGATGATGAGGGAATCAGGAAGACTCAACATCTGATGTCACCCAAGTGGAAGCTCACTCTTTGTAATGAACCTCAAACTGATCTTTGCTTTTCTATTCTTTCCCATGCTGCATTCTGGTTAAACAGAGGAAATCATGCAAATTTGGTCATGCTCCACAGTGTTGTAATACAACACATCAATAAAATCACAATAAAATACACATTGTTTAATACCCTGTCAGGCCCAGCATCCCAAGGTGGATCCCACGGTGGAACCAAAACTTAGTTGCTTCCAGTCACGTTTCTTTTTTATCCTGATGTGTTAACCATATCAGACATCATATATTTTGCAGAGTTCTATGGCATATGATTAACCCTTCAACGTCTACAGTATTTTAAAGTGTCTGGCATTCAGAATGTCTTCGTAATTTTTCAGGTATACTTGTGCAGCAATATAAATTGCCATAGTCAAAGACTCCTGGGAATGGAAAAATAGGCTACATAGTTCTCCAAAGCCAAGAGATAACCAGCACTGAATGTGTCTTGTTTTGGCAGGATTATTTTCTGAATCTCAACACTGTACCCTTTTTTAGACTGCTTCTGACTTGCAGTTTGCATGGTGAAAAGGAGTGGTTGGTGGGGGATGAAGAAGACTATTAACCTTGAGAATGAGTCTTTTACAGTATTCCTGTAACTTTTTTTTTTTGTTCTCTATGGGAATATCACCATTCTTGAGTCAGTTATACTTTCTGATAGTGTCTAGTAAACATAATTTAGGCAAATAAAATGCCTTGCTGCTTTATTGATTGTGCCAGGTCCCCACTGTCAACCACAACATTTCTCCTCTTCTCCTTCAGATACTTTTATTAGCTGTCCACAGTTACAGTGCTTTTTAAGTTAGTTGGTGGTAACTTTCTTTATAAGATTGCAGCTTGTGGTGCTTGGGAGCCTCTTAAGGAAAGCGGAGTTCCCTTATTCCCTTTTAAAAGTTTTTGTTCTGCTAATATGCATGCAGAACATGTCTTTGAAAGATTTTATGTGTTTAGTGTTTAAGGATGAATCACACCTGTCTGTCTGTGTGTAGAGATTCCACCCTTCATGAATGAAATTTCTAAGAAATAATGGTTTCTAAACTAAATGATAGCAAAATGGGCCTGAAAAAGCAGGTATGTGTGATTGTGTGATGTCATTGATGAAAACCTGCACTAAGAATCCAGATAAGATTTCAGTTTATGGTGATTGCTCATCTGAACCAAGATACCAGCCTAAGACTCATGATCATGCCAATTATGCAAATTTCAGAGTGGCCTATGAAAATGTCATATCTGCTTGAAACAACAGTAAAAATTTCAGAGGATGACCTTTCTGCTGCATTAGCTCTTACCTAAAGTTTCTTCTGCAAGTGTCCCTCTCATGTATGTGAACATACATACTGGCTTTAGTCAGCAGTTGTGGTGGAAACAAAGGGCTGATGCTTCTGCTGGAGTTTTTTCCTGCTACTTCCACTGGTGTAATCCAGAGTGGGACAAATTCTGAAAAAGTTTGTGTTATTATTTTATAAGTTTACTGTTTTAACATAAGTTGTATACATTTACCAAAAATAATGTTTCATTTGTTGTCATTCAGGCAGTGAGGTTTCTCTTCCAGTGTTTCATGGCATTTCAGAGTCAAATTTATGTCTGTTAAAAAGAGTTGGAAAACTCATTGACTTCTTAGGATTTATGGTTAAATCTTTGGTCAAACATTGACAGTATTTTAGGGACTTCTAAAGCATGTCTGTTCCTTGAGCGATTAATGTGAATCAGCATTTTTTTCATAGATTCTAGTTATAAAAACCCTCCACCCAACCAAAATAGACAAAACCCAACCCAGCAACATGATCTTCATTTACATGTGACCTTTGCTGATTTGAATGGATGATTCTGGTTGAAATCTGATTTCAGGGCATTGCAAGTATTTTTGTAAACAAACGTTAATGTTAAATATTACCTAGAATAGTCACTTATCAGGATTACACCTGCCAGGGAGATAAAAGCCTGGTAAACATTATTTTTAGAATTTATGAATGGCCTTGACCTCTGTTTGTTTGCTGATGGACTTTATGGGGAAAAAGACCTGGCTGCTAAAATATTCTCTGTGCTGAGCAAGACTGTTTGCTCCTTCAGTTTCCCACAAGTTTACTGGGCAAACTTTGCATTTGCCAATGATTCTCTCATATCATAGGTCATAGCTTTAAATCTGTTCTTCTTTCAATTTGAAAAGTTAAACTTGTTTTTATAGGCTCTTGTATAATTCGGTGTGATTTTTAACAGTTCTGGGTATAGTCTCAATACAGTAGGGACCTCTACATCTGTGTGTCTTTATTTCTCACTAAAGAATTTAGAAGTACTATTAATATGCCAGGCCAGGAGTTGGAAAGGTTCTCCTTAGCTTTCCAGCATGTATTGAGCAGCCTTGTAATTTTACAGCTTGCTTTGTTATTTTCTTGAGGATGCTCTCGTTTGTTTGTTTGTTTTTTGTTTATTTGTTTTTTTGTGGCTTGGTTTGTTTTGCTCTTTCTGTTGAGGGGTTCAAAATCCATATAAAGTATCTTTTGAAAATGTGACTGCTACAGTGCCTTGTTTCCCCCTAAAATTATACACATCCATTGGCTCCTGTGCTGTTGCAGGGAGAAGTCCACATTGCTGCAAAATGGTGTTCCATAAATGGGCTGATCTTCCAAATCTGGGGAAATAAGAGCTCTGTTGGTAATCTGTATGCCAGTATTAGGGGTTGTTTCTTTCTCTGTATGTATGTAAGTCATATCCTATGTTACCAAAACATTTCTATTGCCAGTTGATGCTGCTGAGCTTTGCAGTACTCAGCTGCTGGAAATCACTTTGCCATAGTTTATTCTGAAGATAGTTAATAATTGTTCCCTAGCTTTTATATCATACTTGGTGATACAGAATCTCAATATGATTTCTTCTTTTGATGGTTTTATTAAAAAAAAAAAAAAAGCTGGGGTCACCTTTGTGCACAGATTTTTAGCAAGCAGAAGATATTTTGATTTTCCATACTCTGATACCAAGCTGTGTGGGTGACACCTTAGAGGGAGGACAGGCCATCCATAGGCACCTTGATAGCCTAGAGAGGTGGGCCCAGGTGAACCTAATGGAGTTACTCATGGCCAGGTGCAGGGCCCTGCACAAACCCCAGGCACAAATCCAGGCTGGGGGGAGAATGGAGAGAGAGCAGCACCGGGGAAAAGGACTTGGGGGTGGTAGTAGATGAGAAGCTTGACATGAGCCACCAGTGTGCACTTGCAGCCCAGAAGTCCCAACAGCATCCTGGGCTGCATCAGAAGCAGCATGGCCAGCAGGGTGAGAGAGGGGATTCTGCCCCTCTGCTCTGCTCATGAGAGACCCTACCTGGAGTACTGCCTACAGCTTTGGAGCCCTCAGCACAGGAAAGATACAGACCTGCTGGAGAGGGTCCAGAGAAGGGCCACAAAGATGATCAAAAGGCTGGAGCATCTCTGCTATGAAGACAGGCTGAGAGAGTTGGGGTTCTTCAGCCTGGAGAAGAGAAGGCTCTGGGAGATCTTTTAGCATTCTCCCAGTCCATGAAGGGGGCTACAGGAAAGCTGGGGAGGGGCTTTACATCAGAGAGGACAGTGACAAGACAAGGGGTAGTGGTTTTAAACTGAAAGAGGGTAAATTTAGGTTAGATATTAGGAAGAATTTTTTCACCATGAGGGCAGTAAGGTACTGGAATAGGTTGCTTAGGGAGGTTGTAGGTGCCCCCTCCCTGGAGGTGTTAAAGGCCAGGATGGATGGGGTGTGGAGCAACCTGATCCTAGTGGGAGGTGTCCCTACCCATGCAGGGGGGTTGGAACTAGATGGTATTTAAGGTCCCTTCCAACCCAAACCATTCTGTGATTTTTGTGAGGACTGGAAGACACTAATGTCCATAATATGTACTGTCTAAGAGTGTTTCTCTCCTGTTTTATGGGATTTGTGTTGCAGTTCTGCAGGTAAGCATGCACAGGACTTGCTGCAGTGGTACCCATCCTTGTGCAGTACTTGTGTTGTCTGCAGGAGGAGTAAATTGTTAAGTGGTGATTCAATAACCTGTCCTTACTCAACCAACACGTGGCATTAATGGAAATCAAACCTGCTATGAAGTGCTTTGCTCAGCTGAATCAGATTTCTAGATACATATTGGTGCTTGGCTGAACTTGAGTAGCAGTTGCTTTTGGGTGTTGTTTATAGCTGAATACTCTGTTTGCAGTGGAAAAACATGCTGTTGGACCATGCTTCCTCTGTTCTGACTCTGTTTTTGCCCTTTGGGTGTGTTGGATGTGAGGGCCAGTCAGGTTCCTTATCCAGGTCACTCTGAAGCTCTAAAAAGCAGCAGGTCAGTGGAACTTGGTGAGTGGCATGGCATGGACCTAAGAACAAACCAAAGGGACAGAAAGGGACAGGAGCCTGTGAAGCACCCTGCACGTACATTTCTGCTAAAAGCTAACGTGTTGTCAAGCCATAATGTCAGCATTTGTATTTTCAGGGTATGGTTTTAAAAGGCAGTTTCTGGTTTTTAACTGTATGTATTGATTTGTCCCAGCAGAGTTGTAGGAGCTGGAAGTAATAATGGACTAATTTCACCCAGAACTTCTTGGAGAAATGTAGAGTACTGTGATTTCATATTTAATCTCTCACAGGTCAGAAAATTCCAGTTTAGGATTAATATAGAACCATAATTTGTTCTCTGGCAAGTGTGTCTTACATTATGGCTGTGTAAGAGTGATAAAAACTGACAAAACTGAAAAGAGAGTGTGAAAATCAGGTATTAAGTATGTCTAAGTTTAGTACTTTTATCAGTTTTCACATGCAGTTGGTTACTTTGCAGTGCTTGGTGTTCAGCATAGAAGTTACTTTACTAGAGCTGTGATCTCCTCTGAGTGAGAGAGATCTGTGGAGGAAAAGTGAGGAGTATTTCCATTGCATGCAGTTGTCCAAAATCCTTGCAGCATTTTTTGGCATGATTGAATGCACCCTTGACTGCTTGCTGCCCTGCTAGCCCAAACTGCAGGGGAAAGTATTTTGGGTCCTCCCAAAAGCCTTCTGCTGAAGCTATATTGGTTTTGCTGCTGGAGAAGACAGGCTGGTTGGGATGGAGACTAATTTTTTTTGATGTCCCAACCAGCCTGCTCCAGTACCAGTGTTGGCAAGAGCAGCCGTGGCAGCTCTGCTCTCTGCTGGGCTGTGCACAGGCGTAGGAGGAGGCACTCCCTGCCTACACTTGGAAATAGGGTGTGTCCCCCCCTTAGGAAAATGCATCTTTCTGTTCAGGAACCCCCAGAGTTGTACAAAACCTGAAGAGTTGATTTACTTTCAGGACCAAGTTTTTGATTAAATACATTTATTTTTTTTCTAGTTTTGCAACTGAGGCTTATTTATTAACATAATTTACCAGTGCTGAGCAGTGTGTTTTCTGAGAAGATGTCATCTGGGGGCATTTTTTCTTTCTCGGCTTTACTGAAATCAATGATGAAGGATTTGAAACATAGAAACTAGCTCTCTCCAACCCCTGGAACTTCCCCCAAACAAAGGAAAAAGCCTCAGAAAACCAAAACCATGCTGTTGATGCTTTGGATTTTTAAAAGAATGAGTAACACTCGTTGTATCCTTTCAGTATGTGAAAAAATACCTTTGCAAGACAGTGTTTCTTTACTGAGCTGTATTATAGCAGAAATTCCCACGTTGGTGCTAAGCCACAAGAAAAAAACTTGAATTTTACTTCTTTACCTTAAACTGTGAAACTCCTGCAGTTACACCAGAACATTTTAGTTGTTTGCTTAACTGAATTTCTATAAATCTGCAGTCTGTAAGCTGTGTGAATAAATTGACAGCTTAAATGTCATATTTGGAGGTAGGGTGACTTTGGGTTAATACATAAAGGTGTATTTCTTTAATAAGAGAAAAGTAAACTTTGGTTGGAACATCTGAGCAGAAACAGAATCCAGTATTTGTGGATAATAAGTAAAATGGCTTATAGGACTTTGTATGCTCTCCTAAGTTGCATGGGTATGCTGCTGATTGTGGTTAGTGATAATTAATAATAGATCAAAGAGTTACAGCCCTGAGGTTAAAAAGCAAATTTCAGACTAATTGGTGAATGTTTCTGGCAATTTTTATATCTCTTCACTAATTTCCTTTCTCTCTTCTGAACAATACTTTTTACTTGCGTCTGGAAGAGAAACAACTTTTTGAATGGGCTATCAAGCTAAAATTTGGACTGGTTTTCATTGATCTTTTCTGCTTTTCTTTCCTTGTCTGCTCTTGAAAGGTGTTGTCTCGAGTTTCTAAAAGTGATAGCTTTATAAACCATTTCCTTAGCAATTAGGTTCTCAAAAAAGAGATTAAAATATCTGCCATCTTTAATAATGTTTTCTGAATCTTTGGGGTTGCTGAGAACATCTTTCTTCGGTTTTTGTGTGTGTATGAGCATTTCAGGTTTGTATTTACTCTTAAGCCTACAAAATAAATCTATCAGTGGTCTGAAAGTTTGGGAAGTCAGAATTGGGAAGTGAGTGCTGCTTTTGGCCTGACTAGTATTTTGGCTGTCCCAGCTGCTGAACTGTAGGGTCTTGCTAACATTTTTGGCAATGATTTTCTGAATCCTCTGTTGTGGTAACATGATAGCACAGTCCTGAGAAACCTGTTGCTGCAGTACTTCATTTCTTTCATTCGCCAGCCCTCCTTCTGCAACTGCCTCAATGGGTGGGGGCAGAGCGTGCAGGGAAACCATCCCAGGCTTGGCTTTGGAGACCCCAAGGAGATGGGAGCAGTTCTCTGGGCAATGCAGTTCTCTGCTCAGTTCATTTTCGAGCCGTGTTTTGCTGCTTTGGGTCAAACCGTGCAGGAAAGGGGCAACCCCTGAGTTTTGCTGGGCTGAGAAGGGGCTGAAGGGCCCGTGCTGTCTGTCAGATGCTCATTGCCCTGCCCTGGTGGGCAGCTGCCTGTGCCCGGACATCCCTGCCAGCTTGCGCAAGGCGTCCCTGTACCCGTGTGAATGCGTCACCCGGCCTGTCCTTACCCAGCCCTCTGCTCTCCCGAGCCCTTTGGAAACCTGGTTTCACAACCGCCAAGCCCCAGTTTACTCTGGCAACGTCTCACCTTGAAAAATCAATCAGTGTTTGTGTCTTTAGCTCTTTGTTAGAGCTGCTTGCGGGCTTGAGGATGGGGAGAGGGCTCTTCTGCACGTGGCTCACCATACTCGCCCTTCAAACCTGGTGGGACCTCATCTCATCGGGTTTCAAGTCTCCCTCAGACTGGGAGCAGGAAAGGAATTGCTCATGGAAGCATGCCTTAAGATGGAGGCATCAAGACAGCAACCTTTATTTTCCCTCAGGAGGCTTCAGTTCAAATATGTGCTGCTCCAAAAGGTTGGAGATCTCACTTTCAGCATTGCTGAAGGCTTGTCTCTAAAAACCTGTCATGCACTTCAGCATTTTTGAAGACTGGAGTGCCAGGGACCTTGCAAATGAAGGTGGGTGGGAAATTTGCACTGTTTCCAGGCAGACTATCTGAGCTGTCAGCTTCATTATTTTAAACTAAATTAAATTTATGCGAGAGAGTACAGTATATTAGAGCAGTTGGGGAGCTCTTCCCCTAATGGTAGCTTCAGATCTGCTTTGCTAGATCTAATAACATTGTTTATTTCCAAACTTTTTTTGATAAATTAAAAAAAAAAAAACAAAACCCAACAAAAAACTTTGCCAAGGGGATGATTCTGGGATATGTGAAAACTTTCTGGAAAAATTAAAGAATCTCATTTGAAGACAATGTAGTATTCTGTTTGCCGTGTCTAAGGATCAAGGACACGTTGTCAGTACCAGCCCCTCTGCCTAGGGACACATGCTTTTGGACCACTACAGGTGTTGTTTTCCAGAACTGGCAAGAGTTCTTGTCCCAGAGGTGGTCATAGTCCTTTGTTACATGCATGGCCTGTCTGTACACTTGGGCACCAAACCTCCTCTCTGAGGCTGTGTGTGACAGATGCTCCTGCAGCTCTCTGGGCACCCCAAACTGGGCAGCCAGAGGATGGGATGCCCTGGTGGGATGCTGTGGTGAAGGTTCTCCACTGTTTCTTGGAGGTTTTTTTGGATTTAGGGTGCACTGTGTATTTTCATGTTAAATTTGTTTGGTTTTGAGCACTGAGGCTTAAGTTAATAATTAAAATGAAATCTTGGCTAATAAATATTCCTTAAGGATTAGAAAAAGTTACTGCATGTTACTGACTAGTCAAAATTCTGCATTGAGCCTTTGTTGCAGACTGTCCCACCCTAAAATGCATCCAGTCAAACCCCAAACCAAACATGGCTTTACCATACTCTTCCTTCAGGTACACGGTGGCAAAAGAGAGTGATTCAAGTAGATTTGATCAGGATTTTCAAATCCTTATTTTAATCTGAATCCATGTAACTGACTGGAAGATGAACAAAGTGGGGGGGTTAGATGTGTCAGCTTCTACTCAGTGTATGGAAGTAAATATTGGAACTGGTCCAGAGCTTTATGGCTGCTGCCAGCTCATGACATAAGATAATGTTGCAATGAAACAATGCACTTGATTTGCTCTTGTTTCCCAACTAACCTTTCTGATTCTTGAGACTGCTTGGAATTTATGTTTTTGAAGATTTGGCAGTGAAAGGGAAATTAGGCATTGAAAATTTTGAGTGATTAAGTATGTGGTAATGAGAACTTCAAACTGCACATGCAGATAATGAGATACAGGACTGTTACTTCATATTAAGCCCATTTGCTGGAAGAAGCAAGGAGGACGAGTGTTTTGGGTGAACATTTTATTTTAAAAAGGAAGAAAGAAATCAGAGGAGCTAATTTATATAGAAACAGAAGTGAAAACAGTGAGTTGCTGATTGACTTTTTTTTTTTAAATCTTTTTTTCCCTGGGATCAAAATTGCAGCCATTGGCCTGCAAATTGTCCTGAATTTCTTTCCTAACATAAACAAGAGTTAACTGCATGCAGCAGGATACAAACAAATGTGGTAGGTCTGTGTTAGCATTTTTATTTGGATCAGAAATTCCCTTTGTAGGGAATCCTTCCGTTGCTGCTATCTTCTGTGCTGCAGCTCACATCAGGAGGCAGCTGAGGAGGAAATCCAGATACTCCATGGCCAGCAGTGCATCCAAAAAAGAGAGAAACCACCTAGGGCACTCCAGCCCTAATTTTCTCCATGGGACCAGTGAGACCTGGCCTGGAGCATAACCCTTTTGACACCTGTTAAGTGGTGTGGATCCTCAGGACCAACCACTCTTCTCAATAGATGTTCAGTTGTACTGCACTGCCTGTAATGTAGGTACTGCCTGTGTGCTAATTGCATTTTCCCATGTTAACTCAAGCACCTCTAATTGAAAAAAAAGTTCAGGGTGACAGGCAGAGGAAATTATCCTACAGAAAAATAGGAGGCACTGTTTTCAGCAGATGTATTTGTTTAGAGGCTGTGTCTAGAGTGAGCAGAGAACCTCGTGGCTCTTCCTTCATAGCACTCTAGAAATTTTAAAAACAACTGAAGTAAATCCTGGAAGCAGGAAATGAAACTGAAGTGACAAAGAGGCTGTATCCTGTTTTTTTCATTTCTGAATTTCACTTCTTTTCAATGAGCTGAAAGGTATAGATATGGTTTGCAGATACTGTAATATTTTTTGGATACTAATCTGTAAAGAAAACCAAAATTGTTTTGATTACTAAGCCTCTAACTTAGGCAGACATATTTAACAACTTAAGAGTTGTTATTTCAGGAAAAAACTACTTTGTAGATCAATAAATTTATGTGAAGTAAACCTATTGATTTGAAGCTAGTTATGTATTGCAGAAGTTTGAGAAATTAATTTTAATATGAGGCTGAGTTGAATAAATGATGTATTAGTGGCTTGAAACTTCATTTACAGTCTATTTATAAGATAAATACAGGGAAAAAAGAGTTATAGACCTACCTTAATTTCTAATGAATCAGCACTATAATACCAGGATCCAGATCAGCTTTGTATTCATTCACTAGCTTAAGAGGAGCTTCATGGGGTTTTTATTTTCATAACCTCCATACTGTGATGGACAAGCCACTCCATGTCCTCCACCACTATTCCATGTCCTTCCACCTGTACTAGCCCTTTCCATCATCTCAAGATGCTTCAGGTTCTGCTTGCTTCAGCATGAACACCTGATATTGTGCTTATTAAAAGAAAGTCTTACAAAGGTTATAGCAAGGTCCACGAAGCTGACTCTGGTGCAGCATAGAAGCCAGGTCCTCCATCTGCCAAGTTCATGTTCAAAGTTGATGTGCTTCAAGCTGTGAGATGATGGCAGCCCCAGCTGTGCTTTTGGGGGTCAGTAAGTGTTTCTGGGGACTTCCCTGTGCCAGTGCCAGCACCATGGGTGTTTCTTGTCTTTCCCAAATTCTGCTCAAGGTCCCTGAGCCTTTGAGGTCTTGCTGGGTGTAACTCCATAGGAAGCGTTACTGCTGATTGGAACACATACTGGCTTTTTTCCATCGTGTGCTCATCCCAAACTTAGAGGTGATACAGATGTTGGCATGACAGATCAGTCAGTTGAAATGAATACAGTTTTCATGCTGAGCAGACAAAAAATATTCAGGATCAAATAGGGATGGGCTTGAGTTGAGGAATGCAGAAGAATAAGAAATAGGGTTGAATGAAAAAGAAGAGAGAAAGTATAGGAGTAAGGAAAATATTGTCACAAGAGGATGTAAGTTTAAGATAATTTAACAGATTCTAGGAAAACTTGTATTTTTGTCTCTCAGACTGAAACTTCAGAGAATTCAACATCTCATCAGTTAGGTTTATAAGAAATAGCTGAGACTGATTTTCCTAGATGTTTCATGTATTCAGTTTCAAAGACAACAGCAAATAGAGGAATGTTTTCTCTTTCCTCTTTTTTGTTACAGTGTAGCCTTTGGTGCTTTCACCTGGGATAATCAAGGTACTTCTGTGCTAGGCATTAGAGTCAATGATAGAATATGTTACATTATCTGCTTTAAATTATTATCATTTGTAGAAGACTTCGCACTAGTGTTGTCTATTTTTTTATTTTATTATTTTTTATTAAGTGTCTGCAAAGCCAAGCAAAAGAGCAGAACATTTTGATCATCTCTTACTTTGTTCTGCCTGTGGTGTCCAAAATACCCATGCTGTTTCACGACTTGCAAAAGTGAAGTAACTACATCTCCAACTCTTAATTATGTTTCTATATTACGTCAGGTCTGTGGATTAGGAAAGTGAGATGTCAAGAGTAAATTTAGTTTGGGGCTTCTCCGCCAAGTCCTCAATGCTCCCACCAGTAGCTTAGTATGAATTAGGCTGTTTCTTTAAAGGCTTGCTGTAAATATTGAGTAGGGTTTCCTAGCAACATTTGTAAGGTTAAGTAAAAATCAGATTTACCAGGTATTGCTTCTGGAGAACACTAGTCTTTCTATTTCACGTTTTATAGTTTCAATGCATTATGTGCTGTAAAAAAGGCTCAACAGAATCTGATAGTATTGTAAATATATAATTTTAGAGAGTCATGTGTCCAAGGATGAGTCAGCTGAAGTATTATTCTTACTTTGAGACACAGATTTTCTTTTGCTGTATATATGTACTCTGCCTAAACTAACGGGGACTAATCTTACTTGACTTCTGCAGGTATTAGCTATATATATATATATATGTGTGTTTGTATATGTATATGCAAAGAGAAAGCTGAGAGTTATCTTCCACTGTTTAAACCTAGTAAAAAAAATGATCTCTTACTGATTGTTGGTTTTGTCAAAGTAAACAAATTGTGTGCATGTCCAAACTGGTCTCTTGAATTGGCAGAGGTCTGAGGTGCAGGTGGTAGAATCTCTTACCAAAGTCTTTATTTTTTTTCAACTTTGGTTTGTAGTCACAGAAGAGAAAAGCAGGATGAAGACTTTCTACAATAAAATAAGTGTAGAGAATCCCTGTTCTTTTAGCCTGTTCAGTGAGTTGCATGCAAGGGTCTTCACAGGGTGTGTAAGAGGTGTGTGTGCATACAGTGTACCTATTCTGGGTAGGATAGTACCCCCTTGAGAAACACTGAAGGCTGAAATTTAGGTTAGCCCAGGACAGATAGATAGATAGCAGAGGGGAGCAAGGAATGGAAAAATTTGGTTGGCTGCTTCCAGTCCTAAGTTTTTGAGTCTATAAATAGAGTCTATCAGAATATTTCTAGTTAGTTCTGGGGAAAGTCAGCTGCTGTGCTGGGGATTGGCTGTGCTCCCAGAATGAGGAGGGGAAGGAGGAAAAAAAAAAAAAAAATGTATGATAGGAGGCCTATTGAAAATCTACCAACTGACACCAGTGAAATCAGGAATTTGGAAGAATCAGGAACTTCAGTTTATTCTTCTGCAGCCTGTGTCAGTGCTGGCTATTCCACTGAGTGACTCTCTCTTTGTACCTAGCATGAGCTTCTAGGTTAAGTGGGCACAAAAGGTATGTCCACACACAGCACCCGTCAGGGTTCATAGTTCAAAAGCCAGAACTAAAGCCTGATATCAAGAATAAGTATGGAAGTAGAAGGGAGTGGCATATTATCCTTATTTCATCCTGCAGTGGCTAGCCTGGACAGCCTGACCTCTGTCTGAGTTAGATTAATTGTATAAAGGGAAATGGAGAAGTGAAAACAAGAGCTGAATTTCGAGCTAATAAAATTGAGTTATCATCCAAGCTATGACTTTTTTAAATGAAGAAGGAAAGGTCTGGCTGATAAAATAATGTGCAAACTAGTTGAAGTATTTTGGGATACCAGAAATAGATGTTTAAGGGAGTCATGATGAGCTTTGCAAACAGTTAGGATGCTTTCTAGGAAATACGTATTATATACTTGAAAAATATTCTGAATTGAGATTTAAACTCACTGTGCAACTAGAATATAAATAGCTAGTAAGTTTAAAAGTTGCAGGTTTTTTATAAAGTTCTCACAGTTACAGTGAAAGCTAACCTTTGAGCAGTGCTCCCTCCACCCCACAGAAGGATGATCCTTCATACTAAGTGGAAAAAGTAGCTTTGGTCAAATGAATAGCATTAAGCACGTAAACTGAACAGACTACACAGATGAGCATTTATTCACATGTCAGAGTTCACAGGAGCTGAAATTATCTGAACAGTAAATGAGCTTTTTCAGTGCTGAACTAATCCCAGAAAAATCTGTGCTCATGTTGAAAAGAAAAGTGTTCATGACAACTGTTTTGCTGCTCAGGCTTTGCTGGCAACTCATTTCTTTCATTTATAATTTTTCAGAGATGGGGAAAAGTGGTTATATTGAATATTTATGGCAGGAGGAGAAGGGATGAAGCAGTGTCAGTGCTTCTAAGAGGTGCACGATGCCTTTTGATGTCCATCAGTATCATGTACCAGGAAAATGCGTATTTGCTGCATCTATATTTCCATAAATATTACATTAAAAGTCACACCAGTGTTTAACCTTGTTTGGGGTGGTTTTTAATATTTAAATAAATTTCTTGTGTTTGTAATAAACCATGAATCTTAGGAAGCATTTTAAATTCTGTAGCATCAGAAGCTACTGCAGTTTCTCTGTATTAGTTTTAATAAAATCTCCCACTAGCTGAGATCTTCAGCTATCTTATTTAACTTTTTATTATTTAAATATTAATAACAGTAGAACTATTTTAGAAATTCGTGAGTGATTTTAAATGGGCAAGTGTAGGTAAAATTTTCTTCAGATGCTCTTCAGAAGCCAAGGATTATTTTTTTAATAGAAAACTATGTTAATGATTACTTTGTCAGCAACAGTTTTGGAGGAAAATGGGTAAAATGGTAAAGACCAAGTATTTTATCTCATTAAGACGTGGTAAAATAGCTCCTTAAAAACTGAAACTTGTTACCATTTAAATTAGAAAGGAGGAAAATCTGTTAGGGGGTTGGAATCTGCACTCATGAGAGCCAACGACCAGTTCTACTCAGCTTTTTACCAGAGGATGGATATGGGAATTAAAACTCAATAATTGTAACTGTATGTATTGTCTTGGAGAAACAGTTGGATAAGTGCTCATTGGTAGAGAGAGGAAGGGAAAATCAATCTCTGTATGGCCAAGGTAGATTTACTTTGAAATAATGCACAAAGTTTGAAAAAAACCCAGACCATTATCAGCTGTCACAACGACGCCAGGAGTGTTCCAGGTCACAGTTCTATTTGTCAAAAACTGCGAAATTGCAAACAGTTGATAAGCACATTATTAATATCTTATTTCTTTTTCTGATAATTTTCTGTCATGTATTTGGAAACTTTACTGAAATCTTGGTCTCATTTGAGGAAGCAGCTAAAAATACATGAGAACTGTTCATTGTGCCACTTGATAATTTAGATTATGCCAAGCAGTGTGATGAACTCATCTTGGCTGAGACAAGACTGGAGTTGTAATATGATGCTTGTAAATAGGTCTGATGACATGGCATGTGACTTCTTTCCAGAGTGGTATGTTTAAGATGTACATCACATACCTCCAAAACAACCCCAAAACCAAGCCTCCAGCCCCCTTGAAAAACTCAAACCAGTCTGGATTGGAATGATGGTCTATAACCCCCTGAAACAGCATTTGCTCCAAGTTTAGGAGCAGGCAGAATTGCATCTCTAGATGGAGGATTTTGTCTCATATAGGTTAGGAGTCCTGATGGCTTCTCCTGATGTGTTGTTCTATGCAGTCTGGCAGCAAGGCTACTGCAGGGAGCTTTTATTTGCAGTATTTGCCCCTTTAAAATCAGTGGGTCTGGATGTGTACAAAGGCTTTCCTTAAGCTGCTGCAGGTTGAATGTTTCCAGTGTTTCTAACATGCATCAACTGGTTTATATTATGCTTTTTTTCCAAGTTATTCTGGCACTTTGGGTCTTGTCATGCACAGCATGCATCTTTTCACGCTCTCAATCCCTGACTGTGATGGCTTGAATCCTTCATTATTTTGTGATTAATTGTAGAGATACAAACATTATCAAATCAAAATCCCCGAAAGGCCTCTTCTAAAGCATCTGCTTAGCTTTTTGATTTAGCTGCCCCACAAATTACTTATCTGGTGGCTGTGTGGTTTTTAACATCCTGCTAAATTTGGAACAAGTCCATGGAATACTCTCTGCAATATCTGGGGTATAGAAAAAAGGTTGGTAAGTTGTTTCGTCCACTGCTTGGGTCAAGTCTCTCAAGAGACAGCAGCACTGAGTGTTGAATCCATTAAGTATGAATCAGTGGGTGTGCAGGATCATGGTTTCCATTGTCAGTTATTGTAATAACATGTTCAGTGAAGACCTTAAGGTGTTAGATGCCCAATTTTTGTCGTTCAGGTACATGTAGACTCATAAATGGCAGTTGTAGCTATAAAGGAGAAAATCGTGATGCAGATGAGAAATAGCATGGCAAGGAAAGTGTTTTGCATTAGCTCTTTTATGCATTACTCCATGGGGTGGTTTTTTAAAACAGATTTTATCCCGTGGGATCTAATGAAAGACTAGAGTTATTTGGTTTATAAACCTGTGCAGATATAGATGTTCAGAGCGAAAAGGTCAAAGTATGACTCCTGTGTTATCAGTTCCTCAATGGGAAACTATATTAAAAACTAGAAAATAGAATATCATATAATTTAGAAACACAATTTATAATGTAGGTTGAGAGACAATTACTGTGTTTTATTTCTCTGTATTTTCCATTTTACTGAATGCATTTCGGCAACAATTGGGTTTTGGCTGTAATGCTATTTGCAACAGATTCATGAAACTACACAGCAAATTGCTGTGCTGTGCCAGATAAAATCAACTCCTTGCTTGATTTGTGAAAGTCATATTAAAAAAACCTCTTACTAGTGGCTTATGCCACCTCATCCTTGGTGTCCATGAGGACATGAGCCCTGCTGGCAGGCTTGAATTAGTGAAGTAGATTTTGTAACTGGATGCTGCTGGCTTCAGGGAAACCTGGGAAAAGAGGTCTGTCTGTGCTTCAGAGCCACTTAGAAACTACTAGAAAGGCTGGAGGTTTTCTTGGTGCTCCTTTCTGAAGTTGGAGACTAAGAGTGTCTGGGAGGTGAGGCTCAGTTTTTGCATGCAAAAATCCCTGTCTTTCTTTTTGGTGATGGCCTTGAGCATGTTTTGACTGAAGTGGGCAAACCAGATGTGTAAGGTTGCTAATGCCTGCAAGTAACTCAGGATAAAAGGTGTCAAAATGGAATCAGATTTTATTCCATGATCTGTATGTCAGAAAGTTACTTTTTGTTACTGCCTGTGTTTATAGATTTCATTGTTTCTCCCTTTGCCCATTCACTGGTGGCTTGGAATTGCTCTCGGGAGGAGCCTACATGTTCCACCACGAAGGGTACGTCTGGCCAAATACGACCTTTGTGAATTGTGTCCCTTCATTGTCATCTTCAGGTATGACTGTGTATGTTCCCACGTGTGTTCCTGCAGGTTTCACTACTGGATCAATGTCCTGATGGTCTTTTAAGTAGACCAACGAGGAACAGGTCTGTCCAGATTTTCTGGTCTTATCAGGAAGGTTTTAAAATACTTTCTCTGCAGCAAAAGCAATCATATGTGTGCTTACTTGCCTTAGCAGCAGCAAGAGCAGAGCATGCTGATCCATCTGCACAGTCTCCCCTGGTCTTTTGCTGGATTTTTAGTCTCCTCTGCATTTCCAAGGTCTTATCTACTGCCAGCCTTCAGAAAGCAGGGTGAGAAGCAATGAAATGGTTGTGGTGTCATCTAGGTCTTGGTAATTTACAAGTATTGTGTCTAAAACACTTGAGAATTGTGTTCTCTGCTGGTAAAGCAAAATTAATGCCTGAAGTCTGCTGAAAGTTTCTCTGTTTTTGTAGTCAACAGGAAATTTTGGATACAAAAAATGTGGTTGTTTACAGAACGATCCTACTTGAGGTGTGTATATATATTTAGAAGAGAATCCTATCTGTGCTCCTGGCTGGGGTGAGATGGGGGTGCAGCCCCTCTGTGCCCATTCTGCACACGAGCTCCTGGGCAGTGCATCCCCTTCCTGCTGCTTTACATTCCTGAGCTTGAGGAATCAAGTTTTAAGGCAGGTACTATATAACTCCTGTTTTCTACATAAAATAAATTTGTGATACCGTAAAATCAAAATTTATCTGATGTTGGGAACTGGTTTTAGTTTATAATTTGTTACAACTGCTTTTGCTGTCACCTTTATTTATATAAAAGTAATGTAGTAATGCTTGTGTATAATTTTCCCCATTGTGTAAACAGTTCACTTTCCTGATGATACTGACAGTGTCACAAAACCAAGCCCAAGTGACAGAAAGTTTCTTTTGCATGATAGAGCTCTCACTTGGAAGTAGTAGAGAATAGTGTTGTCTTTGTCTTTTTTTTTTTTAAGCTGCTGAGCTTAATTAAACAGAATTGATACTTTTTGAGAGCATTAATTAGAGTTTGTCTATTCACTATGTGGAAATACTTGCTCATTTTGATTTTTCTTCAGGTTACTGTGTCATGAAACTCAAAATACCTTGAAATTAATTTGTATTTTTTTAACACATAGCCTTTTCTTTATTGTCTCACTGCTCTTTCTCCTCCCATAAGGGCAGCTTTTTTCTTAATTTTTCTAACCCATCGTAGATTACATTTTCATTTGTAAGTGAAGCAAAAGGAAAAAAGGGTTAACACAATTTCCATGGCATTTCCAGTTTTTATTGTACTAAAATGATGGTTCATAAAGCAGATGTTAAACCTTTCTGACCTGTGGTTCTCTTCTGTTTTATTCCCCTTCTTTCCTCTCTCACCATTGCAGTATGAGACACAGACACATTTCCACTAATGAAATTTTAGATGTGAAATCTATCTCAAGTTGTTGACACAAGTTGACCACAACTCAGTAAACAGGCTTTTCTTCTCTTACCTCAAAAAACTATTCTAGCCAAAGGATAAATTAAGAAATGCAGATAATACCCATCTAACCCTGCCCTGTTCTTAACAGTTTATTTCTCCAGTAGACCATGAGAAAGATTTTATTTACTTGCTAAGAAATTCAGGAAGTGTAATTAAATGGCAATTAAAGCATAGAAGTTATTTCATGGCACTATCACCTTATTTGAACTCAGTGAGTTTCTTTAAGAAAATACTGTGCTCAAGTGAGCTGCTACTGCAAATGAGACAGGAATAAAAATTACTCTGGCTGGCCAAGGAAGGGATGCAGTTGGTTGAAAACTTGTGTGGTTTTGTAGGAATACGGGAGCAGATGAATGCGGACATGCAAAATATTGTTGTCAGAGAGATGGTGTGTAGGGTCCCAGGTTGAAGTTAGTGTGTACAGAATTAAAAATAACGGGTATGACAGACCTGTTAGTTGGTGAACATAATTGATGTTTTAGAAAATAAAAACAAAAGCTGAAGTTTAAATGAGATTTGTCCTTGAACTGGTAATAGCATTCACATGGAAATCTCAGCAAAGTGAGGTTGCTCTATGGAGCATAAGAGGAGCTCCAATGAATAATTAAACAAGTGATAGCTAATAAAATATACAGCACATTGCTGGAAACTTAGAAATTGTAACTCTGCCTAAGGGATGAATGTTTTTCATTACTTTTTAATTGTTGCCAGTGTTGACCTTCAAGGTCTTTTTCTGGCAGATAATTTGTTATGGTAAGGATGAGATCATTAAGTATTTTAGCACAAGCCGCATGATGTAAATAGTTTCCCAATATTATAGAATGCTGATGTGGTAAGGTTTGTTTTCTTAGGAATTTGTTCTCCATATTTAGTGATTTTTTGGATCATATCTTAAAAGAGCAATTCTACTGTAATCCTGCAGGATGGTGGTTGTAGGTTGTACAGTAGCAAACGTCAGCAGTTTCTACTGTGAGATTTTTGTGACAGGCTTTGAATTGTCATAAAAAGGTATTACTGTAAAGTCTTAGCATGATTTCTTGGCTCCTAACAATATTTGTATATACCAAAAACAAATAATGACATTTCTCCTTTGCTGGGCTCATGGAACTCTGCATAGGAGACGGCAGGTTTTCCCCACACTGAAACCAACCTCTAGGGCATCCGAGGCTCCAGGGCCCATGTATGAGGAATTAAGTGTTACTACATTTTGCCAGTTTTATACCATAACTTTGTCTTTACTATTTTAATGTTTGCAGAGGTAGGCACTAAAAATACGGATTGGGTAAACACCAAATGCTGTCAAGATTTATGTCTACAAATCTGAGTTTAAATTTCCTATGAGTAAACGTTTTAGTATCTGACTTCTTTTTTTGTCAGAGTAGAGATGCATCAAAAATAATGGTGCAGAGGGACAAGCCAGCATATTGTCTCTTTTCTTTCCTTCTACTTGCCATTATTGCTTTTTGAGCTTAAGATGCTTGGAACAAACAGACTCAGTTGTTTGCTGAAATGTTTGTTGATGGAAATGTTTATTGCTTGTATTGTCGCTGATGGAAGGTGAACGGAGCTCTTGTCTTGTGTTCCTCTGCACTATGCACTTGCAGGACGTCTATAAATAATTCTTAGGGTGACGTTTACCTTGCTGCTGCTTCTAATCTGGAGGGAAGATCCTGCTGCTGCGTGGGGTTTTGAAGCGTGGCAGCTCCTGCAGGAATAGTGCTTAAGCCTGGGCTGCCTGTTCCTGAGGAAGGGGTGGAAGGAGGGGAGGAAGGGCCATGGGCAGAACCTGATGGATAGATGAGGTACCAGCCCTGGCAGGCAGAGAGGGGGCTGCTGGCCCAGCAGGCAGCAGTGTTGGGGCAGGGGCTGACACTGGGGGGCCCGGCAGTGAGGTCCCCACCAAGGGGAGTGGCTTAAGCTGCCTGGGCTAGGTTTGAATCCATTCCCACCAGTCCTGCCCTTACCTGAGATCCTAAAGAGACCCTCAGCAGCTTTCTTGTAGTCCCCTTTGAGTACTGGAGGGCTACAATAAGGTCTCCTCAGAGCCTTCTCCTCTCCAGACTGAATAACCCCAACTCTTTCAGTTTGTCTTCATAGGAAAGGTGCTCCAGCCCTCTGATCATCCTCCTGGCCCTTCTCTCGACACGCTCCAGCACATCCATGTCCTTCTTGTAACAGAGGCTCCAGAACTGGATGCAGTACTGCTGGTGGGGTCTCAGGAGAGTGGAGCAGAGGGGAAGAATCACTTTCCTTGACCTGCTGGCCACACTTCCCTTGATGCAGCCAAGGATCTGGTCAGCTTCCTGCTTATATGTATCTCAGAAAGGAGAAAAAGATATTTTTCTAACTTCTTTTATGATCAGAAGGAAGACTAGAATCTGTAGGATCGTCAGAGTTACTGACACAGGAGGAGAGGAGGTAGTGCTCATCAAAATGAGCCCAGTTAATTACTGAGCTCTTTGGCTAAGGAGGGATTAACACTTGCAGCAGGATAAGTATGTTGCATCTGTTGAGAAAGGAAGGCAGTTTATTCATGGAGATAAATTGTGTATAGTGGAGGCCATACAGCCTTCCTATTCCTCTGAAGTTGTCCCATTGACCCAAGAGATGGAGGTAGGACTCAAGAGGGAGCTGCCTCTTGAATACAGACCCTCTTCCTCTGGGTTCTTTGGAGGGCAAACATACTCAAAAGGTTGTGTTGGAGGGTACTGGCTGGCCTTTTCCAGTGCCCACCCAAAATCAGTGAAAAAGAGATGGAAAGGGGTGATGGAATAGCAGTAGTAGCTGGCTTTGGCTGGGTGCTGCAGGGTGTTCAGCAGCCCATCCATCTCACTGCGTTGACTTGTGAGTGGCTACAGCAGAGGGTGAGTAAGAACTGGAAAGTAACAATCTCCCTCTGAAGACTTGAATTGCTGTTAGTCTGTGGCTGTTACTTGTCATACTATCCAAGGGCTATTTTGTTGCTGTTGTTTGTTCTGAAGCAGGTTGGCATTCAGGATCTATATGTGACCTGTATTGTTAAATTCAAACAAGAATGTCTGAGCCATCAGATTTTTTTTTTTTTTAAACATTTACCTCAAAATAACTCAAATGCTGACTTTAAAGAAACTTGTGATTTTGAACCCCAATTAATCAAGTATTTGAATAACATATTCTAGAAACATACTTTCTCAAGTCAGCTAGAAAAGCTACTGCATGGTGCAGCATGCATAATGGCAATGAAACGAAGGAGCTGTCAGGAATGCAGTCTCGGAGCATGAGCAAAATTAAACATCATTTAACCATGTTATATACCCTTGAAAACGGTAGATAAGAAGAGATGATAATTATTATTAAAGCTATCATTGGATTAAAAATAGTATTAACTCCTTAAGAGGAGGCACTTTTAATCAACTTGTACTAGAACAGGGAATTAAAAAACGCTTTGGGTATTTTATTACTTGCAGTAAATACACTACTGAAAAAATCCAGAAACATAAAGACAACGATGTGTTACAGATTCTTATGTGACAGAAAATTTAAATGTCTCTATTTGTTGCTTAACTTGAGGCACTCTCCGCAATCATGAAATTCCATGTTGTTGCTGAATTTATTCAGATATTTAAAATAAAAAGCGCTTAAAAAACCCCAACACTCAAAATAGCATAAATGACACAAGACCTGAAATACCCTCAGGAAGCAGTAGTTCTAGAAGTGTCCCATTGACATGTAAAATAGCCCTTTTGCTTGCAGAACTGATCAGTTATCCCACTGACATTCCCTACACTTTTCACATTTATTTTTCAAACACTGCAAAGAACATTGCTAAATCAGGACTGTGATTTAGCACAGTAAAATTAATTTGCATTATGGTATACATATAAAAGGAAGAAATTTGCCAGTTATGTTTACTGGGCCTGTTAAATAGTATCTGGTTTACTAGATGCAGATTTCTCTGCCTGTGGTATTTGTAGGAGAGTTATCCCTTGTGTTTTTCTTGTGACCTTGGTGCCTCCTTGTCCCCCATTTCCTTTCAATGATGGCCCAACTTAATTTGTAGCTGCATCCTTGTAAGAGACTAGAAATGTGTTTAGAGGATCTATCAGTGATCCCCTTTTACCACTTTATTCATTTTATTATTTGTACTTATAAAGTAAAATTAACCACCCTAGTGTTTACTTACATACGTAACTATATGTGTGTCTATATATAATTTACTATAGCATTTAGAATTTTTTTTTCAATAACTGGAATGACATGGAATTGTTCCCCATCTATGTAACTCAATAACTCACTCTCCTAATAAATCAGAGACAAAATGCTGCATGACAAGGGAGGGAGCTGCTGCCTCTTTGGAGTGAATAATGTATGGGCTTGAATTCCTTCAGCACTGGAGTAGCCTGTACAGCAAAGTCTTCCACACATCCCTGATTCCCAGTTTCTTGCATTCCCCTTGGTTGGAGCTTTATGTGTTTGCACAATTTTTTTTTTTTTTTTTTTTTTTTTTTTCTTCTTCGTGCCTGTGTTTATATCTGTAAAGTGGATGTAGGGAGAGCAAATGCCTGAAGTATCAGGAACTGAAACGGGATGTTGGAAGGCTGGCCTAAGGCCAAGATGAAATACATCTCCTCCCTTGGCAGCAGGGGTGCTTGAGATAGCCCTGTGATACTGGATAACTTATTTTTTTATTCGCTTGGGCTCATCCCTACCTTGTCTGACCTCCTTTGTCGGGCAGGTCTGCACCTTCTGGGGCTTCACATGTCCCTTCTGATGTGAAGGTAGGAGAAGAAGAGGTGCAGGGAGTGAGTGATGTTCTTGTTAGGACTGCTGTTAGACAGCTGCCCGTGCACCCCAGGAGGAACCAGCCAACGCCTGGCCTGGGGAAGCCAGGGGCCAGTGAAGGACAAAGCAAAACCTGGCCTAGCTCCCCACCTTTGGCTTGCTGGCTGGAAATGATGCCTGCTGGATTTGTGGTGCCTGTCCCAGCTGGCATCCTGGAGGAGACATTGCCCTCTGCCACCGTGCTGCCCACGGCCAGCTCGAGTGCTTGGGTGTCAGTGACAGGCAGCAGCTGTTGGGCTGTCTCACTCCTCCTTAGGATGAGTGTCCACTCTACTTGGTCAGGAATGAATTTATAACATGTTTTGCTTTCTGTGCCAGAGACATTCAGTCAGGAATATGGTTCAGGTCAGTATTTTCTTAGGGGCCTTTCCAGTGAAATGCAATGTACGGCTGCTGGCCCAGGGGAGCCGTGCAGCTCCTGGGAGCCACGCAGCTGTGGGGAGCCATGGCAGGCCCCGGGAGATTCTTCTCTGAAAATTTTGGTAAAGCAGAAAGGAAAGGTGAGTATTAGTGTCAGTAAAGGGTTGCAAACGTTTTGTTATTATTATTTTCTTTCGTCCCCCAGCAGCAGAGCTAAGTACAGACACACAGCCTTTGTGCTTGGCATCCTTCCTCTCAAAGCTGTGGAGATCTTGCTGGAAGTTGACACTTCCACCACTGCTTTTTTTTTCTTTTTTCTTTTTTCTTTTTTTTTTCCCCTTTTCTGTTTTCTAGTTCTGCAAATGGGTTCTTGCAGGGAGTGAGCTTCAGGTGAGAGCAGGGAAGTACCGCAGATTGCTCATTGCTCAATGAACCTTGTCCAAAAGAGAGGGCTGCAGCAGGCTGGGGTGCCTGAGAATGCAGTAGGGTCTGGAGTCTCCAACAAATCCAGAGGTTCTAGCATCTGCCAGCTTCTCTACTCATTACTTGCTGACCAGGAGTATGATCATCCAGCCCCTAATTACTATGTCAGTTTCACCTTTTGGTCATAAAGAAAGAGACAATTTAATTTATGGTTTTAATGGCAATGAGATGTGGGTCAATCAAGGTATTAATCAGCTGTCACACTAAAATGTTGACGATGTATTTTAAATGAATTTTAAAATTCTTTGGATTAGTTGCTGTGGGTAATGTACAGCATAGTCATGCACATGATAAAATGAGGTAGAGAGCCTTGTGAGTATCTTTAACTAAAAATGTGAACATTTTTTCTTACATCAATACATTTCCAAAGATTAAATCAATGACATCTCATATCCAATGAACTGAAAAAATTGATAGTGTAGTTAGAAGCTTCAGTGTTTTAAAAAGCTATACTAATGGTTTCATAATATTTATAGAATAACAGTAAAACTATTGTAGAATAGCAGTATACACAGAACTGTATAATGTATTGTATAATACTGTAGTTATATAATACGATAATATGCAAACTGCATCATAATTCAATTTTTCCAGGTCCTGGGTTTTTTCGTTTTTTTCATGAAGTTTTGAAAATACAAATGAGTACAAATAAAATATTTTATTTTCCAGATGCAATATAAGTGGATATTTTTAATTAAAAGCCTGCTTTGTTGTGTTCTGTGCTTTAAAATAATATTTTACTTTTTTTTAATTGACAAAAGGCTCAGGTGAAAAACAGGTGCTTAACCTTGGTGCAGGGTAATGAAACTGGCACGCAGGCAAAATGTCTATTTTTTAAGTCATTTGTTCGTATAACCAAGAGTCTCTTTTTATAGCTGATGGCGTTATAAAGAATCTTCAATACTAGAGAGACCAGCAACAGAAAAAAATACTTGATTTTGTGCATTTCCATCGATTAACATACAGATCACTTCCCAAAGCTACCCAGGTCTGTTCTCTGGCAGCCTGATGGGGGGTGCACTGAGGTTAGCTGGTAGTAAGCTGTTAACTTCTAACAAGTTTTGTATCAGAGCTCCAGTGAACTCCTTCCTTGTATCAGCACTGTCAGAATAAAAAAAAATTTAAAAATTAAAAAAAGCTTTCCAAGGCTTTTTTTATTTTTGATTTAAGTAGTGAGGGAAATTTCTAATTGGACGCAGTTATCAAAATATGTAAAATGGTGCCTCGAAATGTGTTCTTATCTTATGTAATTGCTTCAGATTTGTTGAGGAGGAGAATCAGATTGGGAAAGAGAAGTATCCAGTGGTGAAGTTAATATATTTTGCAAATAGTGACTATAAGTTTGCATTCCTTGAAGTCAATGGGAGTTTTGGGGTTTTGAAGAGAGTATTTGCAATTCTCAGCTCTATGTAAACAAGTTTGTTTTTTGTTTGTTTGTTTAAGAATTAGTCAAAACTTTCATCAAAGGTACAATTTTTATTTTTTTTTACTTCCCTTTCTCTCTTACTCTCAGTATTTCATCTAAAAATGAAATACAGGAATACTTCCTTGAATCTTAAATCAGTGACTGGTTTTCATGCATACATAAATTTTTAAAAAGATGTATTTATTTATTTATTTAATCAAGTGTGGTGTCTTGAGACTCACCAGGACTTGCTGCATATTGTGCCTCCAGTTAAAATATTTATGACAGGTCAGGAAAGCATTGAGCAGTGTTAGTGAAAACGCTTGAAATTTTTTTTTTTTCCTTTAATTTAAAATTTTGCATACCTAATGTTACTTTTTTGATGTAAATAACTTCATTTGGGAGGATATATTGTTATTTAATGTCACTAGTTTCCTGAACTTTTTTAAAGATACAATACTGTGTAAATGCATCAAATTTTGTGATGTAGGTTATGGTGTAGATGAAGAGTTTAAAGGAAAAACTCATGTTCTGTGGGAAGTTGTACTTCACAGCCATTATGGAAAAACGTGGCCTGAATATTCTGGTTACATGCTGCTTCCAGGAGGATGAGTTTCCCTTGTTTTGGTACAAAGGAAAGTATTTTTGCTCCTGTGGAAGCTGGCTTAATTTTGTTTCCTTGCTGACCAAATTTGCACTCTAGGTGACACTGTATCTGGTGCTTGTCTGGTACCTTGCTACCGAGTAGCTGCAACATTTCTAATACAGATGTAGTAGATCCCACGTCTAGGAAAGAATCAGGCTCTAGAGACAAAGCAGTAGCCTGAGTTCTGTGAAATCTGCTTTCAAAGTCCATGAGAGTTCTTGAGTGAGGGGAAATCTCCCCAGTTCTTTGAAGGCAGGAAGGGAGAAATGATTTTCCTAAACCCACCCCGAGGTGAGCTGCGAACTGGGGACAGAAAGTAAATTATCATCCAGGGGACACTAATGCCTGGCCCTGTGCTCTGCCCTGGGAATGGGAAGGAGGCTGTTGTATCCCCTTTGATCCATGCCTGACCCCAGAAGGGTGCAAAGCAAAAAGGGGGAGCAAATAGGTTTGGTCACCCGTCCAAAAATCCTGTTAGGGGGAGAGCGGCTCTCAGATAAATTTATCTCTTAGGGATTGTTTGCCCTGGAGTATTTCTCTATTTTTCTTGTCCACTTGTGGGGTCTGGGTGGGAATTGGCTGCATGAGGTGCAGAATTTCCTCTCTGTATTAAAGCAGTTTTACTGTTAATGTCTTAGCTTCTCGGGATGGAAAGAAAACGTGCTAACCCTGTACATTAGACTTGCCAAAATCAAGTACTTGGTAAAGGAAGGTGTGTGTCAAACAGTGCTTTTTTGTATCTTTACAGACTTTACTGGTATCTTTCAAACTTAGGTTCTAACGTGAGGCATTTAGTAAAGATGCAAAGGTCACTTAAACAAGGCTGTTGCTGACTTGCATGGTTACTCTGGGCAATTTTACTTCCTTAGTGGTGGAGAAGGGCAGGAAAGACTGTCAAGAACTTGAAAATCAGTGTGTCCAGCCCTTCCAGGACTGGAAGCAAAAGTTGTCTGTTTGCTGGAAAGCTAGGAAGGCCTCCGTTCTCTTTTGTGTAAATTGAAAATTCATTTTTAGTCTGGAGAAGATTGCAAGATATCAAAGTTTAGAGATTGAATACTAATAAATAGAGAGTTTAAAAAAGCATTTAATTTTTGGAAATTAGGCGTGGAATTTGAAGAATCGGATAACAATGCTGCAGTTTTGGATAAAAGAAAATTACCCTCTTTTGAAAGTAGCGTTTTTTAGGAAAATGTCTTGAAGCTTCCAGGGATATTCAGTATGTGTCTAGACAAAAAACTGGCAGGATGGGAGTGAAATAGTCAGAAATTCACAGAAAGCTTCAAGGCTACATAATTAAAGAAAGGCATATTACATGGATCTTCTTTGTGTAGGTGGGATCAATGTTCCTTATATTTTTGTTTTAATAGTTGAAGGAGCACTCAGGCTGGACTTATTCATAATTCTTGAACCTTAACTCTCATCCATAATCCCTGTATTTACATGTGTTCCCTCTCATAATGCAGCGTAGCTATTTTCTTTGTCCTTTAACAACTTGTTTCCTCTTCAGTCATGCTTTCACTCACTTCCTTTTGGCTCTTTCTATTAACTCTAGCTTATTCTAATTCCCTCTTGTTGCTTTTTTTTTTTTTTAACCTAGTCTTTCCTTTTCTCCCACCTTGCCCTTGGAAGGCAAGGTTCCCTGGGGCACAGTTCTGTTGGGGAACCCCCCTGCAGAAGAGGGTGCTGACATCTCTGCAGCTCTAGAGGACACGAAGCAGTAGAGTATGTAACACTTGTCTCATGGGGAAATAGAAATATGTACCAAACCACTTCACCCAGCACCTTGTATTTCTGCTGGAGTAACTTGATTTAGTAAGTTAAAATGTCAGTGCTGCAACTCTAATGCTTCCATTTTCTTTCTCTGCCTTCTTTACCACGGTGCTTCAGGGTTCTTAAAAACCTCCACCAGAAGAAGGAAGGATCACGAAAAACATGCTCTGAACTGCGTGCAGTTTTTAATATTCCTGGGATCTGCTTTGATTGACAGGGAGAAACCCAGCAGCCCCACACTGAATCCTTTGTCCTTCCTGCGGGGTGAAACAGTAGATAGCTTACTGTAAGTGTGGCAGGCTGCCAACCCGTGGCGCAGATTCTTTTTTAAATACTGTAAACTGGCAAGAAATCAAGAATTGCCGTTCTTCCTTTTATTTACTTTCCCTTCTGTATTAAAGGGCTCGGTAAATAAGAGAAAGTTAAATGTTGAGGGAAGGTTTTGTACTGATTAATCATGGATTATCAAACAGTTATTGATTTGGGGGCTTTTTGCTCCCTTTTTTCAATTTCTTTTTTTTTTGGTTGAAACTGAAAATATCAGTTGCTTCATCTGGAATAGATTATCGCAGGGAAAAGTCTGCAGAGTTTTAAATGAGGACAGAGCAGAATGCATCCATCATGCATAGTTTAAAATAATCTGCAAGACTGCTTCTGATTTGAGCCTTAGATATACTTCCTCCCAATTTTCTTCCAACTTGTGCTAATAATGAGCACCCTGTCTCTAGAAAAGACTTTTTTGTGAAGTGTACCCCCAACCTCTGCTTGTATTTTCTTATTTGTACAACTGAGCTTCCTGAAATAGCTGCTGAGGTTTTTTGTTTTGTTTTGTTGTTGCATATAAAAGTGGTAGAGGGGTGTGGAGTTCCTTCTGCTGCTTCTCAAATCCAAGGCATGCCTTGCATGCTACTTCACATTCGGGCTGGAAAGGGAGTCGGCTTTTCTGACGATTGCATTGCTGAATTCTTCACAGAATTATCCCCAGGAAAAATAATTATGTTTGTACTGATTATGGTGCACATTTTGCTGATTTTTATAAAGAGAAATGCATTTCTATGTAAATGATACAGGAGGTCAAATTACATTTAGAAATTTCTGTTTCTCTTTAATACAGACTTCATGTAAAAATTTAGCCCAGAACTGCATTTTAAATCCCAAAACGCATTGTAATTCATTCAGAGGTCTTTCTGTCGTACTTAAAATATATTAAACGTTTAGTTATATCAATATCTGTCTATTGCTGACTAAAGAAAGCTGGAATTGATTAGCCAGATTTCTTGAAATAACTTGATCAAGTCGTCGATCGTGGGTTTTAAATTATTTTTTTCCCCTGAGCTCTTAATCTGTAAAATGGTGAAAATCCTGTTCCGTTACTGGTCAGAAGTATGGCATAGATAAATTTATGAATATCTGTGGGACAGTGCAGGACTACTTTATTGGTTCAACATAAGTATTTATATTAATAGTTAATTTTTAAATAATGAGTGAAAAAGTTCATTAACTCAAAGGTCGGGAGTATCTCCTCCCAGAAGCAGAGAACGCTTAGTTCCAATTTGCCATGCCCAAATGAGGGACACAAGAAATATTTATGCAGGAAATTTAGTAGTTTACAAGTTTCCTTCCTTTGGTTCCTTCCTTCCTTTAGTTAGTAAGAAATTTTTTTTCAGACTCTGCTGGACGCGTCTAGATTTCTGAAGCAAATTCTTATCAAATATAAAAGGAATTAGACGTATTTTTGTGGCCATTCATGCTAGATGACTTGGGACAAAAATTAAGGCTTTTATAAGCAATAATTAAAAAGAACAAACCCCGCAGCCTATCCTGCAAAACCATAAATCAGAAAATATCCCCAATCTCAATAACAGCCATCAGACATCTTCCCCTAATTCTCCTTTTTCATTTGTCTTCAGACTGTATCTGGGGCTGATTCAGGATATGTAGGGAGGATTTCTTGAAAAATGACAGAACTATCACAAGCATGGTACCATTTTAAGGGTATTGGGTAAGATGCTTAATTATTTTGAATGCAGTTTTGGTTTTTCTGCTTTTTTCTGCCCCAGGGCAAACTCAAATTCATTCTTCAAAGATCCCTGATGTTAAAGGGAAAAGTAATTAGGTAACAACTTCATTTTTCTGGTGTTTTACAGTATTTATTTTTGTAAATGTGATTGTTTATTTTAAGTGTGACATTACTTTTTTCCTATTTTATTCCCACATTAGGGGAAAACAAAGGAATATCTGCACAGAGTTTGAGTTGTAATGTGGCTGTGTAAGCTGAGAGGAATCTGCTAATACATGTTTCTCCTTTGATCCTGTGAGCAGATTATCTTGAAGAGCTAGCAGATTCCAGTGTATGTTTTTAAAATGCAGGAATCAGTTTTGATATGAATACTACAGTGATTTTATTTAATGAAGAGACAGTGTATTGCAGTAGTGCTTCAGAATTACCACATTCAGGTTCTTCTCCTGTGGGTATCAAGAGCCAGGTTTTTGTGCTCCTTAGCTATATATTTGGAAGAACAGAAAACAGTTTTATCACTTGCCATCCTCCTGCCAGTCCTTAGTTCTTACAGTAATAATTTTCCTAGGCTGTTGCAGTACATGCCAGGAGATTGCAGATCCTATGTCTGCACACAGACCTGATGCCTCAGAAATCGTCTTTTATCCGATATACCCGTAAGGCAATTATCATGAGTCAGATGAACCCTCCACCCCAGGTTCCTTGTTATGGGTCAGGCCAGAGCAAGACCTTTTCTGGTCAGGGAGCCAGCCTGTGAATTAATGTCAGTGAGAATTACGGGTAAAATCCCCAGCCATGGCTCGCATCCAAACTCAGTCGCAAGACTGGGAATTTAAATGCCTGCCCTCCTAGAAAAAAATGGGTTCCTGCCATCATGCTCTTCCTCTCCTCTTAACAAGAGTCGCTTCTGATTTGTACCAATGAAACCAAGAAAATAAGTTGGAGGGGAAGGAAGAAGGATGTCTTCCTCCTGCCCTTTAGTAAGTTAACGTCTCTCCTCAACAGTACCTCCTCTGCTTCTGCTCTCTGGCTTCTTAAACTGGAGGAGGCATGTCCCACTGATCATTTCTCTAAGCAGGTCATGGTGTAAGCTGCCCTCTGGCAAGGCCATATACCACTCACTGCATTCACTTTTCCCTTTCCTTTGCTGGGTCATGTCTGATTTTCTCCTCTTGAATAGGGCTTAGACCAGCCACAGCCCTGGGCAGCTCCTTACTCCCTTTCCAGAGCCAGGGTCTGCCAGGTACAGTGATGCTCTCAGCCCTGCAACCTCCCTCACTATCCTGACCTCCTCTTCTCCACTGCAGCACTCGCAGCAGTATCAGCCACAAAGGGATTTTCTTCATTGCATTAAGCTTGTGAGAGAAGATTTAGTAGGTGTGTCACAGTGCTGGTAGCCTCCTGTGACCCTGACCCAGTGTCTCAGCAAATCCTTTTGTGATTGTGAAGAATTTGTTTTGGTTTGAGAAAATTAATCTTGAAGGATGAGAGCCATCTTTGGAGAAACTGTCTTCTCTACCCACAGTGCCATCTTATTAGTTCTGGGTGGCTGGACCTACTGGTTGCATCTGAATCATTGCAGCAGTCTTGAGTAATGTCCCATCTGGCAATGGGAAATTTAAAAATGGAATTAATTGAGATTCCTTAAATCATGTAATGATGAAATATTTTCTAAGGAGTTTTTACGCAGAAACAGAAATTTTATGTTTGTGGTAATGTATTGTTTTGGTATTCTTAGTGCAAAGTAGCATTTTAGCTTTTGGGGGATGACCACAAAGCCTATTTAAAAAAAAAAAAAAAACAAATATAGAATGGTTTAGGTTGGAAGGGACCTGAAAGATCATCTAGTTCCAACCCCTGTCGTGGGGGACAGTTTTGAATGCTTTGCATAGGTCCAGGTAAATGATGTTGCTCTGCCTTTCTCCACTGAAGCTGTGACCCCATTGTAAAAGCCACCAAATTAGGCAGGCAGGACTTGCCCTTAGTGAAGCCATCTTGACTGTCACCAGTCACTCCTTTGTTACCTGCTTGCCTTAGCAGAGCTTTCAGGAGGATCTGCTCCATGATCTTGCCAGACACAGAGGTGAGACTGACTGGCCTGGAGTTCTCTGGCCAGACATTTTCAAATCTGTCAGTTTGATATTTCTCGAGAGTGCAAACCAGTTAAAAAGTTTGTTCCCTACATAAATGAGCAGCATCTCATTACAATGTCTTGAAATCTCTGAATGACTTAAAGGCTTTCTTCTTTGATGTGCAGTTGGCAATGCCTTGGTGGCAGAGGTGGCAATTAATTATTGTCTTATTACAGATGTGGCTTTGTTTAAGTATCTGCAAGAGTATCTCATCTGTGGCACACTGATGCTGCTTGAGAACATGTCTCTGTTGTATATCAGTTGCCTTTAGATCAGGCTTGCTTATAACGAAGAACAGAAAATGTTCTGCCATCCCTCAGATCCTAAATGGAACTCTGCTGAACTGTCCTTGGAAAAGATTGAAGAGTCTTGATCTTAGCTTAGAAAAAAATAAATGAAATGGAATTTTTAGCTGGGATGCAGGTAGGATTTGAGTGTAGAAATGCAAAAATGAGATCTAAACCAGCAGGTTAGCCTCCTGCCAAGTTCCAAATGACATAATGACTAGAGGTGATTTGGTCTGGGTTTTTTGGTGTGTAAATCCCTGTTTCCTCTATTACTACAAAGTCTTCATTTCTGAGAATTGCTCATTTGGCACAGGGGTTGGATTCCACACAAATGTACAAGAAAGGTTTGTAGTTTCTTTGGAAAAAGCAGCAGAAGAAGAACTCTCAATATCTCTGTTAGATGGATACATCATCTGCTGCCCCGTATTTGGGTCTGAGATCCAGTTATTGCCTTTGCTTTACTTAGGGTGTTCAAACATTTTTTCACAGGTGAGCACCCAGGGGCTAGTGTCAATCCCAGAGCAAATGGAGGCTCACTAAACCTGACTGAAAATAATTCCTCTTAACCCTGTAAGTCTTCATTTATCTCAGGCAGAGACAGAAACTCACTCTGGCCATGCGATGGGGAAGGTGACTCACATGTTCCAGCTGCTATTCCAAAAACCATTCCTAGGCTTGACATGCATTAGCTATTGGCTAAAATGTGGACCCTAAGTGGAACGATGCACTAAAATGAACTTTCATTGCCAGGTATGTGAGGGATTTAAGACCCATTCCCAGTATTTTATTTCTGCAAACAGATGTAAAAGCGTTCCACTTAGGGTGATAACTTTAAGGGATCTTACACTGAAGTTTTCCTTCTCCTTTTATGTTGCTTAGGAAGAATAAACACACAACTTTTGGTTCTGGATGATTGTTCATGGAACTTACTGTTGTTTAATTATGATAATCAAAGGGTCAAACAATTTTGTGAATTGCTAGGTATCATTTAATCTCTAGTACAGTGAATATGGTCCCTGGGGTTTAAGAACAGTGATTGTTAGGGTTCTTCTACCATCTGGCACTGTGACAAAAATATCCTAACTTATATTGCTTTAGCATGATGAAAAAATAGATAAATAAATAGGATTTATGTGTTTTCTTTACAAGGCTTTTCCACTGGGCAATTGATTTTATTTTATCCTGTACAAGGCAGACCATGATAAGAAAAAAAAAACAATTGTGTTTTTCTCCCTTGCTTTTCCAGATCCAGTGTAAATGAAACAAGATTGATATGTACTAACAGGTTTTTAAAATACTTTCACTGTTTTTATTTGCCTTTCTGAAGAGAATATTCTTCTCTTAGTTACTTCTGCAGAAGAAAATAGTTTGGGGTTGGTTTTTTTTTCAATAATTTTTAATTCACTTTCGTCTCCTTTTGCAGAACTTGATAATACTTCATCACAGGCACCTTGAACAAGGCTTTTTGGGGTAGGAACCCTTATTTTTTATTAGGTTGCAGATAAAACAAAGGTTTAGCTCTGTCAAGTTAATCTGTTGGAAGTTTCTGCAGTGACTTCTCATCAATTTCATGTTCTTTGTCACGGTCAAAAGTAGCACTGTTCTTCAAAATGAACATGTAATCTTTTGTTTAGGGAAGTATTAGGCTGCTTTGGAAGAGACGTAGACAAAAGATTAGATTGGTAGAATCAAAAGACTTTTTGTACATGCAAAGAAGTTCCATTTAATACTCAGCTGAGTTTTTTTCCATATTGCATGATTAGACAAATGAAAAATTAAGCAACAGAAGTTAGGATCTGACGTCTTTTGAGGTTTTGTGTCTTTAAAGTGTATTGCTCTTTCTAGGAGGATGTGCTTTGGATAAATACCAGATCTGGCTGTAAATTGCTAGGCTTGTCAGCTTACTTAAAAGGTGCCTTCATATTAAAGGCAATCTATCTGCCATGAAGAGAAACACAATGTAGTGCTATATTGAACTACTTCATAAGAGTCAATCATTTGTGATGAGAAAATTTCAATAAAACTTCTAATACAAAATTATATTTTGCAAGTCTGTTTCCTTTGCCACCTACCACTTGGAATTATATATTGATTGTCTTTTTGGAAGGAAGCATGGATGTCTCTTTCAAAATATAAACAGAAATACAAGTTTCTCATTATAAAAAAAGATACCAGTCGTATTTTGCAGTGTGTAGATAGTTAAAAAGCTGGCATCAGTCATTACGAGTCAGGGTGTATGTGTAGTTTTCAGGTGGAAAGCAGCTGTTTTCTGCATTAAAGATACACTGAACTTTAAGAACTGCCTTAAATAATGGGCAGCAGAAAGTTTCCTCATGACTCTAGTCTTGTGCTTAAGAGCCTAATTCTATAGCTGTACCCAGAGAGCATCAAACAGAGCGGGATGTAACGGGAATGATGCTTCAGGACAGATCCTGTAGCAAGACGTGGTTCAGCCTTGGTCTCCCTTTGGGCTGGAGGTCCTCTGATGGGTTCAGGAGAGCAGTTAAACACTCCGGGTGAGCGTTGATTTTGTTGGGCACAGGTGTGTCTGCAAGAGTGTTTTGGGGTGGATCAGGAGTGCACTCCTGCAGCAAGTCCGCTCATTGTCCCGGGCTTCCTGCAGACGTGCGCGCCTTGCCGGACGGGCTCGCAGCGCGCGAGGCGGCTTTTTGGTGGCCACTAAACCCAAAGGTGGTGTCAGCTTGGTAATACCCATTCAGTCAGAGGGACCAGAGTGCTTACAGCTGAAAGTGAAACCATCTGAACGAAGTGTGGACACTGGTCCTCAGTATCATAGGTCTTGCCCTCTGGGTCGACTCCTCCGGAGCTGTGCTGCTGGCTGTTGTCACAGCCTGTCCTGTCTTGGCCGGTGACTGACAGATAGCAGATGCTTAGGGAAGACGGTAAAAGGCAAGCACGTAGTAGTGCTTTCCCAGTATATTTTCCCAGCTTTCAGCAATCTGCATCTCACAAACTTCCTGAAACAGAGATGGTATCTTGGGTTTAACAGCCCATGATAAATTTTTCTTCCATTATTTTGGCTGATTGTTTTTAAATCCATGTGCGTTTTTATCATCCGCAATATCCTGTGCAGTGAGTTCTACAGTAGAACAGTGTATGTGTTAAGGAGTTGCCTTCGTGTGTTTATTTTGAATTTTGCTACCTGATATTTTCATTTTATACTCCTTTGTTCTTATCTTGTAAGAGATGAACGCTTCTTTATCCTCTGCCTTTATGCTGACCCATTTCTCATAGGTCTCTTTTGATACCATTTTGATCATTTGTCTTCCAGGCTGAAAAAATCCATGTCTCTTTAGTTGTTGAACAGAACGTATTTCATACCTTTGATCATCCTTGTTCTTCTTTCCTAGTTCTGTTACATCTTTTTTTATTATTATTTTTGACACTGGAGAACTGCATGCGAGCTAGATAACATATTCACTGTGCAGTATCTGTCATTTAAATGCTGGGTCAGTGGTGTATTCTGTGGTAGTCTACGTTCCTGATAATTTTTAACAGTGTTTGATTTTTTTGACTGCTACTGAAACTAAACCTGCATTTGCTTAAATATGTCCCTAGTCAGCTCAAGATCTTTGTAGGGGTGACAGCTTGCTCAGAGCCCTCATTGCATACGTAGGTTTGGGGTTGTTTTCCTCCCCACCTATCCTCCTCGCCACTCCCAACAATGTTTATACCTGTCAAGATTGACTTATGTCTTCCATTTTGCTATCTGGTCCTTTGGTATGTGAGATCATTTCCAATTCTCTCAGCCAGTCTTCATTTATATTGCTGTGAGTGACTTGGTATCAAAAGGGTCTTCTTTCTGCACACCTTTCTTTCCCCTTTTCCAACCCATTTATTCAACTGTGTCTTACAAAACTCCTGTGAACACTGATACTGACCTGTTTACACAGAGAAAGTTAACGTTTAATGACATCTCTTATTACTTGTCTTTTCACAAGTTATTTATTTATTTGGAGATGGTACTAGTTGATTGATCATATTTGTCCTGACATACATTGATTCTCTAGTAGATTCAGGAGGCAAAATGTAAATGCTGAGCTGGCTCTTCCCCAGCATGCTGTGTCTAGCTCTGTGTTCCAAGACTTCTGTTCATTGTAACAGCTCCTCAATGCATACATCAAATGATTATTTTGGAGTATTCTGGATCCCCATGTGAGCCATACTAGGAGATTTGCACTGTGTTTGCTGTCCCACATTTTTTGGTATGGAGATGGGTTTAAGTAAGATGAAGACAAGCAGTAATAGCTCAGCTGTGCACATGTGAGTTCCTGCAGGAGTTGAGGGAACACCATTTCATGCTTGTGATCTGTTACCATTTGTTTCACCCGTGTTTCTCCTCTGAACTTTATCATTGATGCTTATATTTCAGACTGATTGTCAATCCACTAAAAATAAAAAAAAAGCCAAACCAAAAAGACTCCAGGCAGGGGATCATCTGCCTAACCTTTTCCATAGTGAGCACAGAAGCAAAAAATCACTTAGTTTTGCTTTTGTTTATTGTGTTGTGGTTTGGTTTAATTTTTGTTTCTGCTTCAGCATTTCTGCTCTGTACAAATTCCTAGACAGACCCATGCCAAATTTTCTTTTCAGATAAAATAAAGTTATCCAGAGACAGAATGGATAGACTTTGCTCCTTCTGAACAGTCTGTCAGCTTTCTGTTCCCTTTAACCCCGGGCAGCAAGAAGGGACCAGAGTAGAGCTAAGTGAAGTCTGTAAGCGAACCTGCATCCAGAATGCACTGATGAGTTGGAAGAAATTTAAAAAATTCTGAGTTCTGGGGGCTGCTTGGTTGTTATTTGCTTGGTTTAAGTGGTAGGGGTTTTTGTTTCTGTTTTTAATGGTTGCACTTGGTTGGGGCTTTGGTTTTGGAATTGGATTTTTTTTGTTTGTTTTGATTTCAGTCCTCTTTAATATTTCCTTTAAAGAGAGCTAGGAAACTAAACATGGCAGTTATCTTAGTGCAACATTAGGACTTCATAATTAAAGTCACAATGGCAGGAAATTCAGAAGTTTAGGTTTCAGTAGCAATATTAGCTACATATGGACTGGTTTTGCTTCCTGCTTTTCATAATCAATTCTTATTTATGTATTTTTTGACCTACATTAGTAAGTAAGCAAGAGGAAAAATTGATGAGTTTTGTCTTAATGATGTTTCCGAGAGGTGTCTATGGGGTAAAAAAAAATGAAGTGAATTCAGGTGTAAGGATCATAGAATTGTAAAATAGTTTGAGTTGGGAGGACCTTTCATTGGACCTTTCTGGTCCAATGCCCCTGGAATGAGCAGGGACATCTTCAACTAGGTGAGGTTGCTCAGAGACCTGTCTGACCTGAACTTGAATATTTACACCCTTGTTATAAAAAGAATTTCTCCCTTATATCTAGCCTATATCTACCCTCTTTTAAACTAAAAGCATTGCTCCTTGTCCTGTTGCAGCAAGCCTGGATGAAATGTTCATCCCCATCTTTGTTCTCTGCTTCCTCTGAGTAGTAAAATTTGCTTTATTTTGTGTGTGAGTCTTACAGAACTTGGAAATGAATGCAAGCTTTCTGAGTTTTTACTTGTTTTTATTTCCCATCAATATTAGTAACTTTTCTGAGACTCTTGGTAGGAGACCCCCCCTGTAAGCAGTGTAGAGTGAAAAGGAGAATAAAGGTGTTTGGATCATGAATGACACTCCAAGGAGAAGGCCTAGAGGTTGGAGGAAGGGGATGAATAACATGAACTCTTTGGCAGACATGGGTATGGGCATAGCCTCAGAGAGATAAACGTTATCTGCAGGGAGACAGCAGGTGACTTGTGGTTACCTTTGTGGAGCTTTCTCAAGGGGACCAGGTAAAAGGAGGTGCCATGTTATGCAGAAGGTCATTTCAAACCATATGCTGAGGAAAGCAGTATATGAAATCTGTTACTGAGCCCTGTATGCTAAAGGCATAGGCATAAGCAAAAGAGGAGGGAAAATAAATGGGTTTGAAGCATATTTTGGTTTTGTTTTCCGTCAGCTTGGGAGATCTATTGGGAATCTGCATGAGGGAAATCTGAGTTACATTGCTCTCCTCTAACACAGGTGACAGAGGAGAAGAACCTAAAAATGGGGAGGTTTGTGACAAACCCAGGGCTGAGGAGTGTGGCAGAGGATCAGTTGAAGGACTGAGGATGCAAGAGGCAACAATTTGAGAAACTGAAGTTGCAGGTTGCAGGCTGGGGGGTCTTGTGGATACTTGGAAGAGGGGTGTCTGAACAACAGACGTGAATATGCTCACCAGCCTTGACAAGAGAAGCACTAGTCCTTCAGGAGATGCATGCTGAGCTGCACAGCTTTTGCAAGTCTCAGACACTAATTGAACATTTTAATTTTTGTTTAGTTAATAGGTGTTTGCAATTTCTGCGTTGTATCGATGTTGATGGTTAATTACTTGTATAACTCCTTATGAGAATGTACCTGGAAGTTCCTTGGCATGACCTGGTTGGTGTTTGGCTAACATGCAATGCACAAGTCAGTGTTGCTTCTGAAAAAAATTATATGAAGCTAAAGCACAAGAGAGCCCTGGGCTTTCAGTGATTCTGACCATCTCCATGCTACCTTCTGTCTGAATATATTGTTAATACTGTATGTGGTTCTGTTGTGGCTGGGATATTGGAATTGCCATGGGATTTTTTTTAAAGTTGTCCCATATTCATAACTAAGCAGTGAGTAAATGGTCCGTAGAGCCATTCTTTCTCTGTGTTCTTTCTTTCTCAAGTAATCTCAAGTGTCATAAGAATGGTATATATTTCCAGATGTGATTTAATGGTTTGGATAGTGGCTGAGGTAATGAGCTGAAGGACCCAAGGTGATGATCTCATCTTTCAGCCCACCAGCCTGTCTGAAATTCTTAGCTAATCACTGCTCACACCTATAATATTTCCTAGTGCTTCAAAAATTCTCATACCGAACATGGGATGAATTTAATAATGAATCAAGTGAGACTTTATTTTACTTGAAAGAATTTGCTTTTACCTTTGTAAGATAAATGAATTGTCTCATTTTCACTGTGCTGGTAATCTCCCTTGTTCACTTAATAACTTCAGAGGGTTTTGTAGGAGTGAAGATCAGGCATAACATTTGATGAGAAGAAGTTTGTTTATGAGCAGGGTTTACATCTGGTTATGCAGAGCCTCTCAGTGCAGTAAAACTGTTACATGGCCCATTTGATAAAAGTACTATTTCAGTAAAGGAGGATCTTGTATGACATTGCTTTTCATCATTGCTGAATAACAGTGATGGGGGTTTCTGGGCATGAGCCACAGTGCACAGATTTGTGGAATTGAATGTTTATAAACTCAAAGAGTTTTCAGGTATTTGTGGCTTTTATTGTTCTTGTCTAGTTTTCCAGAGTTGACACTCTGCAGCTAACGTGTAGATGTAGTGGTAGGTATAGTAAACTTCTGTGTTTGTCCCATTGATGGATTTTTGGACTAAAGCCAAGCATCCCGGTTTGCACTGCTGTAGTCTCTATCTGTAATCCATAGAAGCAGAGAAGTACTGCCAGGGAGTAATTTTCAGATGTCTTTGTTTCTGTTTTCAGTGTTCAGATGATGAAGAGAGCAAGTTCCTTCCCTTTTTCTAAATCCGAAGTACTGTTACCTTTTCAGCACTGATGTTTGGCATCCTGCTTCCAGAGAGATTTGCTCAGACACAGCCTGGTCTCTGTAGGACTTTAAAAAATGTTGTATTTTCTTGCTAGAAGTGTGACTGCCAGGTTGGCATCTCACTCTGGTTTCTATCTGTGACCAGCAGAGTTTCAGTTTTACATCCCTGTTGTGTCCTAATGAACTGAGTCTTGAATTCTGCTGTTGCTCCTTGAAAACTAGGTGCCAGGTTTGTTCCCACACAAAGCTTTACTCAAGATGTGAAGTAGATTCAGATGTGCTAGCATGTGCACTTGGTAAAGTTTGTCTTTTGCTGCTTCCTGGCTACTGATGGAAAGATTTGACTGCAGTCTACTTTCTGATTCTCTTGCCCTCCTCCACACCAGGGTTTCTGAGAGCAATAGCATGGCTCTTTGTCACCACTGAATATTCTCATTGTAATCTATGTTACCTGGAAAACTGTAAACACTAATAATACAACAAACTTCAGAAAGATGCCAATATGATGAGGGAAGTTAACATCCAAATAATTTGGATTAAGCAATGTCTGTACTGAGTATTCTTCTGAATGGCTTTGTTTGCAGTGAGCTTTACTAACCTGGCCATATACAAGTCTGCAAATAGCTTTGCTGTTAAGAAGTGATAAGTCCAGTGGCAGCCTACAATGCTTTTAGAACCAGCTGTGGAGGGGATGAGATGGCTTAAGGTCAGCATTTTGGATGAGTTGTGTTAGAAAAATTGGGCTAAAGAGCATAGGAAGATTTTTGAGTATTGGGCAGTTGAAGACCCCCTTCAGGGGCTTCATCATTAATGCTGCTTCAATACTTCATAGGAAAACCTAGCTTGTTGTCACTTTTTTGCTCCTTTTATACATAGAATATTTATGTTAGTTTTAGCAAAATCAGTAGGTGAATTTAGCCTACCCTTTGTAGTCACCCACCACCTGAACATCCTTTTACTTCACCAAGAAATGCATGTGTAGAGCAGTTTGCTGCTTGTGTATTTATGACAGCAAACCAACTCAGTACCTAGGTTTCTGTCTGACTAAGGTTCTCTAATTCTTTATAATTTCATTAAAATGAAACAATAAGAGAGAGCTACTCTCAGGTAATGTACTCAGTCCATTGGACAGAGGAACCTTCCACAAGGCAAATCATTCAGCTGTTGGATGGAGGACTCTGGTTTCTCAGAAATGTTCTCAGATCTTTATACCAGGGCAAAAATTTGCCTGTTGGCTTGTAACTGATGAGGTTTTAATGTTGCCCTTTAATAGGCAGAGGGGCAGAAAGCTTTTCTGTCTTTTTTTTAATAGAAGTGATGACAGGACAGGGTTAACTCCATTAGGAGAGCAATGGGCTTGATTACCTGAAAGGTTCCACACAGTCTTATGTTTTATGTTTCTGTCCAAAGGAGAAAGATGATCTTCCTGTGTGAAGGTTCATGTTGTCAACAGAGAGTCATAGAGCTTGGGGGAGGCTGTGGGAGGAGGACTTTTCTTTGGGGAGAAAAATAGAAGTTTTTCCACAGCTTCTTATCTGCTTCATATTAATGTACACTTGATATAAGTAAAATAATTTGCATTATTTGATGGGGGAAAATTATTTTCCTCATATTACATATATGCTATTTTTCATTCAATTACCTAAATATTCTGCCTATATGAGTTTGTAACTCACATTCACAGTAAATACCCTGTTGAAATGCAGAGAGGGAGCACTTTAGGATATTACAAAAGGAATCTGAACTGGGTAAAGCAAGTGTAAATAAAGCTTAGCTGTACCGTAATTTACATAAATAAGAGTTTAGAGCATTAAAACACTGCTTCCTACCTTATTCATTTTCCAGAGATTTGTGTTTGCTCCCTTATTCTCTTGTAGATCAATGATGAGATGAACTTCAAAAGTTCGTTAGAGTTGCTGCTGTGAGGTTTGCTATATTCAGATGTAAAGCTCAGCTGAAAGTTTTCTTGCTGACTTAAGGGGCTTTGATATTATTCATTGGATTATTATTCTTCACACATTCATTTTTCATTTAATTTACAGGGACCAGTTAGGAACTCAATTTTTCCTTGAATTAGAGAGAAAAAAAAATGTTTTGATTGCTCTGGCTGAGAGTTTGGTTTTGTTGTTGTTTTTTTTCTCTGTGTATCCTTAAATATTCATACATATTTTTATAGAAATTTTGATAATCTCTGCAGGAAGACATTAAAATTCACATTTCAAGTATTAAAATACAGTAATGAATGTAAGGGTAATGAATAAATAGTGTGTGTTCATTATGGGAGTATATGGTGTGATACTACTGTGTTTGTAAAAGATACATTAAAACTTTAAGCAGTATTTGCATTACTTTGATTTCAGTAGAACATCAAATAAGTTTTAAAAGAAAAAGCCCATAATATTGTTTGTGTAATTTTTAATAAACATTATTTTTCTCATTGAATATTACATATTTAAAAGTAGGAAGTAGTAATGCATAAATACATCAAAATGGTGGGGAGTCTTGCTATTCCAGGTAAACTAAGAAAAGACTTGCATTCTTCAGTCAGCTGCCAGCCATCCAATTTTACCAAAAAAGATGCAAAATATGATTTGAGTCATTATACTTTAGTTGCTAATTTAACATTTTCAGTTAAAATTACAATGTGTAACAGTGGCTGTAAGAACTTTGAAAATCTTCTCCAGGAAAAGGAAGGTCACAGGTTAATGAGATTGTAGACAAAATCTTAATTCATAGTTCTCTTTATATAATATAATCTTAGATATTGTTTGATATGAGAAAAGTTTAACTACAAGCTTATCTTGAACTTCAGTTGAATAAAACTACAGCTCTTTTTATCATGTCCATAAAAGCTTTTTAACAGAATCTAACTTCTTCCTTCATGTAGCAGAGGGAGCTTAGGATAGAGCCTGGGGATACTGATTCATTTTTCATGGCAAGACCTAAAGCTGAAATAAATATTTAGAAAAATAAAGTACTAACCACCATTTTTGGTTTATTTATGGCTTTTTTTAGGGTGCATTGGTTTATTTGAGTTCAGGTTTTGCTGTGTAGTTGAGTCTTGTCTCTTCTAAATCATGCTTTTTCTTACTATCTGTGATGAAAGCCATAGAAGTTCAATAAATTTCCACATGAGAATTTGCTTGCAAAATAATAGTCTTTGGCTGAAGTCCGAGTCTCAGCTTTTAAGTCATATTTAAACTCACTGGAGGTCAGTCATCAAAAAACAAACCTGTATGTTAGCGTGTTAATTACTTGTCTTTCAGTCTTTTGAAGCAGGAAAGATTTTATTTCTGCTTAAACTGTTGCTGCATTACTTACCTTGCAAAGAAAATAATGGAAATAAACTATTAACCAGCATAACATTTTCATGTCATTCAGTCTCCATATGCATACAGGTACTGCTGGCTTTCTCGGGTAATATTTCTCATTTGCTTTTCAAAATGTAGTTTAAGCACTCTGGGAGTATTTTCATTTTTTCATGCTGTTTCCTCTGTCTAATCTCATGGGATACGCTGTAGAACCACCAGTAGTTTGTTTGTTTTTGTGGGCTTGGGGGGGGGGAATGGGCCAGGAAATTCCACCTCATAATGACATTTGTGGTTTAGTGGCAGACCATAATACCACTGCATTTAATAGCAGATAGGGGAGAACACACACAAAAAGTTTCAAAGCACAGACCTCCGGGATAAAGACCTTGGTTTGAAATGAAAAAAACCCCCATCCCTAAATTTATTTTCAGTGCTTAAGGGAGATAGTAGAACAAATAGCTGATTAATAGAGTAATTCTGTGAAAGATTGCTTTAAATATCTTCATTCTGAATTACAAACCAATCTAGTAGATGAATAGTAATAAGAAGGAGGACTTGTTACAGTAGGTCAAGTTGTTGACTTTCAATTAGTTCCTTTTTATTTAGACCAAAAAGTAGCATCATTACCAGTACTGGTGTAACCTTGAAGCCCTGATACTTAGACTGCATATTGAACCAGGATTATTTTTTTGTTACTTCTTTGTATGAAATATCTGGACATTGTAATCCTCTACGTTCTGTGTCTATAGCATGGAAGTCATTGGGAATACAAAATGGCAAGTGACCAAAAGGAGGAGTTTTCCTGAATGTAATGTGCCATGCTGCACTCAGTAGGAAGTTCTGACTTTAGAACAAGAGGCAGGAGTTTGGGTCTGGCAGCAGCCATCAGAAAGGTGCTGTGCTGGAGGAGGAGCTCACAAAGAGATGATCTGACTCACCTGAGAATCAGAGTTCTTGGCTTTTTCTGGGGCCAGCAATGATAATGCATGCACAATAAAATAGGTGGAGTTAAAAAAAAAAAATAAAATAATCTTTAATAATCTCCTGGTATGAGTTACTGGGTACAGAGTTGACCTGAGGATGGAACAGCTCCTCAGCACCAGAAGAGGGAGGAGATAGCTACTGTGTTCACACACCAGAACCAAAGGGACCCCACATACCATCAAGAAGGTCTTTTTGTCCTGACATGTACCTGTGCCAAGAGTCTCTGGTGCTGCTGCATTCTAGTGTTCATGAAAAGAGTGGAAGATGAGTTGTGTTCACAGATTTATTTTAGTGGCCCTGTCTGATGAGTTCATCTCAAACAGGACAGTTTCCTCTTCCGTACCTGGCATTAGAAAATACTGATTAGATGGTTTTTAATTATCTATTAAGAAAAGAAATTTTCATGGGCTGCTGCTAGCATTGTTTCTATTAACTTGTGAATAAACAAATCATTCTTCAAACAAAACCCAATTGCAATTAAAAACAAACAGACAAAAAACAGAACAAGGAAAATGCTATACCAAGTCAATTACTGCTTTTAGGATTGTATTGTTATGTATTCTCCCACCTCAGGCAGGTGAGTGTCCTCACCTTTCTGTTGTTTGAGCAACAGGCTTCATCACCATTGCAGCTACGGGTGAATTCATAGCATCTTGATTTTCAAGGTAGCCAGACAACTGCAGATGACCACATTTTCCCATTCAGTATTTTTTTAAGTACATAAGCAGAGTTGCTGGGCTCATTAGTGGTTAGCCATCTAGCTCACTTAGGCTTTTTTATTCCCTATGTATGCAATTTGAGGTATTGAAAAAACTTGAAAATCCAGCCCTAAAGGCCCTATAAATGCACACTAAATTTTCTACCCAATATTTGTTACATAGCTCACTTTCCATGAGGAAAGACTTCGAGCCTCCAAAACTATTTGGCTTTGTTTTGGGAGATACGGAGTAGATTAATCTCTCTCCATATGAAATGGATGTTTTAATATCAACATGAGTTTAGTTAGGAACGCACAAGTCACTATTGAATTTGAGGCATAGTTCACCCCCATCTGGGTTTAATTCGGCATGTAATTAAACACATTTATAACTTTAAGCATATGAATAGTTCTAATTAAATTAATGGGTCTCGGTGCAGTTGCATGATTCTGCCAGCCTGAAATGGACGATAGGATTAAGACCTTGATTTAAAGGTTGTGCCTCACAGAATGCCAGAGTTCATTGCTGTTATTATTAGGAATGTTAGCCTATGGTAACATATGGTAGCCTATGGATTATCTTAGAATGAATAAATATACCCTCTCTAGAAAAAGATAAATGCCAGTTTCTTGTAGCTTCAATATACTTATTTATACAAAGGGTTATGAAAACAGCACTGGTGAGTAATAACGAGTGTATTTTTGTGGTTTCAAGTCTGCCACATCAACGTTCTCCAAATGAATTTGGTTTGCAGTAGACACTGCCTATTGTAGACTTTTTCTGAGTCAGTATTTAAATGCACTTCCCTGGCAGCATAGAAATATAAATTAATGTGGTTTTAACTTTTAATATTATTAATCTAAGTGAACTTCAAAACTAGATTAAAAAAACCTGTAGAGTTATTTTTGTTGGGTTTCAAAGGAGATGTGCTGTGCAGATAGCAATGCTTTTATCAGTCACACAGCTAAAATAGAAGTAGAAACAGAATTTGCAAAAAAGCCTTGTAGAGGTTTGTACCGATTTGCCAACCCATTCAGATTTTATTGTTAACATCTGTACTGAGTGATGGGAAGATGTCCTACACCAGGGGCTCTTGAGGCAAGTCTTATTTACATGGGGGTAAATGAATTTGATAAATACATTTTAGAATGTGGAGAATTGGGCAGTTAAGCTATTAATAAAAGTAAAAGATGATTAAATGTGAGAAGCTGACATTAATGCTGATTATTGCTATTACTAAGATAATAAATATCCCAGATAAACATCACCATGTTGTTTAGCTTGAACTTCTGCATTTATTAAATTAATCATATTTGTAAAGAGCAAGGAAGCATACATTACAAATTAATTAGCTGATCATGACCTTCCTCCATTTCAACCAGCTGCATAAATTTGCTCTTGACATCCATAAAGGCTGTATGTTTGCTGCAGTTTTCCTGTGTCAGGGAGCTTGTGTCAGTCTGTTTTAGTGGAATTTCCCTACACGTGGTGGCAGTGTGCAGGATCTCACTACACAGAAACAATCTTTGCTCTATTTGCTTTTTTTTTGTTAGCTACAGTATAAAGAAGTGCCTTTTTTTGTTGTTGTTTTGGAGCTGTTTTTTTGTGTGTGTTTATGCTTGCAGATGAGTAAGGTGACTGCTGTCTGCTCTATTTGTAGCACACAAATACAACTCTGCTGTCACAGTTAATAGAGGTTGTTTATATGTCCTCTTAATGCTTCTTGCTAGCAGTGTTACCTGACCAAGTAAGTTAGGCTTAAAGTGATTAACTTTGTAAACATTTCAAGTGTGTGTGTTTTAATGACAAGTGTATGCAAACCTTGAGTCTCTTTCGAAACACAGTACTGAAAATCACACAGGCCGGGTAGAATGCAACATTTCAGCACTATTGTTTGCAGATAGGGCATTGGGTTCACAACATTTGCAGTGCATTAGTAAAGTGCTTAATGAAATGAAATGAATTGTAAAAGCTGTCAAAACTGTTCTGTCCACTGAGACCAAGTGTTTTCCTTTCTCCACCACTTTCTACTGTCTCAGAGAGTTACCTTACTAATATTTTTGAAGAAAGCAGAAGCATCCAGTGTTGCAGAAAGCAGTGGTTTATACTACACATGCTTTATATAGAAAAGGGTATGTCTTTCAAAAAGTTAAATTTACCAAAATCCTTAAGAGCTCAATGTTTATTTGTATTGGTGGCCTGTGTGAGGGGACCCCAAGGAGGGGCTGTGCAGCTGTCCCCAGCAGTGTGTCTGGAAGCAAACCTCACCAGGCAGTGCTAAGACCTCCTCCTGCTCCTCCTCCATCAGTCTCCTGGCCAACAGAGCTGTGGCTGGCCAGAAACCATTGCTTATAACACAGAAGCAAATGATCCAAACGAGATGGATGTCCATAAACGGTTCTAACATTAACAGTGGTGTTTCTCTTTTATTTTTTTCTTTTCTTTTTGCTTTCTGTTACTAAAAATCTAGCTGTTGATACCCATTTACAAAATAAGCTCTTTGAAGGGAAAACGACCACAGCAAGATTAAAACACTTAAGACTTGGAATGTGCTGCAAGCTCAGCCCACTTGACTCCTCCCTTTGACAGATGTGTTCTCACAAGGGCTATCTAGCCAAGGAAATGCTGTGGGTTTCACAGTATGACTGATTTTTATTATGCCAATTTTTAGTACATTAATGAATGTGTGTGTTTTTATATAAGCATAATCATACACATTTGCCTTTTCTCAGAAGTCTTCATTGTGGCATTGTGAGAGGGCTGCCTGCTTCACGCTGGAATGCAGATATAAAATGTTTTTTGACACTGGGGTTTGGTCTCAGAATATCTAGAGTTTGCTGTCTGTGCTTTTCTTGTGGTCTTCTCTTGTTAAATTATATTTCTGTTCAGAGGTACCAATTGCTTTCAAATGGTAAAGCAGAAATGAGTCATAGTTAAGAAACACTCCTTTGGCACGTATTTTTGGAAATACGTGATTGTGTGATTTCTAAGGAAGTTTGAGATGTATCCTTAGGTATTTTAGATTTGCTTCTTTTCCCTGTTTTTGAACAACTCGGTAACTTCCTGGGCTCACACCCTGCATTTCAATCCAATAAAGCAGGACATGTTTTTTCTTTTCACACACCCTTGTTTCAGGTTACTAAATAATTGACTGTTGTGCAGATGTTTTTTTGTTCTCATTCTTTTAGGAGTCTCTCAGGCAGAAGCTGGGGTAGGGGATGTCTAGAGAAACATAAAGAACCTGGCCTTTTCTGCCTTACCTTCAGCACATGTGGGCTCAGAATAAGGTTGAGAAGGAGCTCAGTAATCTGAACTTTTCATTCCCCGCTTTCTTAAAAATATGTTGGTTTTTTTTTACTTCTTGACTTCTTCTAGGTCTATGGTAGCTGACTGTATAGCTGTGGTACTTACCTTGAAGACTGAGCATCTTGAAAGTAGGGCATACCTTGCTTCTGGACAGGATGCTTTGTGTATGTAAAGGGACAGTGAAGGAGCTGGGCAGTGGGGAACCTAAGGAGGTTCAACAGGAATAAGTGCAAGCCCTGCATCTGAGAAGGAATAACACCATGCACCAGTACAAATTAGGGGTTTATGTGCTGGAAAGCAGCTGCATGGAGAAGGACCTTTTGAGTTATCCATGGGACAGAAATGTGCCCTTGTGGTCAAGAAGGCAAAAAGTACTTTGAGAGGAGTGTATCCAGCAGGTCGAAGGAGGTTCTCCCCTTCTACTCTGTCCTAGAGAGAGCAGATCTGGAGTATTGCATCCCATTCTGGGCTTCCCAGTTCCAGAGGGACTGGAATATACTAGACAGAGTCCAACAGAGGGTATGAGGATGATGATGGGACTGGAACATCTGTCTCGTCAAGAAAGCCTGAGACACCTGGGGCTGTTTAGTCTGGAGAAGAGAAGGATGAGAGGGTATCTTATTAAAGTTTAGAAATATCTTGAAGGGTGGGTGTCAAGGAGAAGGGGACAGTTTCCTTTCAGTAGTTCCCTGTGGTAGGATGAAGGACAGTGGACACAAACTGGAGCACACAAAGTTCAATCTCAACGTGAGGAAAAACTTATTTACTATGAGGGTGACAGAGCTCTGGAACAGGCTCCCCAGAGAGGTTGTGGAATTGCTTCCTAGAGACTTTCAAGACCCACCTGGACACATCTCTGTGTGAGCTGCCCTGGGAGATCCTGTTTGGCAGGGGCTTTGACCAATGATCTCCAGAGGTCCCTTCCAACCATGGTTTTATGATTCTATGAATTTAATCCTCTCTGAGATCAGCATTAAGAATTCCTGAAATTGGCAGTATACATTTGAAAATTAGTTTGTGTCATAGAATTTTTAGGTGTAGGAGTTCATCAGCCTGCTGGTCTTGCCTACTGGTATCTTTAAAATTATTTTCTCCAAAATCCAACACCTTTTTGTCATACTGTAGAAAATTACTCTGTAAGCATTGGATTAGTCTCTTCAGAGAGATTGCATGGTTTTTCCTTGATTAAGCAGATACAAATAGCATTACAGATCCCTAGCTGCCTGAACACTTACAGAAGGTTTTATAAACTACCAAAAATTCAACCTGAAACAAATAACTAGAAAATTACACTTTGGTGCACTGGTTTTATTTGTTACTGTTTTGAAGAGTTTATGCCAAAAATGGCAATATGTAAAACTGTTTTCTATTAAAGACAGTACATTCTACCAAATGGGACACATTACACCAGAACTTTGACTAAGCCATAATTCACAGCTATCCTAAAAAACTGTGTTATAAGGAGCTGTAAAAATATCCTATGAAAGTTTCATTTGGCAAGCAGAAATAGCTCAGCTACATTAAAATTTGTGTCTAAGTTGTTACTAGGGTTAGCTGTGCATTTGTAGCTTATTTTTAATAACCAGTACCAGTTTTAATAACCACGTAACAGTTTTTCTCTATATTTTGTCAGATGAATTGTTTTCAGTTTGAAAACTCTTTTAATCTTGCATTCATCCTGAGAGAAGGATTATTTGGTGAGGGTTATGAAAAATGTTTATAAGCATTCTGTGAAAAAAAAAATAAAACAAACCAAAACAACCAATCAGTTTGAGTTCTTTATGGCTGTAATTGAAAGTTCAAAGAAAAAAAAGTGTTTGTCCTGTAATGGGATGACACAGGAGAAAGCACAGCTATGTGTGTAACAGAGCTTCATTACAACTGATGGAAGTTCTTTGGACAATGTTTTAAGATAGTCCCTCACCACAGCAACCTGGATGTGCAGTCCTCAGAATAGGTCAGGATTGAGAATAGCATTTTTCTTAGCATGGAAATAAAATGAACTTAGCTTCTTTTGGACTAAGAGTTTCTAGGAGACACCCCTTCACCATAAGGATTTTCTCTTCAGAGAGCTTCTTTGATGTTTCTACTTTTTGTTTGTTTTGTTTTTTGTTTTCTTTTACTAGGTCTAGCTGTTGATACTGTTTTACAAAATAAGGATTTCTTGGTTTGTTTGCTGCCATACAAAGTTATGGTAAAAACCTTCAAGAATCCAAGAAAAATCTAGTAGTTTGGTGTTCATGAATAATTAAATCTGTAGCTTCCTGAAGCATCTTTGAGTTTCTTAAGTTTTGTCTTCTTTTCAGTTTTGTTTTTTTGACGTATTTTAAGGACCCTCGTTTAAGACACTCTGCAGTCAGAAAACGTGATGCTGATTTCCAGGGGATTCATGGACCTCATCCCTGAAGGTCCCTCTGAAAACTGATGTCCTTCACAGCAGCCCTGGGCACCACCAGACCCCATCACTGCCATGAGTACTGGATGGTGAAGGAACAGGCAGAATGGTTTGGCTGTGGTGTTAATTAGGCTCAAGCAGGAAAGCCCAAGATTAATCTAGAGATGAAAGAATGTCTTGTGACATCTGATGGCTTTAGATCAGGTCTGCTGATACGATGCTTTCGATGTACTTTGAGGGAGAGTGGGGGAGGGAGGAGTGAGGCTAACTGAAAATAGAGTGCGTAGGGGAGACACTATACTGCAGGAGTGATTGCTTTCTAAATAAAGAATTTCAGTATCTCTTGAGAGGAATTAAGAAAAGGACCATAAAGTTTCTGTTGGCCAGCAGAAAAGAACCATCTGCTGGAGTTATGAACAGTTGGCTGATTTTAACAGCCAGAGGTTGATGGTCTCTTCTCTAACCAGGAGGAATTAATTTATTCAATACAGGTGACTGGAAGGGAAGAATAACAGGAAGGGAAAAAAGAAAAGTGGAAAAAAAGCTGTTTAAAAACAATGTTATGGTTCCACAAGGACACTATTTTTCTATTTCAGGTTTTTTTAATTGTAAAGTTCTCAGATCATTAAAAGGTACTTGCACATGCTGTGTGATGATGCTGGTGAATCGTTAGCTTCATCTGCAGAGAGAAATACAACATTTTGGCACTTCCTTTTCTTTTTCCTTTCTTTCTCCACAGTTTTCCATTTCTCTTCTGCAAACAGAATGAACTAAAGCATTCTCTGTTTTCCATTAGGTCTCATTTGCTACAGCTTTCTGCCTTTAAATTACTTCTGAACCACAGAATCTGGCAGGGCTCGTTGGAAGGCATTTGAGGACAACTACTTGATCTGGAGTACAGCCATGTACGGTACTTGAAGCCATAGAACAAAACAATATAAATTGAGATTATTTTACTAAATATTTACTGCTCTTCCAGGACAGACAGTAGAATTACAGAAAAAAAATCTTAATTAGGGCATAGTACGTAAATACTCACTTTTTATTGCATCAAGGAATGCTTTTACCTTCTTTGTTTTAAAACGGAGGCTGATTTAGTGGCTTTTCCTTATTGGTGTCCCTAATCTAACATTTCTCATCTAGTTGTTGGAGTTCAAGTGTACCTAAAGAGTTGTTAACGTCAGGGGTACTGAATAAATGACTTAAGGAAGACTGGCTGGGTTAGTGGATTAATCACACTTCCATAAGTTTGCAGCCCAGTTTAAGCTCCATACTGGAAAGAAGTAAATGCAAACTCTAATGATACCTGATTTAAATATTTTGGACCAGTTCTGTCCTTCTGTGCACCCACACAGCCCCACCAGATCCTGTGAATTGTCAAGCACTGCAGGTACGTGTCTGAAAAAAACAAAGAGGATGCTCCCTGTCCACTAGAGTGCATCTGGAAGGGAAATAACTTAACAAACACAATCATGACTTAAGTGGCCTAGCAGTACAATAATTAGTATCACAATAGAGAATATTTTATGATGTCTTTCAAAGGAATACTTTCCTTGGAGAAAGCAGGCAGTGGGAAGGAAGAAGTGATGCGCCCAGAGTGGCAGGGAGGGCTGGTGTGAGGAGAGGTGACTTGCCTTGCCATCTCCTGCCTCTTCCTTTTGTCTGTTCACCTTCCCCAGCATTGGACCAGCCAGTCACTCCTGAAGCTCTGTATTTGATGTAATTCTGAATGTGTGGCTGAGAGGAAGAAAGATGACAGTAACTAGTGCAGCGTAATGAGAAGCAGCATTCCTGCTAACTTGTTTAGCTATTGTGCAATGGAGGAATTGAAGCCATATAAGCTGTTTTGTAAGGTGTTAGGTTCTTTTTTTAACTCTTCCCCGTTACATTTTATGTTCTTCCTGCAACAAGCTTTGTGTGTATTCAAGAACTTTATGTAGAAGAACTTTCAAACCTTGACCAGTTACTTGAATGCAAATGGGAGTGATCGAGATATTTTGTACAATTTTCCACCAGCAAGAGATGCCATTCAATTTATTTGGATGATGTTGTTCCTAGACTTGCATGTTAAAGGTTAAAGATCATGAATACAAATGGAGACTGGCTTGAACTCTTGGGGAACTTTGATAAAGAGAGAGTGATGGGTTTTCTCTGTGTGTTACTTCTTGTAATAAAGGAAACAAATACAAGGGTAAGGACATTCTAGATGGATGAAATGCCTTTGGCTTTAGGATTAAGCTGTATCTGTTGCTGAAACAGTGTGCTTGTATTTAAGTCACACTTTTTAGGTCTTAACTAACAGTTCAGTTTTTTAGTATTTCAAATTCATGATACTCATCCTACAATTTTGTGGATTCCTTGCCATTGGTAATAATATAGTAATGAAAATTATATATGATCCTTGAAAGTTTGATTAAAATAAAATTATTACACCTTAGAGGTGGATGCTGGTCATCTATTTTTGGTGCTTTCTTTGTCAAGTTTACTGTCTTCCAGCTCAGGAGGTGCTGGCTTGTGAAGTGTGCTATCAGCACCTGAATGTCCTGCCCTTCTAGTCTCAATGTGTCTTGCAAGCTGATGGTTTGGCATATTTGCCCCAAATTGTATCAGAAGGGTCTGAATGTTTTCTCTCACTGTGACTTCAGTACAGACAAAACAGTACACAGGACATGAAGCACCCAACATGGTCCCAGGGTCATGTCCCAGATGGTAAGAGTGCATATTTGGAAGAACGTTTTCTGTGAAATCATGAAGAGTTTCCATATAATCCCTGTAGCAATATTTTCATTTGTGGAAGGCCATTAATGAGTCTTTTGTTTTCTTTATATTCTGAGTTCCAGCCAAAGGCAAATGATGCCCTGATGGAAAACACTAATGAAAAAAAAGTATAAAGACATACTGCTGATTTTAATTCACAGTCATGCATTTCTACTTTATTACTGACGTGCCATGTAATTCTGTTACTATTACATATCTTGTAAATGAAGAGGATATTCCATGGAGAAGCAGGCTTTAGTTATCTGGTATCTAATCAGGCAAAAATTACTGGCACATCAGTGTTGTTTGACATATAGCAAGGTATGGTTTTACTTCACTAAAATCTAGAATGGTGTTTTTCTTACTCTCCAAGAACACGTTGAAGTCTTGCATCTTTTACTTCATTGGGTGAAATGTGAAATTTATTTAGATCTCAGTCAGATATGGTAGTAACACATTCACATTCAGCAGTATGAGATTTCCCAGACTACTTCAAGTGATGCCAATAAACTCACAGCTTACATGAGTCACCTAGAATGAAAAGAAAGTGACCAAAAAAGCACATTGCCATCTTTGCGTGCTGAAGATTTAGGAGGCATATTAGAATAGAAGGAATTAAGTGTGAAATTTTTTAATTTTGTACTCTGAAGGACCAGTTAAATATATGCTGGTGAAAAGCTTCTTGATTTTAAAGGCACATACCATATCCAGGTATATTCTACCAATATTTGTGAGAGGACACGTAGCATGCATCAGACGTTTTATAAAATGAGGGCAAAATAGCTAAAATGCAGAGTTTTCCAGAGTTTTCCTTCTTTTGTGTGAGCTACCCAAGAAGCTATATTTAAAAAATATTCATAATAAGAATAAAAGTTGCCAGGGAAGGTTCACCTCTTAGCACAAGCACTCTGAAAAAGGTTGCAAACGTTACATTCTAAGCAAGTTAACATAAAAAAGAAAGATTTAACAGAAATACCTCTTCCTTTCTGCCCTGGTTTTTTTTTTCTGGTTGAAGATACATTGTCTGTGCCACTGGGATGGACTTTAGGCTTTTTTTGATTTGGCTTGATGTCTCACTACTCCCTTCTGCTCAGCATAGTATCTTGGTACTTCACAGAAAGTAATTCTTCTTGGAATGGAAAAAAAGTGTGAGGGTAATTTCTACAAATCCTTTGTATTTTCAGTAAAAGCAGACAGCTGTTTAAGCAGCAGAGAGAAACCTGGCAGTGTTCAGTACATTCCTGATTTCAGCTCTGCTGCAGAAGAATGAGGAGGCAGGAGCAATACGGTGGTGTTGTGGAAGATATTACTGCCCTACCTTGGTAGTGTGATAGGATATCAGCGTATGACTCAGTGTTCAGGGAATACAGTTGAAATTACTGTGTTTGGTGTAGTAGAAGGTGTAGGCACACATTCACTTATCTGACAAAATGTGGATGGACAGAGTATAGCTGTAAAGTTACAGAGAGATGTGAGACAGTTACCTTGCAAGCAAAACCAAAATACATTGTGAGTGGAAATAAGGAAAATAGAAATTAAATGCAAAAGGGGAAAAGTATTTTTGTTGATAAAAACCACCACTGTGGAGATAGAAAAGGTCCGTGGTACTTAGTGGTGACCATAAATGAATGTGTTTGTACATGCATAAAGGTGGAAACAGAGGAGAACTGGGCTGGAGGAAGGGAATTCCAGATGGATGAGGCAGCACATGCTGAAAGGCAACCCCAGCTGCACGGTCATGAGAATGGGAGGGGGGGGAATGCATGAGTGGGCAGTAATGGGATGATGGACACAAGGTTGGAGAGGCAAAGTGGAGAGGGGCCAAGAAGAGGTTTTGAAAAAGCCAGGATGCTAAATATAAATAGTATTCAGACATTAACTATGTCACAGTGACATAATTATGGCTGGTACATTGTTTTAGTCTGGAAGGATGCAGCTTCAGTCCTTAAAGTTTTAGGTTACAGCGACTGAGGGACAAAGTTTAAAAGAAACAAGTACTGCAAATGGAGACAGGGAACAACAAAACCATGACTGACCATGTAGATGGAACAGGTTGGTAATGAATTAAGTAAATAAATCCAAATCTATTTATTCATGTAGATTTAAATTCAGAGTAATTTGGAAAAAATCCAAAATAATTTTTCAAGCTTTTTTTAAAGATAAACAGAAGACATCGTGTTTTGTTCTCTATTCTTCTGCTAAAACCAAAGCCCTAGATTTGAGGGGCTTGGAAATTATCTTTTCTTCTTTGAACTGAGGCTGCAGACTAGCCTGCATCTCTTGTTGGAGGTCACTGCATGCTCCCTGTGTGTTTCCAGCTTCCCATGGTCTGTTCCACCATGCCTCCCCTCAGCCTGGTGATGAATGCAGAAAGTCAGGAGGATGGTGAGCTTTTTCATCAGCTGGCAGCATGTTTGGTACTTTCAGTGCTGTGTCCCTGTCAGGGGGAGCAGCTCCTGGGGCAAGGGAGCAGCCTGGGAGTGATGCCTTCCCCAGGGTGGCTGGGGTGCCATGGTGGTTCCCCTCCCAATAAGGCAGCAGCAGCAGTGTGGGGAAGATCAGAATGAAAACTTCAGTGCTGTATTGCTCAGGTTTAATTGAGCAATTAAAAATGTGTATTGATATATTGGCTGACTCGGCAAATGCTGTTGGGAAGTTAAAAAAAAAAAGGTGGTAAGAAATTACACCTGGGACTGCAGCAGTGGATCATAGTGTGAGGATTGCTCTTGGCCTTGCTGCACAGCAATGCTAAGCTGTGCTGTAATTCTCTGCTCTCTCTTATGTGAGCACTGTATTTTGGTTGGAAGCTTAAGATAGAGAATATGAAGAATTTTAGGTGTTTTATAAGCTCCTAGATAGAAAAACAAAATTGAATGTGTCATAATATAGCTCTGGGTTCACTGGGGGCCTCAGGCTCTACTGTATTACAAATAATGCTTTAAAGTTGGTGTATTCTGATAGCCTGCAACTTGATTTTTGGACCAGCCTTTCCACTGGCAGAATTTTTAGCTTGTAGTTTTTGTTTAGAGGTTTCCCATTAATCTGCCCAAAACTTGAACTGATAAAGAGGTAAGCACGCTGGATTATTTGCACCAAGCCTGCTCTCCCTGTGATAAAGGGACTTTCAGCTCTTTGTTTAAAACTTTCCCAAATTGCTGCAGGTTTTTTGGACTCTAATTAAATAACCAGCACAACTGTGGGAGTTATAGCTTGACTTTGATGGGGGAGGTTATTGTTTTTTACCTTGTTATTTATCCTGTTCTGGTTTAATCTCACCACTACTTCACCTTCCAGGTGCATGAGGGAACTGCTAGGTGATCATAGTTATGGACCTTGCAGAAGATGTATTTGTTGGGTTTGTTGTAGTTGTTTTTAATTGCTATGCTGGAGTCCCCACTGCATGTCCATGAAAATGCTGTTTCCCCAGCCCATGGGTTCCTGAAGCTCCGTGTGGTGAGTTTTCCATGTTACTTCCCAGTACTGGAGTTCCCTCACCCTCATCTGTGAATGATTTGAGTAACATCAGGATACTTGCAGCCTTTGTAAACTGACATGCTGTTTTTACTGTCTGATCTCTCCTTTTATTTCTTCTATCTTAAGTTGTACATTTAAGCAGAAAAAAGTTTAAACATGGGCTCCCTGTGCTAACTCAAAGTAGCTCCTGCTGGTAAGAGAAGCAGCAAATATGCAAGGCCATGGGAGTATCAGGCTGGCAGTGCCATGACTCAATCTACTGTGGGTCCCTGGTGCTAGAGAAGAACTCTGAGAGGAAAAGTCTGAGCCTCGATTCATTTTGAGTAGGTTGCTGCAAACCGCTGCCTGGGGAATGCAGGCAGCCCCAGGGCAATACCTCGAGTGACTGCAAATACTTTTTCAAGTCACAGTTTTTGCTGAAGCCACTTGTGTGGCTGGTTTTCAGAACAACCTGAGCCTCTCTTTCCTCCTTGCCATCAGCAGTGCCAGTTTGGAGATGCTATTTGATTGCATCTTGTCATTTTTGATTCCTGTCCTTTTTGCATGTATCTCATGCATGCCTTCTCATGCAAAGAGATGAATCAAAAAGCACCGGGAAATACATCTTAATACATTGTTGCCATTCCTCATTGTGCTTGAATCATCTCTGCTTAGCATCTCTTCTACAGTACCACTTCTTCTGTCACCAAGGCAGCTGTAACTTATATATATCTGCTAATTATTTTTCCGTACCTGAACACATTGAAAGAAGGGAGATTGGACACCCAGAAAAAGCTGCTGTAGTGGAGATGAATGAGAATGTCTACTCTGCATGTCCAGCACTTAAAATGGAAGCAAATGGAAAAAATCTCTGTGGGATTTTACCTGCCTCTCTTTGTATTTCTTACTTGTTTCTGTGGCAGCTGATGACATAGTTTGAACAGCAAGAATATCTAAGTGTCTGTAAACCACTGTGGCTGAATGTGTGAACTCACATCTTTCAGTTTGTAAATTATTTCTGTTATGTTGCAAAGGATCTGAAAATTCGTTCCTAAGCCAATAATGAACAAACCATTGGCATCTGCAGCTTTTTGGCTCATCTCTGCGTTTAGTAATACTCACATTTGGAATGTTATTTATTAATGGTTTCATGTGTATGAAATGCCAGTAAACTTGCTTTACTGCTGGTATAAAAGACCTCAGTACTGGGGAGCTAATTAATGACCTTTTTTTTTGTTGTTGTTGTCTGAAGAATGGTACTGTTTCTTATAGGTGTAAATTTATGCTCTGTTTCCCTATGACTTGTGATCCCTCCATTAAATAGTGTCTGCCTCGGAGCAGGCAGCAGAGCAGGTGGGTCAGCCCATCAAGGTGCTCACTGCCAGTCTGTCTTGTGCAGGAGGACACGCCAGCATGGTTACTGCCCAGTCTTGCTGTAGACAGTACTGTGTTGAGCTGGTACAACGAAGTAACATTTGGCTCTTGACACAGTTTATTGAAGTGGGCTGACGTGTGAAACCCTGATTTGGAGTTCAAACTCACTGCAAATACTTCTAAAGGCAAGTTGGCTGGGGTGACTGTTAGTGTGCGTGACGTGCCTTATGTCTGGGTGAGCATTTAGTCCTGTCCTCTTGGCTGCAGGTCAGTTCTTAAAACAGCAAAGGTTTTTTGTCTCTCTACATGGTATTTTTAGAATTGGTAGTGGAAAAGTCATGTGTAAATGCACAGGAGTACTTTGGAGACTATTGGCATATATAACTTGTAGTACCTTACTGCTTTGTGAGCCTCTCTTTCCAGAAGCGTGTCCCTCATTTGGGCAGCTCCTCTGGGATGAGTGCAGTTTTGGCTTGTGCAGTGGGGTAAGAGTGAACCATGTCTGCTGTGGCTCCTTGGGAGTGCTTTGCAGATGTTAATCATAGAATCACAGAATTTTCAGGGTTGGAAGGGACCTTTAAGACCATCAGTTCCAACCCCTCTGCCATGGGCAGGGACACCTCCCACCAGATCAGGTTGCTCAGAGCCCTGTCCAGCCTGGCCTTAAAAATTTCCAGGGTTGGGGCTTCCACCACCTCTCTGGGCAACCTGTGCCAGTGTCTCACCACCCTCATGGTGGAGAATTTCTTCCTAACTTCCTATCTAAATCTCCCCTCCTTTAGTTTGAATCCATTCCCCTATGTCCTATCACCACCTGACATCCTAAAAAGTCTCTCATAGCTTTCTTGTAGGCCCCCTTCAGATACTGGAAGGCCACAATAAGGTCTCCTCAGAGCCTTGTCCTCTTCAGACAGAATAACCCCAACTCTCTCAGTCTCTGTCTTCATAGGAGAGGTACCCAATCACTCTGGTCATCCTCGTGGCCCTTCTCTGGACACGGTCCAGCATGTCTCTATGTCTTTCTTGTAACAGAGGCTGCAGTGAGTCCATGTTCTTTGTGTGATGGATGGAGCACATGGAAATTATGTAGGTTATGGGACCTTATCACTGCCGCCCAAGAGGGAGGGGGGGGAATAAAAAAAAGCAGGTATTACTAGATAGGGTTGAAAAAGTAATTAAGGTGCCTGAGTATGTAATTCTGCGTATGTTAGGATTGCCAGAAACACCCACCATTTCAGATGCACAAACAAGTTACAGTTCATCAGCTCTGGATGGTAATTGTGCATTATTAGCCCCGGGCAAAAGCAGGGTCACTTGGGTTAAAGAGCGTGCGTGTGCAATTACCCTGTTCCTCGGCTGACTCACAGGAACTTGTTATCACACACTATAGTGTTGGAGGTTTTTTTCATCTTTACCAGCTTTCAGCAGAGGTGTTCTAAAATTACAGGCCTTGTATCTGCAGACAGCTGTAAGGCTTTGGGAAATTGGCCCCAAGTGAGTGCCAGGCTGGGTGGCTTCCCCTGTGGGGATGGGAGCTGTGTCTCCTGTGCCAGGTACTGCCTCCATCCCACCAAAACTACTTCCAGCAGAAAAGTCCATAATTCTGCAGACAAAGTGAAAACTTCAGCTAAACTATCTTTGATTACTGTGTCTGGGTTTGGAATATTTGTCATTTTACTTGGAAAATAAAGGAGCCCTTCATGATTGTGTCTGAAGAAATCTCTCTGAATGGTTCAGGGCGGCTAATTTGGAGTTTCTGGGCTGCTTGTTTTATACGTGGTGTTTTAAACAGTTTCTGAAACAGTGGGAAAGGAAGCTACAGTGGAAGTAAGTTAAACTTTATTTGTAGTGCCGAGGCTGTGTTTGTTTGTTTGGATCTTTTTGTTTTGTTTTTTTGGATTTTTTTTTTCCCTTTGGATCTGGTCATTGCTTTCAGTGGATGTCACAGTGCCAAAGACAGGGCCTGAGGGCTCTGTGGTCGTTGTTCATTGGGGCTGGTGTGGGGCTGCAGGAGGTTCTGACCTGGTTCTGTGTGTGTGGACCTGGGGCTGCTGCAAAGGGGCTGGGGGTCAATGGATGCTGGTGGCTGTCCCTCTGCAAAGCCCTGCAGATATTCCTTGGTTTTCTGAGAATTTTCTGTGTCTCTCCACAGCTGGGTCTGTCCTGTAGCTGAGAGCTCTCAGGGTCCCCTGAGCAGCCAGCCTGGGCTGTGTCAGTGCTTTGCTGACCAGAAAGAAACTGGTGCAGGGGTTGTGGGGCAAGCAGCATTCTTCTTTGTTTCTTTCTTCCCTGCTCCACAGTCCTCTTGGCATAGGGTGGCTGAAATCCCTGAAAGACCCTGTCTGTCTGTTGGTAATTCATTCTGTTCTGGTTTCATTAACTTTGGAAAAGTGAGATGAAATGTTTGAGCATCATGCGAAGTCCTTGTCTGAGTCTCTCAGCCATCCTTAGGGGGACTTTGGTGGAAGGACAGGCAGGAAATCTGCCTTGAGGGATGAAGGTATGTTACTGCAGTCGTGCCATGAAAATGCATGATGGTGCATACAGGGTGGAGAAGCGTGTTGCAAAGGGATATTTATATAGTGCTCAGGTCAAGAGCCAGGTGTTCCATTATGCTTTTGGGCCATGTAGCAGGGTTGTCACTTAGAAGGGACATCACTTAGGAGGGAAATCACTAAGGATGAGGAGTCTAAGCACAGCTTCTTCACTGCAGGAGCTGCTCTTGGCTCTGCTCCACAGCTGGAAGGGTAGTCAGGTGCTGGTAAGGGTTAGCACCCAGTACCAGATGGAGCTGGAGAACTGCATTTATTCAGTATCATCAAGGGAGTTAAGAAAAACAAATTGAATTTTTTAGTTGAAAATTCAGCATTTAATGTTATGTTTTTACTTGATGGGCCATCAGCAGCCTTAATCAAAGCCAAAAAAAGAGGAGTATTAAAAGTAAGAATACTGTCTAATTTCATTTCTTTTTCTGTTGAAAGTTGTTTTGTTGTGAAATCTCTGAAAGCACTGGTATTTTATATCAGTTTGCTTTGGTCAGAAAGCTATAAAATAGGATTTGCTAAAGGAATACATTAGTTTATTAGAAGTACCATAATGATACTGTGCTAAAAGCACTTTCTATTCAGATCAGTATTTATTATCTAAATAATGAACATGAATAGCTTCATGAGGGATCTAAGCAATCTTCTTAAAGTGTTACAAATAATAATAAATAAAAATGCGATACCTGTGTGGCTACCCCTTGGTCTGACAATTTGCCACTGAATTGCAGCCTCTAGCCTGGAAGGAGTCCTGGCAAGCTCTGGCCCTCTGCATGCTCAGGTGTGCTCGAGTAGTTGGGGCAATACTTTTCTCAAGGGTTTGCCTTCTGCAGAGGAGAGCACTGTCAGCAAAAGGTAATGAAGATAGGTGGCTGTGAACTTGCTTTTTACTTACCGAAGGCAAACCTGCAAAGTTTGTGCTCCTGAAGGGGCAGCTGGGTGGGGGTTTTCATTTTTTGTTGGGTGTGGGGTTTTCCTTGGCTGGGAGTGGAGAATTGCTTATTAATCCCAAATCAAACAAGGGAAGACAAGGTCATCTTTACAAGAAAAAGGGTTACAGTTTATCTCAGATCTGTGCTGGGTCATTAATTAATTGCTGTTATTTTTGCATCTTTAGAGAATTTTTGCTCTTTGGACTTGTTACTCCTGTATTTGTTCTCTTTCAGTTATTGATGCCCATGTTCTTGTTATGTAAGGAATTACATAGTTATAAATTAGTTTGATTCTGTTTTTGAGTTCTTGCCTTTGTATATCCCAGTCCATTTGTTAGTTTCACTTTGCCGAAGTAGTGGCAGGCAAAGATAAAGGCATCTTAAAAGATTCAGCTGCCCGTGGAAGAGTAGAGCTTGTAAAAAGTGGTCTTCAGCAGGTTGCCATTAATTTCTTGACTTACTCTCCTTCAGAAATAATAGCCTGGGCAAAATGTGAGGGGGAAACAAAACCAAACCAAAACAAACCACCATTTTCAGTTTTCTGTGACAGTCATTTGGGAGCTAGTCCCTGACCCAAGTGAATCTGGAAAACTGTGGCAATATATGGTATAGGCAATGTAAATTTAAATAAATGCCTTAAGTACACTTAAGGCATTGATGTTTTTGTTGTATGTATAATGTCTTCATCTACATTATGTAGAAACAACTCATTAGAAATGACCAAGTCAGGAAATGCCATCTGGCAATGTGACCAGCACAGTTATGGTGGTAAAAAAAAAGGATGTAGAGATACCTGGCTTGGGGCACTATTGGCTTTTTGGGGTTGTTTGTTTTTTAAGGGATAGTCCACATTGGAAGCTGCTATCTAGTCAGAAGGAGGGATTCTTCTACAATTGCTCAAATTTAATTGTTTTCTTGTCTCCTTTCCCAGTCTAAATAAGACATCTGTGCATTTTGTCTCAGTAAAATAATATTTTCTTACAGAATGTTTCTTTCTGGCTCTGTCCTAATTTGTAGGAGCTAGTTTACAGCCAACCTTTGGCTAAACAGTGTTTACAAAGGACATTTTCAGACTTGATTACAGTAAATTTGGATCATAACTGAGTTGTCATTAATTTTTAACTGATAGTTTCTAATAGGATTTGTATTTCCAGAGTACCTAGAGCTGCATATTTAAGAAATTTTGGTTTTATCCATTCTGTTTTCATCATATTTTTGTGAAACACTCCTGCATTAATGTCCTTGTAGATCTAGCCACTGTTGCTATACCTTTAATGTTGCAAGTAAAATGGCATCTCTTTGTTAACAGTGTTCAGTAATATTCCATCATTTGTGTTTTCCCCTTTGTAGAAATTTAGTGAAGTGGATTTTTTGCCGTTGCTGAAGCCTGTGCCTAAACATTACTCCTGAACTTCTTTCAGCTGTGGCAATTTGGATCAAGATTATAGGCATCCAACAGGCTGACTGCAGAACTCTTTCTCTGGTTGTTTTGAGGCTTTGAGAAGCACAGGGTTGTTTGTTGTTTTGGTGTTGTTTTTTTTTTTAATATATATGTGTAAGGTCTGTAGGAGTTGGTAATTTCTTATTTGATAGAGTTTGAAGTCAGAGGAGATCCAAAATCTATTTTCCAGTATCTGGAATTTCCCACAGAGTATATCAGAAAAGTGTTTTGTTGAAATAGTAGTGTCAATAGGTTTCTATAGCACCTGTGTGTTTGACAAAAGTCTGTGAGCATGTAATTATTTTTGGCATTCTCATTTAGTTTCACTTCCACCTTGAAATAAAACTGTGAAAAGGTTGAGTAGGCTTCAGTGTATACTGTTCACTGTGTAGGAAAAAAAAATAATCTGGTACCTTTTACCTCTGGCAATAGTTTTCAAGATGACTGAAGAGTACTTAGAACTCCTTTTCTAAGATACCTTTTAGTGTTGGAAAAATGCTGTAGACAGTATTGCTTTAACTGTTACTGGTATACCTAGAATGCATGTTTTATTTGTCTTAGGAACAATTCTGTTATTTTCAGAGATCTTTAATTTCAAAACTGTGCTCAGTGAGAAAGCACAATAAAAGAAAAGTCTGAGGAGGTTGTATTTTAGCAAGGGTTCTATTATACTGTGTAGACAGTCTGACAATGTATAATTTGCTACTATTTATGTTGGCATTTAGTCACACTTTTGGAACTCAAAAAATGCAGGAGAAAGACACATGTACTTATCCACCAGGTAATAAGCATGGAGTTGGGAAACCAGAATATTTGAGCACTTTGAGAGAATCTCACTTATTTTGTTTTAACCCCTTTGCAGTATTTTGGCATACAGGTGCCTCAAGCTTCTTTTAAATTTCCCAGTGCAGTTTCTGCCTTATTTCTGACTGTTGATTTTTTCAGTTTGTCTTGGCTACTCTTTTATCAGTTTTGGTTTTGAGTGTTTAAACTTCTGCCTTAAAAGTCTCCATTTTGCCACTTGAAAATCACAAGTTAGGTGGAATCCAGAAGTCCAACTGAAGCTTTTTTTTAATCTCCAAACCCTCTCTTTCAAGCTGTTAGGTTTGGTATTTTTTTAATTGAGGAGGTGAGTGAGAAAGGTTTACAGCTAAATGAAGAAATTGTGTTTCTGCCTCCAAACAAAATGGGGAAGGGAGGGAGGTCTTGCAAATCATTACAAAAGAAAGACTTCAGGATGGTGCCTGTCACTGTATTGAACATTAAACTCTTAAGCAACCTTTAGCTTTCAGAGAAGTTGCTTTTCAGGTATATGTGGGAACAGTGCAAGGCAAGATGCATAAATATGGCAATTGCTGTTTTTTTTTTATTTTAATGAGTTGATTAATTCAGTTAATATTTTGAGATATGTTTAGAGGATATTGTGAAAATGAGAATAGCAGTTACATGTATTTGGAGAAGCAGAAGGGAAATGTTCTCTTTTTTTATTATTTTCACCTTTTAAGTTGAGTTTTGTAGAGAAACCCTTTGCTACTGCACAGTGCCTCAAAATGCTAGAGATATATGCACAGAACCCACAAAAGCATTGAGAAGGCTGTTGAAGCCATGCTCCAGTGGGCTATAATCTATTCCAGTGTGTGAACCAACTTTTTGCTTTCCTCCAACAAGCATGCAAAAAGTGCTTTAATTTTACTCCTTCCAGACACTGAATTTTTTTCTAAGTTTGTAAGAGAAGACTTTCTGTAATCAGATTTTTGCTCCTCCTATGGGTACTTTAGAGGCTGGTGAAGCTGCTCTGGGCTGAGTCAAACAGAGCAATTTTAGTTGAGTGTCCTTCCCATGGTGCCAGGAAACAGCTCTGTAGGGACCTTCTTGAAGCAGACCCCCTCAGAACTGGTCCATCGAACAATTGCATTTTCAGGCTTGCCCATCACCTCCCAGACTACCTCCCAGTCTGCTTTAGGGTTTGCTAAATGCTTTGTTTTTATCTTCCTAGTTTCTTAATCAAGATGTTTTGCGGAACTGAGTCAAGTTCCGTGCAGAAGCAGCAGATCTCATCAGTGCTTGTCTTAGCAGCTAAAAACAAGTCAAAAACTAAAGTTCTGTCAAAAAAAATTAATTAGTTTGACAGGACTTACTTTCCATGAGCTTGTTTGATATTAATTGCTTTAATTACTTGATGCTTATTAATTAAAGTATTAATAAATCCTAAATCAGACTTCTCATTATTTTGATGGGCTCAGTATCCAGATGACAGGCTATTGTAAAGTTAATCTCCCCAATTACTACTTTAAAAGTAGTTGCATTGCAGCAACCCTAGTTTTCTCCTAGGGTTTTGGAACTTTCCTGGTGCTCTAGGACTTTCTGAAAAGGAGTATTAATAAGTCAGATAAATCTCTTGGGTGTTTCTGTTACTTTGGATGCAGTGATTTCAAAGAGTTTGTTTGTTGTGTTGTTTTCTCCCCAGTATTAGTAGTAGTTCCACAATCTTAGTATGTCTGTTGGTATCTCTTTTTGCTTGCTTCAGGAAAGTTAAATGTGCCTTTTTGTATTATTAATGTTAATTATTATTTCTATTTTGCCTTTCTCCTCTTATAACACTTTGATTTAACAACTTTTTGTTGGCTTCCATTTTTTCCCACGTATACCAGGGTGAGAAGCAGATTTGATTGCTGCTTTTCTGCTATGCTGAGCTGGGTTTTTTTTCTTGCTCATTTTGCATTGCAAGTGTAGGATTTTCTGTAGTTCCATGTTACCATTTCCATCTTTAATAATTTCTTCAGCAGTTTTGTCTCGGAACTGTTCTGAGTTTCACACAACAAGATCTTGTAAAGCACTATGTGTGGATTATTGGATTGGATTTGATTTTTGCTTTCTTATGCATGACTACTAATTATTATACTGTGAGAACTGGTATCTTAACCAGGGTAGGGACTGCAATCAATTTTCTGTATATTGAGCATCATATTTATTTATATTCTATTAATTATTTATATTTATTGAGCAAGAAAGTGAGTGCCCAAATATCCAGACATATCAACTGCTACTGCTCAAAGCACTTAACATTCCAATTAAGAAGTTTCTGTGTAAAAAGTTAAAGCAATGGCTTGGCCTCTTCTTCATGACATGCAATAGCTTGGATCTGCAGAAGATGGTCATACTGCACTGCTGTTGTCTATTTTGGGAAGGATGGGGATGGAGTATTTGTGACATTTATCAAATACAATTAATGTTTGTTGTGATTGCTTATCTTGAGCTAAGCAATGAAATCACATAAAGGCCTCATGCTGCTTTGCTGTGCATCATCTCCTAAGCAATGTACAAGTATTCTTCTTGCCATTCCAGTTGTGCCCTACGTTACAATATATAAAGATGTTCCAGCAGCTTTCCCCGTGCCTTTTTTCGCATGTTAAGAATTCAGTGTTTGGGTCAAGAGCAAGCAGATGTGCTGAAGGGAAAGACAGGGATTCAAACCAAGGAACAGTCAGGAAATTTTTTTTAGATAGTCAAAAAATATATTGACATTTTATTTTATTTTTATTTGTAATGAGGCTTCTCTAATAGAGGAGTTAATTCCACAAGCATAGAAACTTTTTTCCTGTAGGTTTTGGGTGCCACTCTTACCAGAGGAAGGCCAAGTCCAGATTTTGACAAACTCTTGCAAGCTACTGCAATTCTGCCAGTAAAACCATGGAAGTGAAGCTAAGAGAATGCTGCAAAGCAAAAGCTGACATTTGTGCCATGTCCTGCTTTGTCATCCAGTATTTTCAAGGTGCCCCTTCTGAAATCTTAAATATAGTTTTTTTACATGTAAAATACCTGCTTGGCTTAAAAGACAATAGTTGGTGCTTAACCCCTGGAGCTGAAGAGCTTTTCAAGGATCAGGTGTTTTGAGAATAGGGTTGAGGCACTGAGGAAGACTAAGTGAAGGATGTTGTAGGACTTTGGACCATGTCTGTTGCAACTTAGGCTCATTGTAATCTTAAATATCGAATCTAAGTTAAAGGGATCGAGAATATATTAACACTGTTGATAGAATGGATTTCCTGTAACTGACTGGAATTGGAGCTGTGGAACCACCCTGCCAAGCCTGAGTGTGTATAGAAAATACCAAGTGGGTGGCTATTACCCCTGCAGTTTCAGGATAGAGGTTTGGGGTATGCTTGGATCTGCTAAACATGCATCTCTGAAGTAGATTTCCTGGCACAGCAGCACTTAAAGTTGTGCTGCTTGAAGATTTTTATAGCTCTGAAGAGAGCATCACTGCTTTCCTCTGCCTTCTCATCTTCCCAAGGCTTTTGGAGAAACATACTTCACATGGCCACTGCTTACCTCTTACTTTGGTTTTCTGTGTGTGATTTGTATCAGTCAATAGGCAAAATACCTGTCAGTTGTATTTCTGATAAATACGTAAAAGAATACCCACAGTATCTGTTCAAGGCTGCTCATGTGGGGCAGTAAGGAATAGTTTACACTGAGGCAGAATTTTTGTTTAGGTCACAACAGGGGGATTAGACTAGGTTCTTTACAGTATATTCCCAAATAATAATTCTCATGTAATGATTCAGCTCTATAAATGCTCTTCTTTTTTTTGAGATATTTTTTTAGTATCGTTCTTATCTTTTCTACAGTAAATTCTCCTTAAGCCATTGAAGTGTATAAAAGTGACCTATATTTCTCTTCATTTCCAGATGTAATGTCTGAACAAAACAATGAAAGATCCAGCCTTTTTTTTTTTTTTTCTTAAATTTGTTGGGTTGAGGGGTTTTTTTTGCTTTTGGGGTTTTTTTGTTTGTTTTGGGGTTTTTTTAATAAATAAAAAGCTGAATACTGGAATGCTTACTGTCTAGAACTCCATCTTCAAATTAATTCTCCAAACTAAAACTATCTTGCAAGGGCCTATATAGTTTATTTTTTTATGAAAACTACACACATTTAGACTTATTTCTCTTGGTGCCATCCCCACAGGTGACCTGTCAGCATCATGACTCAGAGCTCAAGGGGGGATTGAGCTCTATCTGTTTTGCAGATATCTGAGGAAAGATGTGTCTCATTTGAAGACCAAGGAATCTGGCTCTTTTCAGACCAGTGCATTTCCATTTTAAATCCACAGGGTTCTTTTGTGCACAGCAAGGAGCCAAAGGTGGGGCTGTTTCCCCACATGATGCCATGGCAAGGTGCTTTTGGGTGGCATTGGCCACCTGCCCTGTTGGCAGAGCCATGGGGCTGGGACATGCTCTCCTCTGCTGTGTGGAAGAAGGATGTTTGCAGGAGGCAGGCTTGAATTAAGCCTCTTCTTTCCTTATTTCATGAAACACTCCCCAGGTTCCCATCTATACCATGTGGAATTGAGGTTTTGCAGAACTTCTGGGCAATGGGAGATTTTGGTACTAAGCAGCCCATGGGTGGAATCTGGTGAAGGAGGAGTGGGTGTACAAAATGCTTTTGCTGTTTGCTCTTCAATACTTAGGGATCTTTTTCAGGCTCACTCCTGCTTCGTAAATACATATACATACTGTGGAAACTGAACACAGTTGTGCTTGAAAGATGTACAGAAACCCAACGTGATGTTAGTTCTTTCCTTTGGCTGCCTCTCGCTTCAGCTAACTGGGAGATCTACCCCAGCTGTATTGCAGCAATCTGATTCTGAGGTCAGAAAGTCAAGTTTCCTTTCCACAGTTGGTGCTTCTTAATCAGGAACACAAATTCTTTAGATGAGCCTTGTCTCAAGTCATATCTGGGCAGCCCTCTGGACCAATAACACTGTTGTGCAAGCTGTTGACTTCAATTTAGATGCATTTGAACAGGTATCTGGGACCAGATTAACAGGTTCCCTGATGCGCAAAACAGAATTTCATCTGTCCCAGAGTGGCATTGGCCAGCAAGAATAAAAGATAAGATTTTTTTTTTTCAATCTACTGGCAGGTGATGTTTTTTGTGGTGCCCACAGGAAACCAAGTTGTTGAGCTCAAGGTGTTTTTTTCCTAAATGAGACTTTTAAGACTGTACTACAGTTGATGTATGTGTGCTTACGGCATATAAATGTGCTTTATTTTAAGGAAGTGTTAGTTTTAAATTAAAATCTAGCAGATAAATATTCCTTCTACAGCAGCAAATATGCACTGGCTGCGAGTTTTACTTGCTTGATGCTCTACAACCAAACAATCGCAGGAGGTGGTGGATTTTAACTGGCTGAAGTTTGCAGAAGCTGCGGGCAAGCTGAGGTTACTGGTGGGATACCAGTTTTTTGTGAAAACCTTGTGGACTCTTACTTATAGCCCTGTCACTGTTGGGTTAATATTTGTATATTGATTCCATGTATCGAGAAGGTGTTTTCAAGCTGAGGAACTGCATGTGAGTGTGATAGACCTGGCTGCAAGCTGATGCTGGCTTTGAGTGAGGCTGTTTGAAACATCTGCTCAGCGTCAAGAATTGTAGCATGGACATGAGACATTTCTGATTGCAAAAAAAGAGTGCTGTGCAATGGTGCCTTCTCTGAAACATTATTGTGGCATCTTAGGGGGCAGGGAGGAGCTAGGAGGAGATAGTAAAGTGTGAATTTTTAAATATTCCTATGTGGATATTGAATATAGATTGTATTGTGGATATTAGAGAGGGGAGACAGTGAGACTTTGCTAAGTTGTTTACAAGTCCAACAAGAAGGCCTTCATTGAGGAAATCTAATTTGAGGCATTTATAGGGCCTTTCTGTTGTAAATTATGCTTGAGATAGCTCGGCACTTCCAAAAATAGTAGTGTCCATTTAAATGAAAGATCACAAGAACCACTTGTGCTGGGGGTGATCTGAAATTCCTTTGAATGGAGGATTCACCACAGCACTGCCAGTGATGGGGATTCCTCTGTACTCACAAAGGGCTTTGGTATACACTTCCATTTCTTTTTAGCATTTTGAAATAAGCTCACTTCCAGCAAGTTTGTTAATTCTGGCTTTGAAAAACCGAGTAATAAAGTTGAGGAAAAAATTGTCTCTGCATAAGAATGTTCTGTACTTTACATAGGATCAATTTTACAAATGTTGAATTCACATTAAATATTTTCATCTGATAGGCTTTCTTCAACTGTGAGGACTGTGGAAATAGTTTCTTTCACCTTCTCTTTCCTTCTTTCCTTCCTAAAAGAAAATAAGTCACATACTGCTTGGGCCAGGAAAAGCTGGTTGCAACTGTGGTGAAATTAAGGTTAAATTATGCTAAATTTAAAGAGGGCTGTGAGCTGAGGAGAAGTCAGCCTTCTTGAAGGGAGATTGGTGAGCTCAAAGCCCAAGCTGTTTGGGAGCCTGAAAGTTGGTGTCCCTGTCCTGGCCCTGGATTTCAGCCTGTTGACCCCACCACTGTGTGGCACTGAACTCCACACCATGTGCTTAAAAAACCCACAACCTCTTTAGCTGAGGTTTGAGAGTGCATGTCTTTTTTAGAATATAATAAAACAGAAAGGATTTATAGCTCCCTTTCCCAGTTTCTTTCTGTGGTTTATTACCCTGCCTTTTAGAAGCTTTTCTCTTGATTCAGTCACAGACATTTGTTTAAAAGCTCTTTAAAAGTCCTTTCAGTATGCATGGTCTCTCTTAAAAGCCAAGTGACCTATTTTTAAGTTTTCTGTTATCTTCAGTCCTCAAATTCTTCTCTGCACTTCTACCAATGTGTTCACATGGGGACTTTTGTGTTGTGAATTGCATGTTAGTTTGCCTTCATTCATGTTGTAATTGAATACTCCAGATAAATTCATCTGAAGATTACCAGGGTCTGGTTCACTCTAGCAGTTGATGGTGAGCTCCCATTGCTTTGCTCTGCCCAATTTTAACCACCCTAAAAAAAGACAGAAGCAAAAAGGGAGAGAAGGAGGTTGTGCCATGGGTGACACTTCTTTCTAGTTGGGTATCAGAAAGCAATATTTTAGAAGTGTTAGCTGAATGGCCTTACCAGTCCAGAGCACTGCTGTATGAATGCAGTCTTAAAATTAATTGTTAGTCAAATACCCATGAAAATATTGGTGATTTTAGAGTAAGTACAGAGGTAGTGCCAGGCCTGGATCTGAGTCCTGCAGAACCAGGGGCAGCAGCATGCAGCACCTTCCCCTGCAGCTGCTTGTGCACATGGCAGCCTACAATTACTTTGTTTTCTAATGTGTACTTTCTCTGGTTGGTACACTGATAATACAAGTTATAAAAAATCTTGAAAAATAAGATCATTTTGCAGAAATCTTGAATCATAGAATCATGAATTTGGGTGGGAAGGGACCTCTAAAGGCCATCCAGTCCAACCCCCTGCAGTGAGCAGGGACACCCTCAACTAGATCAGGTTGCTCAGAGCCTCCTCAAGCCTCACCTTGAATATCTCCAGGGATGAGGCCTCTACCACCTCCCTGGAGAACCTCTGCCATTGTTCCACTGTCTTCATGGTAAAGATCTTTTTCCGAATATCCAATCTGTGTCTCTTCTTCTGTGATTTAAACCCCTTCATCCTATCCCTGCAGGCCCTTGCAAACAGTCCATCTCCAGCTTTCTTTTGCAGCCACTTCAGATACTGAAAGGTTGCTATTAGGTCTCCTGGTGCCTTCTCTTCTCCAGGCTGAGCAACCCCAACTCCCTCAGCCTGGAATTGCAGGAGAGGTGTCCAGCCCCCTGATCATTTTCATAGTCCTCCTGTGGACCAATGTATATTTATGCATGGACTTTTGTCAGTAAACTCAGCCTACATCAATTTTGGTTTGCATGCTTGTCTTCCAATAGCCTGAAAGCTTTTCATTGCTTATCTTCCTTTTTATTGGCTTTTCCAAAAACTTCTTCAGAAGCTACATCCTTTGAGGCAGATCTCTTACTCAATCAAATTTCCAAATAGTTTTGTCACAGCCTACTCAAGCTTGCTAATCTAAATATGAATATCCTTAATGAATGTAAATTAGGAGGATGCTTAAACAACCAATGGGCTGGAAATTATTAATCACCCTTCCAAGATGCAAGTCTCTCATTCTCCATCTAAGTAATCTGCTGCTTTCTGTTCAGCATGTTTGTCCTCTGCAGGTAATTGCTAACACAGGAACCTAACAGTGTGTCTGTTCTTGGGCTTTCTGTTCTTGTCAGTTTTGTTCATAAACCATGTCATCTGGGAAAACTGACCAAGGGTTTTATTTTTCCTGATGAATTTCCTATGTATTTTCAACCTGCCATTTGTCACTTGGTATTCGTTATTCTTCAGTGTGGCCTGTCGTTTGTTACCAAACCAGGACAGGCTTTTACCTAAAGTTTGAGACCATTTTTTCAAGTAAAGCTGTGGATTTGAATTCTGTCCAGCTCTGGTTCCCCATCTCTCATGGCCTGACAATTGGCAGTACAGACACTGTGCTTGCTGGAGCAACTCTGCCCAATACTGAAGAGACTTACCAGGGTGGGCATGACCCTGCATTTAAGTATTTTGGTTTCCCAGTTGAATTTTGACAACAGAGAGGACTGAGCAGCTTGGCATTATCTGGTTGCTGTTAGCTGCAGAAATTTGGGGGAATATATAAAAATACATATATATGTGTGTGTAATCATCAGCATAATGGCACCTGTAAAGCCCATTAATTGTCCCCTTGGTATTTTATTTCTGACAGGCAGTAACAAACAGGATAGTTCAGCTGAGCATGGTCTCATGCATGTGTGACCAGGCAGTGGGGTTGGTTCTGTACAGACATTTGCTGGTTACTAGTGCAGTGGCTTAGTTGCTTAGTTTTGCATTGAAAAGCAACCTGTGCATTTGGAAACTCAGATGACACATTACAGGCTGTTGGAGGCATAGAGCATTTATCTTCAAAGCTGAAGACTTCTGCTTCTCCGGCATAATTTTGCATTTTTTGGTGACTACTTAGTCAATGACATTCATTCTCAAGCACAATTTGACCACAAACCCCTCTTGGTCCCACCCATGCTGCAAAGAATTATCCTGCAGATCTAAAGATCTCTAGCAGCAGAGTCATCTGCATATGTAGAGCAGAAAATGAGGTTTCGTGTGAATGTTTTATGTGTCTCATAACCCATTTAGGAAGGATAGATCCTGTACTTTAATGTTTGAAGGACATGAATTATCTCTCCCTTTTTCAGTAATGCTGTTCGTATCAAAACAACTCCTCTCGAGGAGAATATTTTGTTTAGTTTTATCTTTTAACCAAACTCCTGACATTGGTGTAAAAGCAACTGGGGAAAGGCTGGGCAGAATGTTTGTATTTTCAGCATCACTGCTTTGTGTTTCAATAGTAGGTTGTAGTACCACAGTTGTTTGCTCAGTCTGATGTCCTCCTGGCTAAACAGCTTAATACTCAGATGGAGTTGCAACCAGAAAATGCATGCCACACCTGTTTCAAGGCAAAAGAGTTGACAATGGATTTCAGTCGAGGGAAAAACAACAGACTTCCCTCCTTCCTTCTGTGAAATGTAAGTGGTTGCATTTGCACTGCTCCTTTCCATTCCTAAAACTCAAGGAGTTATTTAATATCTTCTGTTGCAGGTTTATTTCTTGATTTTGAAAAGGAAGCATTTTAATCTCTGCCATACATGTGGAAACTTGAAAGATTAAGATTATTGCATCATCATTTTATAGCACTTGGCAGAGAAACTATTCTTGCTAATTTTATCCCAAATCATATCAACTTAAAGCACTTTTCGTGCAATCTTGATTTTTCAGTATATTTTTAATACTTAAAACACAATTTATATGCTATCTGTAAAGATTCAGAAGTCTAAATGACCTTGTCCCTGTTTGGATGCCCTTCATTTTATCTAGTACAGATTGTCAAATGTAATGTGGTGGCTCTTATGATACAGTAGTCCCAAAAGTGATGGTTCTGTGAGAAAAATACATCAGGGTGACAGTGGCGTATGACAGAGAGAAGGAGCTGATTATAATATTTCATGCTTAAAAATGCCAAATGGCCCCATTACAAATCTGGTTTGGGAAGAAAAAAAAAAAAAAAAAAAAAAAAAAAGTAGTTGGGAGAGGGAGAACAAACCTCTCCAGGAATTGTTTTGTATTAATGAATTCAGTTTTGATTTGCTGCTTCCTTCTTTCCTGAAGATTGCAGAAACTTTCCCAAGGAAACATAAATATTTGCTTTCAATAGTTCAGAAGGTAGCTGTTGTTTTGTAGAAAGTGGGACATAACATTTTGCTGTTTGTCTAACTGAATAAAAGCCCCAGCAGTCTCAAGGTACAGGGGGCATAAATATATATAAAATCAGTCCGTACTGTAGGGGTTTTTTTGTTTGTGTTGAAATTTACCGTGAGTGGTTGACCTTTCCCTTTCATAGAACGGAACTTCTTTAATGTTACTTATTTAAAACCAGCCATGACAACCAAGTAGTCTTTATCCTTTGCTGTTTGGGCTGCATGTTGCCCATCCAGGCCTGGTTGGTTTCTTTTCTTGACACAAATGATGAAAATCCAGGGCTGAAGTTCAATAAGTTCACTGTGCTGAGAGAGTTGCTTTCTCTCAAATTTATTCTTCCTTTCATTGCTTCCAAGTGAGGTCATGCTGCTTTTTATACACACTGAATCTACAAGTGTTCTTCATTTTGATAGAGGAGTTAATGACTTCGGGGAAGTTTTGTAGCATATTAGAGTTTCAGCAGTACCTTTCTTCCTAGTCAGATGTTGTATTCCTCTTTGATTTTTGCAATGGTTTTTATCTCATTTCAAGCATATTTTTAATATAAACATCATACGAAGAAAAATATCCTGTGCCAAAGAGGAAGTGAGAATACTTTTTTAAACAAAAAGGAATTTCCACCCATCAGGGGAAACTAAAAAGTGGTCATCTTGTCATTCATATACTGCACCTTGGTGACTTGCACTGATAAACTTCAGCTGTTCATATTGATTAGGAGTGCTTGTAAACAAAGCTCAGGGATGAATTAATTTAGTCAGTCAAGTGGTAGAATCTTTTACTGCAGCTTTTCCTCAGCATGATGTATATTGTTGCACTTCTCTTAAAAGACATGAGCACAGCTATTTGTATGAACTAGAAAGCCATCTGCTCAGAATCTGCTGTCTGAAAACTTGTTTCCTGCAATGCTTTTCATTCTGATTTCAGATCCTAGGATATTATAAATGTACATCTATGGGGAGGGAAGACAGAGGAAAGAAGTGTGTCTAACTGTGGATGTAGTTCCTGTGTGATTCACAAATGGTCCTTCACTGCAGAACACAATTTAAAAAAACATTGTGTTTCTTGCTCAGGTCACTAGCAGTTGCAAGTGAAACCCTGGCGTGTGTATGCATTTAGATAACCTCTGGAGAAGGTCTTTATTACCAAATTTCTTTAGAAACAGAAGTTTCAGGGGATGCAATTTGTCTTTGAAGAAGTAATAAAAATACAGTTGCAGTAATTTCCAGGACTGCTCTTCCATTTGTACCATCATGAAGTGTCAGGATCTTTGCTGGCAGAGACCTTCGTGTTGCACCAAAGTCGGTGGGCCTGCTGCTTTCTTGATTCAGCCTGAATCGGAGGCAGAGGTTTCAGATTCCTCTAGAGGCTTATTTCATTAGCAAATATGGGAATCCTTTACCATGAAATACTAAATTTTGAGAAGCAGAACACGTTGACCCATATAACTACAAGCCTACAAACCTGAGATAAATAGTATGGAAAGCACTAGAATAGCATTCATCTGAAAAGTTGGTAGATGCAAAGTAATTGAAATAAAATGTTTGCCAAAAGTAATTATACCTGACTAAGATTAAATTTCAGGGGAGCCTTTGGTAAAATGGCAAACTGAAAATAACGTGTCTTTAAGCTAGAGAGGAATAAAGAAAAAGAGCTGTGTTGGATTAAGACTCACACAGGGGGACACTCATCAGTTGTGCCAGAGAATGCTTAGGGGTAGGTAAGAGCTGTCATTTTCTATTTTTATGAAAATGTGAAGAAGACAGACTTGGGAGACAATATAATGACATCCATTAAAAAGGTAAAAAGATCCATACAGCAGGGGTTGTACCATGCTTAGTAACAGTGCTCAGCACCCCGAAGAGCCCATCCTACTTGCAAGCAGAGAAGAGCCGTCCTCTTACAAATAGTAAAGCAGATGATGTCTAGCTGAAAGGAAGAAAAGCTGAGACAATGTATGGGTTATGTGTGGAGGGGCTTGGGTTTTTCTTAAATAAGGCTTTGAGAGGGAGTAAGAACTGTTCTAAAACGTTTTGTTGGGGTTTTTTTTGTTTTGTTTTTTTTTTTTTAATATGAAAAAGAGTAATGCTGGGACAAAGATGAGTGCACATAGCTTGGGTTATGTGAATTTAACCTGGACATTACAATGCTTCTAGTTACCAGAGGGCTACTGTTCAGAAACAGCTGTCTGAATGGGAATAGTAAGGTCAAAAGACTTGGTCAGTTTTAAAATAGGGCTTGTGAATTTACAAAAGGGATTACCTTGCAAGGTGAAGGACAATGCAAATCATGAAGTCTCACCTAGTTTCATAAACAGTTCTGCTAAGCATGGAAGAACTTCAGGGTCATAATAGAAAGATAACTTTACTGCTGGTTTCTTTTATCTGGTACAAGTAGGGGAAAAAAATGAAGTTCAGACTTGTCATTCATTCAGTGAGAGAAATATCTTCAGCATACTAAGAAAATACCTCAGAAAAGAGCTCCTCTAGCACAGTTTGAACAGTTCATTTGGGATAAAAAATGTTAGGATGGTTTTGTATTCTAATTTATTTAAATACAACTTGCAAACTGTGTAATGAAACAGTTCAGATAGCCCTACAGCCCTCTCAAATGAAGATAAACAGAATTACAGAATAGCTTAGTGATTGTTCTATTACTATTTTTTTCCTCATGTCGTACATAAGATTAGTATTTTAAATCCTGACCACACAAGGTAATTTCTGCATCGTTTCATAATTGTTTCTAATTTTACAAAGACTGTGCTTGAGTAGGCACTTTTTATGCATTGAAGCAGTGTAACTGAACCTATTGCTTCAGTTCTGATTTCAGAAGACTTCTTTTCCTGGATTACTGCAATGACCCAGCAGAGATTGGAGGAAAAAAATGATTGATTCTCTTCATTCGTTTCACTTCACTTCTGTGTTTTCTGTGGCAGTAAAATCTGTGGTTTTGGCTTGGTGCAAGAACATGTAGAATTGTATTTCTGTTTTTTCCAGTAGGACTTGAATTATAAAGAGGAAACTTTTAAAGACGCTTGAGGACCAAGGTTGAATGTGTATATATGAGTCTTATTTTTTCTGCAATGCAGTTAGAGAGTTGTGCAGAGAATGTGGAAAACCTTTGGCAGTATTTTCAGAGCAAAGCACTTGTGCTGAATAAAAACTAAGCAGTAAGAAAAAAAGGAGAAAAGAAAAAAAAAAAAAAGCCTTCCAAACAGAGTCTGGAAAGCTAATGAGCGTATGACATCATTTAACTAGTTATAAAAAGATTACAGCTCCTCTGATCTAAGAAGCAGACCCTCAAGGTTTTTGATGTTCCCTAGCTGAAGGAGGTCTAATGTTGCACTGCTGAAGTTTGCCCTTGCCAGTAACAGGGCACAAAGCCCCTTGGTGCCAGCAGCAAGGGTTGCCACTGGTTCTCTTTAGGAGCAGCACCCAGCAGTTCCCAGTGTTGGCACCGAGGGTGTGTGGCCCATCTCAGCTGGGACAGGCAATAGCTGCCCGAGCTGGTTGGCCAGAAATAGTCCTTTACTCTTGGAGTGTCTCCACTTGTTCTTGGCGATTCCGAGTTGCTGGAGATGACCTTGTGTGCTGCTTGCAAGTATCCATGGAGACCCAAAGGCCCTCCAAGGTGGTGAGGGGTGTGCAGGGCCAGGGGGGGTACATTGGTCATGGTTGCAGCACCCACCCCGGGATCCTGCACCTCCTCCTGCCCCTGGCCGGGTGAGCAGTCCAGAGTGGATCAGCTCCTCTGATGCCCAGCCCTGCTCCATCCAGCCTAAGAGCTAGGAAAAACTATGGAAGCATAATTTTAGTTTTTTAAGTCTTAATAATTATATTTCAAAGTAAGAAATGTTGGGCGGCTTTTTTTGATTGTGTTTCTTTGGTTTTTGTTCATGTGGATTTTTAGGAGGTGGGGGGAAAAGTTACATAACTCTTGATTTGTTACATTGGCTGACAGAGCTAGCAAAACTGGGGTTTTCCTCCCTTCTCTATTTGCTGTAAGCATCTGCCTTTATGGCCTCAGGAAGGCCAGTGTATGACTCTTATATCTTAAGAGCAATTCAAACTTCTTATAAATCTGCTGAACGTCTTCCTCTCCATCACATCGAGGTTGCACACATCAAAGCAAACCTCAGAATGGAGACATACCTTGATGCTGAGGGAGTATCTTGAGAGATAAGGAAAGCATCTCAGTCCTCTTTCTGTGGGTGGAGGTAGTTTCAAGGCAGTAGGTAGATCTGCCTGAATCAGAGAATTTTGAAATTAGTTACATAGGGCAGGGCACTTATCTGTAATGTGCATATGGGGATAATTAGGAGTAAGTCTGCGGAGGAATCCTGAGAGTTGGAAAACATGGAGGTGAAACGGAGAGAAGTCAATTGTGATTCTGCAAAAACAAAATTACAGATTAGGAAGTGTGTGTGTGTGTATGACTTGTTTGGAATAATTTATAAAAAACACGTTGAGAAAAGCAGCGTAGAAGTTAACATGCATTTTGCCTGCTTCATCTGACATTTGCTTTTATTCTCGTCCAGCAACTAGAAACCAAAGGGAAAACTTTCAGTGTCCAGGGAAGGAATGGGGGGGAACTACAAAAGAAAAATAAGTACTGGATATAATTCAGAAAAGACACGCAATCAAACTGAACAGATTGCTCAGGAAAAGATCTATTCTGTTGCTGAAATCCAAGAAAATGGGGGAAAAACAGGAAATAGTGAAATCTGTTACCGACCATCTGCTAAGCATAGGAACTTGAGAATCATTCCCATGACAAAAATACAAGATTGTGAACTTGTTTTATATTTCATAATACTTTAAGTACATACACAGAAGTCCAACGCAGAGTCTTGTATTACTAAAAGTTTAAAAGATGTTTAAAATTCTACATATAAATCTGAGCATTAACAAGTTGGAACCTTTTTTCCCAAGCTTTTTATTGATGGATTTAACATTCCATGCTCTGTGAGGACAAGGCAGCCTTTTTGAAACTTTTCGGAGGAGAGCAAAAAGTAAGCAAGCTGGATTTTCTTTGGAAGGAGGCAGCAGTCTTTCTCCTCCAACTCCTTTTGCCCTCCCCCTTCATTTCTTCCTCACGAGCGTTGGCCACATCTCTGGAAGGGAAGTCAGGACCTCCTAATTGTTACCATCTGACCATGGTGGGTCACGTGGATGTGCAGAACTGTTGGTGCACTCCGATGTTCAGGAGCTGCGTGAAGCTTCCCCGTCCCAGTGCTGCCTTCATGGTGGACGGTGTGTTTGTTCTGGCCTGCTCTCTTCTTACCTCTAATTTCACATACGTCTTAAAAGCTGGAGAAAATGTGGTCCAAAATAATTCAAAGCAAAATTCTTCTGGACTGTGTGTGTTTACAATTATTCCACATGCGTAAAGGTGTAAATACTGTTTTCTGTCAGCATTTTAAAAATATGTGGAGTTGAATTGAGAAGATTTTAATTGATGTAGCTATTCAAAGGCTACGGTGTTCATTAAATTGTCAATATTAATGAAATTGGTGTCCAATTTGGAAATTACCTTAAATGTGGGCAGTGTATTGGCTATTTTAACATTTTGGAGTCTTTTTGCAGTTCAAAGATGTAAGCAAGAGAAATCTTTGGCAAGAGTGCGTGCTTGTATGAAAAGTATCTGTTGTATAGCATGCGGAAAAGTTATGATAAGTTCAGTTCCTCCTGGTGACAGTTTGCTTCCTTAGCTCAGATTGGGCTTTTCTGTCAAAACTTTCCAGCCTTGTTCAGTTTCCTGAAATGAAGGAGTCACAGTCTCCTTCCTAATGATATATTTGTTAGTTATAAAATATACTTGAGTTTGCTTCTCCAAATGAAGCAGGTAATGGCTCTTTCATCCTGTGCACACCATTTCAGAGTTGTAGTAGATACGGTTGCACACAGTCCTGAAGCTGTACAGTCACAGGTACTTTTGTGACCTCTTTGGAAAGTTGAGGGGAAAAAATTCCATTTCATGGAACAGTGGCTTGCTGAAAGTTAAAAGTGGACTTTGATGCTTTTGCTAGGAGGCTCTCTGTAGAAAGAGGCAGTAAGTCTTCAGGCACGCAGAGATACTCATGATGTCCTAGAGTCTTCACCTCTCTACCTAACCCCAGACTTTGGTCTAAATATAACCCTGTATTTTTACCCACCAGCGGAGGTTTTTGCCACTCTACCCAAGAGTCTGTCTCCTCCCCTTGCTGCTTATGCTACCTCCTTCTGTAGCTGCATGTACATCCCCTTGTCAAATCTCAGCAGCTTCAAGTAAATATCATTGCCTGCTGTGGTCCCTTTGTGTTCGACTTGAGACCCTCCTTTCCTTTCCAGTCTGCATAGCAGCAATGTGTTTGCTGAGATGAAGTGAGATTTAAGTGTCCATCTCAGTTCAGAACAGCAAGGATGAGCATCTGTACAGAGGGAGGAAGGGAGAGAAACAAACTTTGTTCAGCCCTCCTCTACAACTTGCTCAGTGTAGATAAAATGTGGAGGGAATACTGTTACTGCTGCCAAATGGTGTGAACAGCTATTGAGTGCAAGCAAACTCTGCTTTTAGGGAGTGGATCTTCCCTGGGCTAGAAAAATCGTCACCTCTGTCTCCAAGGTTCAAAGTCTGTACACTAACCTATGGAAATACTGTGTTTCAAAGGGTCAGTTGTAGGAAATTTGAAAATTGTCAAAACACAGTGGTTTACCTTTGCTTTGATTTTTCAGAAACAGCTATAGCATTTTTCCTGGAACACAAATCCTTTCAGCCTGAAACACACCCATCCTGGAAAATGTTGATGCTGAGATTTGAGCAAACAAACAAACAAAAACTTCTCTCCGCTTCCGGATAGAAACAGAAATGCTGGGCAGTTTCAGTTACAGCTGCTGTTCCACGGGTGTCACTTAATTTTGCCACAGAATGTAAAAAGTGCAGAATGGACTGCAGGAGTAATTAATATATAATCTGTAATATTTTATGGTATTTTGCAGTTGTAGCTGTAGTACTCAAGAGTCATCCTGCACATATACCAGATGCTAGTTTTTGTGAGGATTTGTGGTTTGGTTTGTTTTGTTTTTTTTTTTTTCCTTTGAGCTCTTTCAGCTGACCCTAGTGTAGCACATGCTACCCCCAGGAGGGCAGGCAGCTGTACAGGGGGACTGCTGATGCAGTAAGGGCAGTTCTGCCATGGGATAACCTTATGGAGAGTTACCTACTAGCATTGTACAACAGGGTGCAGCTCCTGTGTCTTGGTGAGTCGTGATCAGAGCCGACGGCCTGATGGCATTTGGCTTCTGGCTCCCAGAAATGACAGCCTGTGCCTTCAACAGAGGAATCAATTCTGCAGAGGGTTTGTATGGTGACGTGTCTACACATTACGTGTGTCTGTATCCCAGTGTATGCATACATCCATATCATTTTAAAAAAGGTTTATATGCAGTTCACGTGCAAGCTTTGTCACGCTGTAGTGCTTGCAGTGCTGCAGTCCTCTAACCCAAGCTGCCACGTCCTTGAGGAGTGTGGAAATGATGGAATAAAACATCCCCTGGCCTTTATTCATTCGCTGCCACTTCAGCCCACTGCCCAGATGTACACTTATTACAGTTCCTCTCTGCATACTGCAAATTGTAATCACTGCTTAACTATTCCCTAGCCTCAAGTTACATTGAAGACTGTGTTTTAAACAAACCTGTATCCTGAAGCCGTTTCAGGTTTTTTCCTGGTTTTGCTTTTTTTGTTTCGTTTTGTTTTTCCCACCTCTAAACCAGAGAAGATCGCAGTGCGAAAGAGGAAATAGAACAAATATTTCTCTTTTCTCCTGCTCCCCTGGCCTTGAAGGTTTAGGGAAAAAAGAATGTTTGTGTAGTTTGCTGGTACTTAATATGTTTAAGCTTAATTTTACTAGTGTCTCCATAATTGCAAAAATGTGCTTTCCTGTGAGGATGAAATTTCTGTCACGAGTATGTGTGCATCCTGGCTGCTTGCTTGAACGTAGCTCAGTTTCTCAGTTGTGTGGCTAAAACTTTCTGTGGGCTGGTGAGTTCTTTATAATGCAGGTCAGTAGCTGGTCTGGCATACTGCATCAATCATTAAGTAAAGTTTTGGCCCATGTTAAATTAGGTAGAAACTTCATAATGGACCTCAGTGATACTTAGATCTATCTTAAGACTATGAGACCAAGATTTAATATGTACTCCCAGCTTGTCCAATTCAGCAAAATTGATTCTGTGTATTTAGGCTGCGTTTTTTCTTCTTCAATGAGAAGTCTGTTTGCTTTTTCATCATAGCTTCCTAGTTTGTGACTACTGATAGATGGAGAAGTGCACTCTCTGGACTTGGCTGGGTACAGTGCTCTTACTCTTGTGTAAGAATGGGAAATTGTGTGCTTTGTTTCTTGTTTTTCAACCTGCCCTGCTTCTTGCTCCTTCCAGCTGATGGTAGTTAATCTGGGCTCACATGCCAGATGGATGGAATTTAACTCTGCTGAAGAGGTTTTCCTCTTGTGATCTTTAGGGTTTGGGTATTCGACTAAAAAGAGGAACTTGGCCCTCAGTCTGAGCTCAGAGATTTTACTAGAATCATTGAATTTTCAGGGCTGGAAGGGACCTTTAAAATCATCTAGTTCCAACCCCCCTACCATGGGCAGGAACACCTCCCACTGGATCAAGTTGCTCAAAGCCCCGTCCAGCCTGGCCTTAAAAACTTCCTGGGATGGGCTTCTACCAACTCTCTAATTAATTTTTCTGCTCATCCAACTATGGGATTAAATAGCAGAGATGCAAAGCATGCTGTTGTGCCTCTCCCCTCTGTGATGCCATGGCAGGACCTCCCTATGGGGAGCGGTGGTTGATCCCATAGCGACTGCAGAGGCAGAGCCCTGGGTTTCCTTGTGCTAATTGTTCCTGTAAAAGTAAAGCCTTCAGTGTCTGAACTGAATATTCCACATGGTTTTTAATTCTAAGGCTCAAAAACCAGGGAGTGCTCTAAGTAGAGCAAATTCACATCACCATAAATCAGAAATGGAAATGTCCCTGGAGATTTTAATAAAAACAGCTCGAAACCTGTCTGTCATCTTCTTCAGCTGCTGAATCCTTGCAGAAAAATTCTAATATGATTACAGAATGGATAACTTGGGATTCTGTTTCTGGCTGTAACTGAACCAATAGCTTACCCCATCTCAAAGGGATGAAAACAGAAAGCATGTCCATTTGCCATGGGGGAGTGTCAGTCCCTCAGAATTTACCAGTGCTTCACAAGATAAAACTGTTCCCTGAGAGTGTATTTGGCTTTTTGGTCTTTCTGTTTCTCTGGGAACATGTCAGTAGGGCGTGGTGAAATGAGATTACTTTCTGCAGCATCTGGGTTGTATTTGTCACTGAATGTGATCTTTGTTTTATACAAGAAATAAATGGAGACAGAATAGGAAGTGCTGAAGAAGTAAGTGAATGCTTTCGTGATTTTGTGGGTGTTTTTTGTGTGGTTTTGGGTAGGTTTTTTTGTGGTTTGAATCCATGCTGAGAGTTGATGACTGAAGCTCCAGGGCCTCCCCTTGAATGGGAAATCTCTGAAGCCTTCCCATGTTGATTTTGCTTGCTATGAAATGGCCATTATGGGACCCTGTCCTGTCTATTTAAATGGGATGAGTATGTTTGCATGTGTATTTATTTCATATCTGACCTCACTGCCAGGTTATCTGATAACTATCACCTGCCTTGGGAAGATGAATTCTTCTCAGTGGGGTTGTTTTTCATGTCAATTCCCTGTGACATGTCATTGTTTTCTCTGTATTTGGTGTCTTGGTGATCTATCTCAAGGTGGAGGTTAAAAAAAAGGAAACAGACTCCATATTTCATAGCCACTTAATTTGATGATTATTTATATATGATATAGTAAAATGGAAGCATGAAATTCATCAATAGTGTAGGATCAAGGTGATTTAAGTGCTTGTGTCCACTATTATTCTAAAAGGAAACCAGTACTACAAAAGAAATACTGCTGTGTCCCACTTATCTCCATCATTACTCTTTTTGAATTATATTTTCCTAATTCTGAGACCCAGAAGTAAAATGGTATTGCACAGTAAATAAAACACCATCTGTATGGTACTGTATCTTTTATATATGGACATCTGTATTAGATTTTTTTGTTACAATAATAATTTTAGTAATATAAATATGGACATATTAAACCTGTGGGCTCCTCAAGTTCTGGACTGTCCTTTTGAGTTACAGGAAGTTACAACAGGTTTGCGACTACTGTACTTTGTGATTAGAGGTGATGATTAAAATTATCAAAGCTGATTTTTCTAGCTTTCTGACTCTTCAATCAGTACTTTTTAGTAATTGAATGTGCAGAATTTTGACCTTGATTTGTGTCAGGAAAATGAGCTGCCAGTCTTCATTCTTAAACAAAAGTGTGTCTGACTATCCAAGCTAGTTTATTGAGATACATGTTTATTGGTGTGAGTATTGGCATTTGTCCTATAAAAATGTGAACTATGAAGAACTGACACAATGCTGAATATTGCATATTTATAGAAATAATACACAGCTGCTTTCTGTGTGTCTTCCCACCATGGCACCAGATTAGTTTTGATACCAGGTCACTAATCTGCTGTCCAGATTAGTTTTAGATGTACTTTACTGGGAGCTGAGGAAGTGTTTAGAGGAAAAAAATGGTGCTGGAGTGGGAGTTGTTTTTCTTCCACAAAACTAGTTTCTTCACTTTTCTTAGCATCTCTTAATATCTGATGTCTTACAACTTTTAAACATTTTTCCTGGAGGTTATCCTATTTGGTTTTTTTGTGGGTTCGTTTGTGTGTTGTTTTTGTTATTTTTATTTTTTTGGTTGGTTGGTTGGTTTGGGTTGGGTTTTTTTTTTTTTCAGTGAAAATATTGGCATAATTTGCTGAAATCGGTCTCAGTTTGGTCAGTACAGGATTTGCTAGGACAGGATCTTTTGACAGGTCCAGCTCCAAACAGTTTTCTTTACTTTTGTAATGCCAACAGGTGCTCCTTCTGAATTATTGATGATTACACAGTCACTTTAGTTCGTGTAAAGGTCTAGGATAAAATACCAGTTCTTCTCTTCAGTGAGAAATAGTTTACATACCTGGCATCTGAGCCCTTTAAATCCTACCCAGAGATGTGTTTAGCTGCAGAAGAGTGGATGAAAACGTCTGAATTTTAAGAGAGAAGCTTAAAGAAATGAGGAAGGGAATACAAACTAAGGTAGTCACAAGGGAAAACCCTTGAAGTGAAAGCTTGGAAGTGAAAAGTATGTGTAACTCTTCTTGTCTCCTTAACGTACTGAAGTTAAGTGCTTGAATTATGGTATAACATTGCAGGAGGGATAGTTCAATACCAAGTAATTAACAAATATTGACCAAAGACTGGGGAGGGGAAAGGTTTGAAAGATTTTGTGTATTCATCCATAGCTGTAATAGCGAGATGGAAAGAAAGTGAGGAATTATTTGTGATCTGTCAACTCTCAATCAATTGGAAAATTAGCTATAGAAGTAGTAAACATCCATTGAAAAGGATGGCTTTCTAACATGTTACAATTCATACATAAATTTACAGCCAAAGTTGTGCAGCTTACAGTTCATGCTTGTGACTTTTGCATGAGGTGCTTGGTCTCTTTCTCAGCTGAGCAGACACATTCAACTTTTAGCACTTGCAGAAGTATTCAGTGTATCAAGATTTGTCATGTTATACACAAAGGTCTTCATGGAGCAAATGCAGAGCAAACAAGTGATATCTCTCTCTCCTGGAGAACCAGCAGTCTCATTTGTGCACGTATTGATGAGCTTGTTTGGAATTTCACCAAATATATGTGATCTAAACTGAATGGGAGTTTTGCCATAGACCGTCATGAACTTCTACAGATTTAGCATTTAACATCCTTTCAGATCTGTGAAACTCACTGGTGAAAAAAAAGACGACCATACAAGTTTCAAGAAGTATGCATTGTATAAAGGATAAATGATTATAAGCATATGGTACCTTTCCATGAACAGACTTGCATATGCATAAAAATTTCTTTAGAAGTAGCCTTGGAAGCACGTAGAACTTTCAGTATATCATTCAATTAGACTTTAACCCTCCCCACAAGTTACTGTAAAGTGACAAGGGACCGGAGTAAATACACTCCTGGATTCCTTTGTTCTCTATTATCTTCTCCCTCTCTACTCCCAAGAGATTTCAGGGATTCATTGTTAAACATCGATACTCATTTTGGCTCCATGACACAAAGAAGTGTGAAGAGGCTGCCTTTAGCTGAAAGGCAAAAAGCTAGGAGGTTAATGGAAAATACAGGGAGAGAGTAACTATATAAATGATATGGTAGTTTGTTAAGGAGTTGATCACACATCTCAGTGCTAATTTTCTCTTACTGGGAAAGCCAGGAGAGAGTGATTTTTCTTTTCTTGGCTACCTGCATGTCCTATTCCATATTTCATATACATGCCTTGTAGTGAATTAAGGTGGTTTGTTGTGGTTTTTGTGAGGATTATTCTTCTGTATGCACATCAGTTGTCCCCTGCTTTGTTGGCTCTCCTCTGCAGGCTAACAGTGTACTGTAACAAAACTCTGGAGTGACTCAAAATGACATTCCTGTATCTAATCTGAGATGGTTATGAAGTGGATCACATTCGTGATTGCAGTTAGCAGTGTACAGCAGCTGAAAAACTTTGGCTGTGTTGCTGGACTCAATCCATCTCAATATTACTCTGTTATTCTTGCATATCGTATTATTTTTAGGTGGCATTGCTGATGAGGCAATAGAGAAGAGGGGTGGGAGTCAGAGAGGGAAAAAGGTTGTTGGAGTAACAACCTTGATACACAGAGGCAGGCTGGTGAAGAGTTGAATCACTGGAGTAATCCTCAGAGATCTGGACATGTGGGTGAGTAAATGTTAAGATGAAATGTGAGCATTAGGTTAAGATCAGAGCGTTAGCAATTTATAACAAGGTTTTGTATTTATTACATCAAGTAGTGTGTCTTTCTGTAGATGATCATTAATTGCATGCTTTGTTGCATGAAAATGTTCTGATGAATTCACAGCAGGGAAGGATGCTGCAAAATAAAGTGAGGGCTTGAGACAGGTAAATGTGCCAGACGGTATTTCAGATGGGCTCCATCATGTTATCTTCCAGGAACAAATGTGTGGGATGCAGTCGTATTTTAAGCAACAAGCTCATTTAGGCTAACATAACTACATGCATTTGAATTAACTGGGTAGACAGTAATTTAGAAGGTGAAGTTCAGGAGTGTCACTCATCAATCTGATAATTTAGTTATGAAATATTTCCGCCGTTTGTCCGAGATATCTGTGCCTGGTACAGCATCAGATGAGAGGGCTTTGTGGGTAATTTTAATAAGGAATTTGCAAAACACTGGGACTGAAGGATACAGTAGTGATTGTTTCACATATGTGAATATCTTGAAGCACTTGAAAGTGATGTATATAATCTTTTTGTACTATGAGTAAAAACCAGAGCACCTTAGAGCCCTCTTGAGTTCAGCAACCCCAGTGGCTTTTAAGTTTTGCTGTTCCCCCAGCTCCATCTTTGCCCTGCCACCCAATAGGCTAAGCATAACCAGAAGAGAATAATTTTGCCACTTCTTCACGTAACTAGTTTAATATTTGCTCCATATGAGAGGAAAATTTCAGAGTTGAAGTGCAGAGTTACTCCCAACAATGTTTTGGATGTGAAGGGAAGCTGTGGCAGAGATTGGTCCCTTCCAGGAGGAGCCCCCTGGAAGCAGCACCCAGTCCCTGCTTCCCTGCCAGGCTTCAGACTTACCCACCCTGGTCCTGTCCAAAAAGCAAGTGGAAGGCTCTGAATGCCTAGGGTAAAAAGGTCACAGAAATAAGAGATGGAAAAATCTGCGGGACTACCTTAACTACATTTCTGTCAATGAGGTGTCGTTTCCTATAATCCAATCTTAAATCCTCTCTTCATTAAAATTTTAAACCACTCAGCTCCAGAGTAAAATGCTTCTGCTCCTTTTCTCCTTAAAAAATAATGTGCATATCTCTACTGAAATGGCATTGTTATATTTAAAAATGCCTTAAGAGGCTGCTTCCTAATGAGCAGTTCTTTTCTGATAACAGTGCCACTTGGGATACTTTCTCAGTCATGCAAACATGCTCTGCAGCCTTATCAGGAACAGCAACAACATGTCAAATTTTGAAGATAAATGGGAGTTACTGACAAACTTTCCCATCTAATTCTAATTAAGTATTTGCTGAAGACACCAGCATCCAAAGCAATCCAGATTTTTTTTTCCGTGGATGTTTTTTTAGGACACGATAACCATTAAAATAAATTTGGACCAAATTAAAATGTTGAAGTCCTTATTTTATATAAAAGATTGTGTGTTTCTTTTACATTGTTTGTATTTCATCTGTTCAGTTTGTAGTCTATCCCTGTTGTCTCTTTCAAGGCATTGGAGTTTAAATATGTGTATCATGCTTTCTTTATAATATGGCAGCTAATTAAATGACTATATTTTTAATGAAAGCTGTTCAGGTTTAATGAGTAAAGAAATAATGTAACATATAATAACCCAAGTTTTAATATTTTCTTGATCACAAGTCAAGCATTCTATATAATTTATTAAAGTAGCATAATGTCCTTAAATTTGAGGTCAAGATTTTGCAGGCTTAGCAGAGATTTTTATGCATAAGGGAAAGATGAAATTTTAAAAATATTATTTCAGCAGTTTCATAATTTAGGATTGTGACCTCATGCTCTAAAAATAGTTATGGCCCATCATGATCAGAAATTATCAATATTCAGACTTCTTAAAGTCTCTCTGTGTCATGTTGTGTTGTGGTTTTTTTTCCTTTTCATGCAGCAATAACGACTTTAGGATTGCTATAAAATGCACAGAAGCACAGCCAGTTGCATTATTTATTTTGAGGGGCTCTAACCAGTGTCTATAGTATTTATGAAAGCCCTTTTTATTCTCTTCTGTGTTTTCATTTAGTAGTTTTATCTTGCTGCCACTTGGGACCAGTGTTTTTAGGAGCTATCACAGTGACCCCAGTCTGCCCACAGGGGCTATGTTTGTGGCTTCCTAGTCACAGCTTATCAGCTGCACTTTGTCTGTGACCACCAAGAACTTGTTGAGGCTGCAAGCTTGGTTCCTGCAAAAACCTGGGGAGTTACCATTCATTCAAACTGGCAGAAAAGGCTTGAGAATTTAGGCAAGCTTCTGTGGGTTCTTAAAAGTAGTCTGAAGCTGTAAATTCAGAGGTAGTGCCTCCATCCCTGAGCAAGATGGTCAAATGCTGAGAGCCAGCTACAAGTCCCAAATTGGGGATGGATCTTCACCAGGTAGTTAAAATGTTTGTCTGGCACCTCTGACGAAGCTCTGAACAAAGTTCTGCAGCTTACCCACTAAAGAGCAGCTGGCAGCAAAAATAGCACAAACTCTTCAATCTCTCCTATGAATACTGCAGAGGAGGGCAGCAGGCACCCTAGAGGATTTCTGCAGAGACAGTTGGGCAGAGGGCACCACCTGGTCAGCCAGCCATTTACTGCCATCAAGGACAAGAAGATGATGCCTCAGAAGTTCAAGGATGCAGAGATTCAACTCTGCAAGAAGAATAGAGCTTACGTTTTGGAAATGGTTGTAATCATTCACTCCTTGAAGGAAAAAGAAACTTCTGTCTCTGCTGGAATAATGGTCAGCTGACCTGGAGGGTTGGGTTGGGTTGGTTTGGTTGAGGAACAGTGAATGGTTCGCAGCCAAGGAAATCTCAGAGAAGCTGCAATGGAGGCCTGTATATTGTCTTCCTCAAGTAAACCAAAGCCTGTAATACCACTAATCTCTAGGGTTTCTTCAGGCTTCAGCAAAATTCAGCTCTTTGGGTCAGCTCTTGATTTGGCAACTCTGTGGAATGTTGAGTCAAGGCAAGAAGGTAGCAGTCTAGGCCTGGCCCCAGGCAGAGCTGCTCCCTGACATGTTTGGAGGTTGCAAGAGGGGAAGGTGCATGCCGTGTTGCAGGACTGAAGGGATTTTCAAATTTCAGCAATTTTTTTATCAAATCCACAAGGTCGTGCAGCTGATCACAGCAGTCCACTCTCTGCCAGCAACGCAGTTGGTTTGCAAACGCTTGAGAGCCAGGAGGGGCTGACTCTGGGGGGTTCTGCCAAGCAGCTTGGCCTGAGCACTTCTGTGAGGAAAACTGAGGTCCTGCTTCAGCCTCACTCTGCTGGAAAACCTGCAGGTTAGCAGCACTGGCTTGACATTTGTAGGCAGTTTTTGCTACTCCTGGAGCAAGTTGTCAGCACTGTGCTTGACAACAGAGTCACGACAGAGGATAACAAAAGGCAGAGCAGCATTTGTGAGATTAAAGCAGTGTTTCTGGAATGAAAGAAGCACTGAACTTCAAATAAGTGCTTGGTATGCATTTACTTTTATTAACATTCCTCTGAATGACTGAAATTTGGATAACAGCCTTGTTTCTTCCAAGTGTTAACCAATTCCTCTTGGATGGGCTTTGAGTCCTTGCTGGTGTAAAAGGCCTGGAAAAGGTTTTAGGTGTGAAGTTCTTACAAGTGTTTTCAAATATTCAGCGTCTAGGAACACTGTAGATACAGGAGCAGAGATTTTCAAAGAGAAGGATGGACGGTGTGCTGCCTGTAGCCACTTCCTATGGTCTCATTAAGCCCGGATGGCTCTGGGGCAGGTCCAGAAATCATTGCAAGGATGTGTTCAAGTAAAGTCCATATTTGAAGTCCTAAGATCAGACAAAAGATGATGATACTATCCACTGTGGTCATCTTTTTGCAGATTCAGTGAGTAGATTTCTGTAGGCGTGATCAAAAGTTGGATTCATTACCTGGAGAAAAGAAGTAGAACACAAGTCCATGAATCAGATGAGTTATCTGTAGCTGTTAAGGTGCTGCAAAATATGGTTAATTTCTCGCCAGCTTAAGTCAAAAAAAGAGCAAACTCTTCCTTCACAGAATAATAGGATGAAATTCATCATTGTAGATGATGTAGACCTTCAGGGATATGTAGGTACAATAGTTAGCACCACATTTAATGTGCAACGTGACAGGCATGCTGTCTTGTGTTTGCTGGTTTTAGAGCAAATGGATACTTTGGTTTAGTCGTTTTGAATGACAGTGGCTGAGCCTTTGGGGCCAAAGTCTTCTACTTGCTTTGAACAATGGAGTGGGTTTCCCTCTGTGGGCAGTGTTCCTGGTGGGGGCAATACAGGGCAGACTCTACTGAGGGGGCTGTAGCCTTGCATTAAGCAGAGGATGCTTTTTCAAATGTGAGATTATGTGTGAGGGTCCAAAGCTTTAAAGTGGTTATATCTTTTTGAGTGGTTTGTTTGTTTTTTCCTATTGAGCTACTGTTTATGGTAGCAAGTCCAGCAGAACCCTAGGCAGAGCCTAAGGAAATTAAGTTTGATGTAACTGAGCTGTCTGTGTGTTCCCGGCTCATAAATTTTGAATGTCAGCCAACTTCAGCTAAATCTGACAGTGGGTAGCTGTTACCTTTTAAAGTTTTAGTTGCTGTCTCTTACCAGATCCATTAAAATAGGTGACTGGGTGAAAGAGAGGCACCCAATCTGTGCCCTCACTAGAGGAAAGGTGCTAGTTTGCATTTTTCTCCTAGTAAGCATTGCAAGCAGTGCAATGTTCCTTAGGAGGAAGCCTAAAGAAACAGGTTCATTATTCCTGCTCCTGAATAACAACTTAATTTAAAAAAAAAAATAGCAAAACCATTTTCATATACTTCTGAGATCAGGTCTGGCTTTATTTTGTATATGTTAATTGGGAATATGGAAAGCAAACCAGATGGAGAAGTAAGAAGTTTTAGGTCTCTTGGCACTTTGTGAAATCAGTGGGATTCCACGCCAGGAGCTGCATGGAGTGAAGTGCTCTGAAGCCTGAAGAAGTACAGGTAGGGATGGCAGGGGCCTCTTGGATCCTCTGGTTGTATAATAAAACGAAGTTACACTGTGATTGCTGCAGTGTTTGAAACTGTGGATCCTCAAAACTTAGTCTTCGTTGAGTCATCTTCTTTCTTCCCCAAGTGCTTATTCTGCATATTGCACACCTGCTTATAGCAGAAATAATTTTGGTGGCTACAGGGGGGCAGGGCTGAGGGGAGCAGATTGGTTTAGAATAGGCAGAAATTGCTTAATGGAGCAAAGAATGTGTGTCGTCAGGTTCTTTCTGTTTGGTTTTAATTGCATTCTGTGTGGGACCTGTTGTGTCAGTGAGTGATATTGTGGCTTAACAACGACTGTAAATATCGTGGTCCTTGCTATAGAAATTGAAAGCCTGTGCCACAGACAGGCTGCATAAATGAGATCTGCAGGATGATGGCTTATCGAGTAATAGTGTTTGCTCACTCTGCTATACACCTTGATTACTATGTAAATTGTGTAAATTTATGCATAAGCACATAATTATGCACACTCATCTGTCAGTTTGCCTCTACAGTAGTGTGCCTTTGTGCATCAACACTTAAACATCCTTTCCCTGGAATGGGAGGGATGGTGGTACATTTAATTATTGTGCTAGCTCTTATTCCCACTGAAGTTACATGCAAACTGCCTTCCAGTATCAAAACCCGCTATATATTGCAAGAGAGTTTTGACAATAGGCAGCAGAGGATTTAGGAGAGGAGATGAGCTGTGTGCTAGTTGCAGAGCATAACTTCCTTAGTCTGTGTTTTTCTTAATACTCCCATTTTCTTTTAGTTTTTTGCTGTATAGGTTTTGGCTGTTCACCCAGAGAGCGGTAGGTGCGGTACTGTGAATCATTAGTATGTGAGCAGCAGAGTGAATTTCAGCTGAATAAAAATGAATTCTTTGACTCACAATTATGAACGTTTCTAGTTTGCCTTGACAATCCTGTCAAGACAAATTTGAACTTTGTCAGCAGTTGTGATTGCTTGTGGGAGCATTCCAAAAAGCCTTTGCTCTAGGTATCAGTCAGTGATTGCAGCCCTCATCTGCTATTTGACCAAAATTTTCCATGGCACTCAGCAGGCTATTACTTGTCACTCTGACATATAATGGAGGGGTATTTTAATTGATTTGAAAGTTAAAATCTATAGTTATTTAATACAGTATAACTGTATTGAATGTCAGTGGTTACACTTGCTGTGAAAATAGGGAAAGGGGAGTTGAAAGGACTTGGGGTTTGGAATGTTTTAAAAATACACATGCAATTGATTTCACCTTCTACAGGCTGTCAATAGAATTTTTATTTAGTTAATGGGAACAGAAATTTTCTATTTTGTAAGTAGTCCTGATTCTTGAATATTAATTGTAGATCTGGTTTTTAAAAACCTCTATCTTCCAGGGTTCAATAGTACTTCTCCTAGGGGGTCTTCACTTTTTTGTGGCGATCTCTGAATTGCTGCATTTCAGATCTGATGCTGTTTGGTTTTAAGACCTAAACTCTGCCACGATCTCCCTTTGTCAAAAACAGATGTAATTCTATTCAAGTCTAAGGGGAATGTAAAATTAAAAATTGCAAATCACTCTGGGGCTGTACAGCATGAGTGCAGTTGGTGCATTTGCACACTTGCAGGTTTATGTATGTGCTGGAGTATAAGATGAGATGCTCGAGCAGTGTTATCTTCCTAATTGCTCTTGCAGATGCAAGTATGCAGTGACTGTCTAAGTGGTGATCGTGATGATTAGTTGAAAACATTTTTTCTATGTGTGCATTTCAAAAGAAGTGAAGAGAGGGAAGCTTTACAAAGATCAGTGGCTCACATCTGCCTTCTCTCTCTCCTCCCCCCCTTTCCACCTTCCTACCCCCTTGCCCTTAGCCATTCAGCTTACCTGGTTTTCTAAGTTAGGAGGAAGGATTCCTTCTACAATGGTAGGATGAGAAAAGGGCTGTTGAACAGTCACTAATGGATCACTAATGAGATCCTAATGTGTATCTCTTTTTTCTGATAATACTTGGAGTGTACAAATGTTCTCATAAAAGTATCACCCAACAAGAGTGGCTGTACTTCACCTTGGTGTAAAGATAAAAGTTAAGATCTCTGCAAAATGTTACTTCATGTACCGGAGGTGGGACATGTGGAAATGATGTCCCTGTCTTAACTGGAGCTGCTACTTGCTGTGTACCTTGCTGGTCACAAGTTTTACAAGCAGATTTGCAGGCTAAGAGGGCTGTTCCACCTGTGATAGTATTCAGAGGCTGAACTAGGATCACAATACTTTTAAAACTGATTTTTCTGTCAGTGCATTTTTCTGAGAAGGTACCACAGAGCTCTTTACCAGTTGCTGCTCATTGCAGTTACTCAAATAGTTGCCAGAGCTGTGCAGGGTGGATGTTTGGTTCCTTGAAGGTAAGGCAGGAGGAGAGCTGCACAGCTGGTTCTTTGTGCTGAAGAGAAGATGGGAGTTCTCTTCTTATTTCACCCTGGTTGGTGAATACACTGTGAAAAAGAGAGAATTCTTTGTCCTCTTAACAGAGGAACTTCACATTGTGCTGGTGAAGAAGCACAGGTTATACATGGGATTTCACATATGGGCCTTAAAGCTCGTATGTGATGAGTTTGGGTTTCGCTTCGTATTTCCAAAGCATCATCTCTTCATCCTGAGCCTTAGAGTGGCACCTTTATATTAGATACCTCATCTGAAGAAATGATGTCAAGAGAACTTGCTAAGGTATTGGAGGAAATCCAACTGCAAACTCTTGGTAAGCATTCTGAGAGTCAGAGACTGGGAAGTGCATCCTAGGGTAGATGATGTTTGCAGATAGGCACAGGCAAAGGCCACTGGAGATCTCATTGGCCAAGCAGAGAAGCCAGGGTCAGAAAAATGAGGGATTGTTGCTAGAGGGCCAGCCTCACCACTCACAGAAAGAGGCCACATGAAGGGTCTGTCCCAATACCTATCCCATTTTGCCTTCTTTGCTTGTTTTCCTTCTCTCAGAAGCTGAGAGCTATGAATCCTGCATCTGCTTGCTGTGTGCTGCCTGCTCAATGCAGGCCTATTCTGCTTGCTGTAATCCTGGCATGTTCCTCAAACATCATGGCTGTCTTTTTGTAACACTGTCAAAAGGTATGAAAAGCCCATGAAGGTGTTAACAAAACAGTTAAGGAGACAGAAGTGGAAATCACCATGGCTTTTCCACCTTCTAGTTTTGGGAATATGTTTTTTTGGGCCATGAGACCCAAGCAAGAGGGAAGGGGCCAGTTGACAGACTCCAAGGGGCCAGTTTCCCATCCAAGAGGTGGGATAGTCTTATTTCTTGTATCAAGGAACACTTGTATGGATTGAAAAAACCATAGTCAGCTTGCATTTATTAAAAGGGAAAAATGTTTGTTAGAATGTGTCCTTTATTATTTCAAATAGCGGTTTCAGAAATCACAGAAGATATTTCTAAATAGTGTGACTATTTGCCTTTCAAAGTATCTGTTAAGCAGAGGCAGTGGTAAAATCTTAGTCCAACTTTTACTGTGTCATCTGAAACAAGTGCCAGGCTGGAAACCTCAAGTAAAACACAAAGCACTGTGCCTAAACTTACTAAGGATTATTACCTTTTGATTAGGAAGATCATATTGAGTGAGTTACTTATTTCTCCAACCTTCGTTTTTAGAAATGCATGCAGAAATCACTGCACATTTCAAGATTTGAGTCTGTTCATGTCAGGATCTTATCAGATAGACTTATGGACTTGAGTCTTACTGTTCATTTCTGTGTTGGTAATTCCTACTAAAAAAATGAGTGAGCTGTGTGTTGCCTTTCTTGTTTTCCTTACTTCTTATTTGTGAAGTTTAGATTAGTGTGCAAACTTTCCTGTTTCTATTTTCTGTTCTTATGTGGAATTATAATATAGATGCACTGGTGCTGTAATGCTAATATGCTTTCAACATCCAGACTTAATTTTTCCTTGTTGGATGTGGGGGACACAGAAGGGAGTTGAAAGAGCAAACGCCCCTTTCCCCCCTCCTCCCCTCCATTAGATTCTTTCAGCTCAAGCAATAATTATACAGGTTGCCTTTTAGAGCCTGTGGGATTGCTCTTATAAGTAAAGGTCTGCCATACTGGGGCTTTTATTTTACAAGTTGGAAAATAGCCTTTGTTCCCATGGTAACCTTTTTGGGGCTTTGGTGCATTTTCCCCCTATGGTTTCATGGTTGCTCTGGAGGTTTCTTTTCTATTGTGGTATTGAATCCTCAGTAGACTGGGGGTAGCAATTCAGTTCACTTTTTACTATTATGAAAAAAATCTATTTTTTAATGTTTATTTGATTATGGAACTCTTGCCAACTTTTATTATTGTGTGGTTAGGGCACTAATGGTGTGGTGGCTTTCTTTGTAAGCATATTATACTCAGAAGATAAAGAAAATTGTTTGTAATAGGCAAGTACTTGCAACTGGACCAAGCTTCTTCTCTTATAAGCTAATGTTTTCAATATAGATATTCATTTAGGACTTATATCAGCTGGATTTGTCTCTGCAACAGAATGACATTACTTTCAGTTGAAAATGGTCAATGCATAGGTCATCAATGTAGTTTCAGGTTGCTGTAAGAAGAGTCTGGTAAAATAAAGCTTTCAAGCAAAGTAAAATATTTTTAGGATTTGCTTGTTTGAGCTCTGAGGGAAGAACTTGAAATTAGTAGTGAGATCTATTTAAAAAAGAGAAAGCTTTTTAGAGATGTCATTATAAGAGGTAGCCTCTCTACATTTGGCTTCTACGTATCCTTTTCTTTCGTTCTTGTTGAATTTTTCATTGGCATAGAAGTCCTCAATAGCAGAGCCAAATAGTTGTGCAGTTTTGTCTTTCTTGCAGTTCCTCATGGTGATGATTTCCCACTGGTGCCCCCCTCAGGTAAACCTCACCTGAACCTCTGCTGTTTATGCCATTTTAAAGTATCACTGAGCAAGAAGGCAGCAGATCCTCACTGAGTAAACACTACTGTGCTCTGCTATGGGAGTGATCAGGATGCATAATTAGTTTACCTGGTTTTCAGTGATGGAAGATGAGATGGTGCTGTGAAAAACTGGATTTTCAAAGCTGTGGCTCTTTCAGGTGTGGCAGGTGAGCAGGTGCAGGAAGAGGAAGAGTTAAACTAACTCATTATTCCCCCCCCAATAGACTTTCAATAATTAACCAGATCATTTTCCAGATAAACTGTTCCTGCCTTATCTTGCTATACAATACATAGCAATTTATAAACAGCAGCACAAATACCAACACTGCATGCATTTAAACTGCACTAATTCTATAGGTTGGCAAATATGAAAAATTTAGAGCAAATGTGCTGTGAGGCTTACTGCTGTTCTCTGGCTGTCAAAGGTGGAGGTTTGATCCTGATAGGCAACTTCCCACCTGACTCAACCATTCCATTTGAATAGATAGCTGTATTTATGCACTACAAAAACTGCAGAACAGGTAAGTTTTATTTCCTGGAGCGGTTGAATCGTGTTAACATTGTGACAGTAGTTGGAGCAGAAAAGTGCATTGCAGAAGAATATTAGTTACTATTAGAATAATAGTTATACTTCTCTGATCACCAAATCAGTGGGGAAAAAATAATTTATTTCTCTAGTAGATAAGTACCCCTCAGTTTCAGTCCACCAGAACACACTTGAGTTTATGCTTAAGTTTAGATTTTTTTGTAGTTAACATTATTTTGAGGTAGAATTGGAAGAGCCAACTATTGTTGCTATCAAAAGATTCTGTAAAGAAGGTCAAGGAAAAGTCAAGGCTTTCAGCTGGATTGAGGAAAATGCTGGGTCTTGTCAGCATCCACTAAGGTAAATGGAAACTGAAGGAGCTTAGTACACTTGCTTCATTTTGTAAAATCAACATATGCCTTAAGGTCAAACTAAATACAGGAACCTGTTCACTGGTGACTACAGCACAGGAGAACCCATCAGCTTCTATTTGCAAGATGAACATTGTAATTTCAATGGGTTTGGTTTGGTTTGGTTTTGTGGGTTTTTGTTTTTGTGTCTTGGGTTTGTTTTTTTTTTTAAATCCTCAGTGAGTATTTTTAAATTTGGGGTGCTTGGGAGAAAGGATGGAGTCTTTTGTGTTATCAGTGAACTTCAGACTTTGCTTGTTACCATAATTAGGATCCAGGTATGAAAGTGTGATATGTGAGCCATAAGTACTGCTAAATAAAGTAACTCAGTGTAGCTGGAGTGCTGAGGAAAGAAACTATCTCATTTCTCAGTTTGGTTTCTCTTAGCTGAATGTGCTTTCCCCTTCAGTTTCTACATTTTGCAACACGCTGAGCCTTTCTTAAGAGGGAAAAAAAAACCCCAAATCCAAAGCCTAAACTCATTTTCTAATCTCTACATTTGTATTAGGATTGGAGTAGTTGAATCTCAAACAATTAGAAGTTTTCAGTCTTTTACTATAATACCTTTGTGCTTAAAAAAAAATAAATATATATATAATTGAGACAAACCACTAAATTAAAAGTACTCTTAGAGCTACTAAATTTATGTTTTTTAAAATATGTTTCCTAAAAATATGCCTTTAAACTTGTAGGTGGCAAAGTAAGTTTAATTTGTTGAGATACTGGTAGACCTTTTTTTAAATTACAGCATGTAATAATAAACCACCTGAAACAAACCAAAGAGAAGTGCATAAATGGTAATGCAAGTAAGAGTTTCAGGATCCTGAAGTTAGGGATGTTTAAAAAATAATTGATTTATAACATGGGAAGATATTATTTTCCAGGTAACTTTTCTTCCTTAAATGAATTTCCCAAATATTTCATATTGGAAGTATATTTTCACTGGATGTTTTTATGTTACCTTTCTTATTCTAGTAAAGAGAACACATTAAAAAAACAAACAAACAAAACTGCTTAGGAAGGAAATAATATTGCTCATAAATGTGAGAGTAAGCATGCACTGCATCAGATGTTACACTTGGTGTCTGTTATCTTTGATATTCACTTAAGTATGCAGTTAGGTTGCCTAAAATATTTAACTTTGTTAAAGATTTCTGAGTCTTGAAGATTTTGTTTGTTTGTTTTGCTGTTGTTGTTTGATTTTTAAAACTTTGCTCTTGCCAACAGAAAAAAATCTTGAAAGGTAGCCGTTTCTGTGTTGTCTGTCTTCATCACCATAGGAGCAGGATAATACCCTGAGGAACTCAACCAACAGCATTTGCAGCAAGGTTATTTAGCAATTTGTCTGCCTCTTTGCCAGTGTCAGAGAGTAAATGTTGCTCTGCCTGTGTGCAGGAATGATGCTCCTGAGGATCAGGATTGGGTTGGTCCCTGCTGTCCTTCCTTAGCTCACCTTTCATGAGGTCCCATGTCACTGCCTTCTCCTCTGAGAATCTGACCATTTCATCTCTGCACCTTTTCACTTCTCTATGCTTGCTTGGTCTGCTGACAAGAAGACTGGTTTATATGGTCTGACATTTAAGAAATATAATTTTCCAGTCTGCTTATCTGCTTTATGCAAGTAGTTACAGGAGAGAGCCAGGGTGCCTTCCTGCAGTGAAGCTTTCTGAAGAATAGGGGCTACACAAGGCAAAACTGATACTGGTTAAATCTTAATATTAACACTTAAAACTAGCAGCATGGAGCAAAATCTAGGAGATGATAAGTGTTGCTGGTGAAGGTTGTCACCCAGCATCACTGTGTAGTGGTCAAATAGTACATTGAAAAACTTTTGATCAATATAACATATTCAAATGAAACGGTAGAGTTATCTTGGGTAGTGAAATTATTGAGTCTTAGATGAACACAGACAAAAATAATGGAGGTAGCATGAAGAGGAGGTGGTTATACTGTATACTGTGGTGGCTGAGTGAGTGAGGAGAAGAAAGGAAGACGTTAGGAAACCTGCTAGAGAAGTGGCAAGTCAAAGGAAACACTTAGGGATGTAACCTGTGCAAACCATTAAAAATTCAGGGAACTGTTTGGAGGGGGAAAGGAGTGTATTTCCAGGTTAGCATAAACTTGAGAAGCAGTCTCCTGATTTTAGCATCAGGTTATGAGGTCCTATTGTTCATAGTTATGAGGTCCTATCACTCATCATGAGTCCTGTCATTCAGCATGGGAGTGTCTTGTCTCCCTCAGGTGGCAGCAGCCATCCTGCTGGGTTGAGGTTCTTGAGGACCAACCATGTGGGTGCATTTCTGGGGGTGCACAAATGGCACTGGGTGCCCATGGGCACTTGGTCAGCTCTTGGCCACTTCCTGACTGTCTGAGCTTCCTTGGGGTGTGAAAGGCAGGCTGTGCTCTGGTCAGACTGTCCACATGATGGCAGGGAAATCCCAATGAAATATCCTGCTGTTTTGGGCCACAGGAAGGTTGGTTTCTCCACCTGTGTGAGCAGAGTCCCCAGGAGAAGATTCTCGATGGAGGTTACACCCCTTCAGAAATGAGAGTGTAGAGGGAAGACACTTCCCTCTTCAGGATGCTTCCTCTAAAAGGTTGAGGCTTTTTCTTTTGGTGAAACTATGATGCTGATCTCAGCTTTCTACCTTAGTTTTCATGTAGCTGTATTTGCATAGTTATACTTGGGTTCCTTCTCTGTTTCTCTATCAAAAAGTCAATGACATGGAATGAAAAAGGACTCAGCTAGATCTTATAACAATAAAAGAACTGGGAATAAATGAGTTTGGGGTTCATGTTGTGGCTTATGCTTCCTTGGAGTGTTTCATTTTAGCATCAGAGAGGCATCGTTTGCTGTGCACATCTTGCTTATCTGTGGGCTTACTGTTATACTAAAGCCAACTTGCAGACACACAAATGAGCTTGATGGCAGTGGCTAGTCAAGGTCAACATTTAACTGCCAGCATTTGCACTGCTGAGGATAGTAAATCAGGATTATTCCTAATCACACACCCTACAACGTGACAAATGTTAGTGAAACCATCTAAGCAACCATTTTACAAATCATTTAGAAGATACATTTGGCACTATTAAACTTCTTCATGCTGTTCTTGACTGTAAGAGTGTTGTGATAAAATAGGTGTGCTTAGTTCTCCAGTATTTGAATCCTGCACTGTCTGTGTGTGTGAATGGGGAGTGTGTGTTTGGATTTTGTTTTTATTTGTTTGATTTTTAATATGTGTTGGAAATAATGAGAGGGGCATGAAAGCAATAACACCTAATCAACTTATGGAAACCACTGGCTTCTGGGAGCAGTGTGCTATCCATGTCTTGGGTTTTCAGTTAGAAGTCTGTAGTGAGACTGATTTGTTGCCCACAAGGAATTTTCTGAGTCAATGATAGTCTATTGTGTGAAAGTTTAAAAAAAAAGCTGTTAAACATCAGATAATATTTGTTAGGCTCTAGTTTGGGTTTGTGCAAATGTGTAAATACAGCGTGTTTCACTTCGTCTGAAGTTTTAAGACTCCATCCTGCTCTACCCATGGATGTAATTAGATTTAGGGTGTCATTGAAATAGATATTTGGCAGTAGGCTCATTGCTGTTCATTGAGTCAACTGTAAAATTCCTGATTGTTTGGGGGTTTTTTATGGTATCCTTTCATGTACTTTTCAACAGAGAGAATTATGTAGAATCTGTGTTTTCTGGATTATTGTAACTTAACTTCTCATCTTAAAAATTCAAACTTGAGCTCAAAAAAAAACCCTAAACTAAAATTTAAGTTGTATATAGATATCTTATGATTAACTTAATTTTACACTTAGTTTTTACCTATTAAGTATTACCTGAATGTAACTTTGCCCAGATATCAGTTAGGATTACTTATGATAAGTTTATGGGATGTTTCTGGGGAAAATTAATGAAAAGGCAAATAGTTAGTTTGAAGCATGGATGAAAAGCACCTCAGAGTGTGGTTTATTTTTAGTGTGGTGTTTTTCCCTATGCATAATATAGGACATAGAGCTATACCAATTACTTAAATAATTGGTTTAATAGAACTGATGAATAAATAAAATGTGTTTTTGTGTCATAAGTGTTGATTATCTGGTCTTGAAATGAAAATGAAGAGGTAGTTAGCTCAGCAGTCAGGTCTTGGTGCAGATCTTATTTACCATGGTCAAGTGACTAAGAAAAGAATCACAACCTGAATGTGAGAGATTCAGAAGGAAAAGTTGTAGCCATCCTTGTGTGCTTGTTAAGAAAGAAACCTTCCATGGAGAGAATAACTTAATCTGAGGTATAGCAATATAATTTGAGCATGTTTTTTGGACTTGGCCTTTTGTTATTTGCAGGTGTGTGCAAACTCCACTTGATCCACTCCACTGTGGCAAATACTTGAGTGTTGCATGGGTGAAAGAGAACATAAAACCAAGCCAAATATTCTTCAGTATAAGAGTCATAGCTTCACCGTGCATAAGGTGAAGGGCATTTAGGTATCAACACTTTTTTTGCAACAGTGAGAATTGCTCCATGTTGGTTTCTCCTATTAAGGAGGAAAATACCTCATTTGCATTTGAATGTATTCTACTTTTAAATGGATTAAAAGGATGTCTGGGAGTTAATTGAATTTTACTCCAGAAGGTTGGGTTTCCATCTGTGATGCTGTGGCTGAGTTGTTGAATTCATGATTTGTGTTCAAGCTGTACATTCACCTTGCAGCTGTACTCAGCACCTTAGTCTGGAGAAGCACTGTATGAAATATGCTATGGATTGGTTTAGGTGTAGGAATTTAATAATAGTTGTGGCTCAACTGTTGTCTCAATGTGTCTTCACAGGCTTTTTTTACCCAATATCACAGAATCACAGAATGTTTAGGTTGAAAGAGACCTCCAAGATCATCCAGTCCAACCTTTGACCAACACTGTAATCTGACTATTAAGCCCTGTCCTTAAGGACCAGGTCCAAATGCCTTTTAAAAGCCTCCAGGAATGGTGACTCCACCACTGTCCTGGGCCATTCCAATGCCTGACAACCCTCTCAGTGAAAAAATGTTTCCTAACATCCAGCCTAAACCTCCCCTGGCACAGCTTCCTTCCGTAATATATCTGTGTAAGAGAAATTTTATAGGATAGCTTGTATCTAAATAAAACCCCAAACTTCTCCCACTTTCTGCAAATCCTACATGAAAATTTATTTTCAACTAAAAATAATACATACTTTTATGCATACAGTGTCTATATAAAGGGAGTGTGTGTATGTGTGTGTATATATATATATATATAAACAAAAAAATATGCACACTGGTCTGATACCCTGGAAACTTCAATTTTTTCATAGGAAGACATCTCTAACAGGCTTTGCTTTTTTATATAGTGAAGTAAAAAAAAGTTCCTTTTTCAGGGTAGAAAGGCTGAGAAAATTTTTGCTAGTCTTATGAAGAAATGGGAACATACAGCATCAAAACTACAAATGCCCCAGGATACTTTGGTGATATGTCAGAATTGTAATGTTTCCCTTCTCAAACAAAATGTTGCTGTTTGCCATAAAAAGAAAAAAAGAAAGACAAAATAATTACAGAATCCCAGGTTATTGACATTTTTTCTAGAAAGCAGACATGTTCTGAAGAATTTTGTTAAATGAGAGGTTTAATGTTTTCATTCAGGTTAAAATGTGCTAGAGGGAGAAAGTAGCAATCATTGCCTTGAACAAATCCAAATGTAGAGCTGAATGCCAGCACAGTCTTGGCAAATTCTGGAGAAGGGACCTTTCCTCAGGGCTAGATTAATGCAGTGTGCATAGGTATAACTGTGATTTTAACATAGATTTGGTGAGGCTTTCCTTTGAGTCTCTAGCAGACGAGCTAATACCATCACCTAGCAATTACCAAGTAGTATGATGTTGTGTAATGAAAGTATAGAGAGCATGAGGACTAAAACTAGTCACTCACTAATGAGTGAGCAGGCAAGAGCAGGAATACTATGTGGAACATCTTGAGGATTGGAATGCTATCATTTAAAAGGAGACATAGATTTGATGATACAGTAAAGCTGCAGGCCAAGGGAGTTGCAGTCCTTGATCTGGAGTGACATTCATCCTCTGCCCCTGGAGAAACCACTTGGCCTCTGTATACCTCTTTAAAGGAAGATCCAAAATTAAGGGAAGGCAAAGGGTGCATACTTGAAATTTCTTAAGGAAGCTGGTTAACTTATGTTTGGATTAAGACTGCCTGTGAACTTCATTTCCCAGTGCTAAATAGCCTGTGACCTGCATTTTTAACCACTGGTAAAATCATTGGTCTCCTAGGGTTGTTTTTGTAGTTGTTGTCAGCATTCAGGGAGATAACGTGAAGAAATGCAAGAGGTCATGTTTACCTGGAGAAGAGGGGTTGTATGGAAGGAAAGAATCTCCCCAGCTCTCCAGAAGCGTTGGAGAATCCAAAGCTTTAATCTCTTCCAGTATTTGGCACATTTCTCTGAGCATGCTGATTACATTATGGTGGCATTTCCAGTTCCTGGGGGAAGAAGGGAGAAAGGAGACTCACTGCATCATGAAACAAAAACCAAAAAAAAAAAAAAAAAAAAAAAAAAAAAAAAAAAAAAAAAAAAAAAAAAAAAAAAAAAGAAAAAGAAAGAAAAAAGAAAAGAAGAGAAGAGAAAAGAAGAAAAAAAGAAAAAAGGAAAAAAAAAAAAAGAGAAAAACGAAAAAAAAAGAAAAAGAAAAAAAAAGAAAAAGAAAAAAGAGAAAGAAAAAAAAGAAAAAAAAGAAAAAGGAAAAAAGAGAAAGAAAAAAAGAAAAAAAAGAAAAAGAAAAAAAAGAAAAAAATAGAAGAAAAAAAGAAAAAGAAAAAAAAAGAAAAAAAAGAGAAGAAAAAAAAGGAAAAAAAAAGAAAAAAGAAAAAAAAAGAAAAAAAAAAAAGAAAAAAGAAAAAAAAGAGAGAAAAGTGCAGTCTTTTAAGAAGGAGAAGGTGGTTGAAGCTGGGTTTGCAAGATGCATCAGTATGCAAAATTTTGGGATGGTTTCTGAACTTTTGATGCTGCTTTTTTGGCACCTACAGCTATATGAAAGGGTCTTCTGCACTTGCAGAATATGGAAAGGCTTCAAAACTACCTCAAAAGAAAGCTGTTCTTTAACAGAAGTGAATAATTCTGTTTGAAATGTTGAATATATACTGTATAATTTTTTAATAATATTGCAAAAATACATATCGAATAATATATTATATTGAATAATTTAAGCTCAAGGACCCCTGCAGTGGTAAGCAGGAATGCAGACAGGAGAGTACATACGACTTTGCTGTGCTACTTCATAAAATGGTCTTAAGGGTTTAGGTATTCCTTAAGGGTTACAGTATTCCTTAACCTTAAGGGTTACAGTATTCCTTAGCTGTACAGGCTTGAAACAAAAAAGCAAAGCTCTCGAGCCACTGCCAGAGTGCTTTCTTTGTTGTTTATTTTCAGTTTAATCATCTGCTACCAATAAATGCCACTGCACTTCTGGTAACTTGTCACTTCCACACTGATATGTTAGGGGTGTTACGAACCAGACAAGAAAAATATTGCTCTGACTAATTAAAGCAATTCATATATTCAACCAGGTACTGCCAGAAAGAGTTGTGGTTTCCTAATTGTTAGGTTCCTTGAGCAGTATACCAGTTAAAAATTCTTAATTGAAGGTTCTGTTATGACCACTTTGATTTGAAATATTCATAGCTCTTTTGTTTGGTTTGTTGTTTTTTTTCCCCCCCAGCTCTTCACTGAGAAGTGTATCAACTGGATCTTCAAGACCTTCCAAAGTGTGTTTGGTGTGTGGAGATGAGGCATCTGGATGTCATTATGGTGTGGTTACATGTGGCAGCTGTAAAGTTTTCTTCAAGAGAGCAGTAGAAGGTAAGGCAACACAAAACAAGAAACGTCCACAAAAGGAAAAGACAAGATATGTGGGATTATTTTTTGCTGTTGTTTGTTTTTGTATTTTTGTATGTTTTCTACATTTCTAAAGTTCTGTGTTGTTAATCTGAAAAAGAAAAAGTTGAACAAACTTTACTTACACATGGTATAATTTAGGTAGGATATTCAAGGATGTTTTCCAGTATACACCTTCATGTGTTGTTTTCCTGCATGGCACTGCTGAATCAGGCTTCTTCTCCACCCTGCCAAGTCGTTTTTTGTAATTTTTAATGGACAGATACAAGTGATGTAAATGTACTCCTGCTAAAGGATGATTATCATTGTGCCATCGTGCTTTGACAGCCTTGTTTGACAGTACAATTCATTCAGGCCAGTCACCTCCCTTCAGGTATCTCCAGGGCTTTGCACTGGGTAGTACATCTGCTTCATCTTTCAGCAAAAGACAAAGTGGCTTTACAATATTTTGGGAAGTTGGTGAGGAAGCTGGAAAGGATCAGTTCTTCAGGATCTCTTCTTCTTAGAGACAGTTTCCTTCATTAAAGACTAGGACTTTCACAAGTATCTGTCATCACAGGAGAATCTTTCTGGTACCTCCCTATTTTTATATAATAAATATAAAATCTATAATTTATATTACTGGTAGTGTAGCTAGTCTTGCCTTGGCATCTCAGTAGAAAGAAGTCAGGATAACTCAGTGATGTTGTCTCTCCATGATTTGGGTTATTAGGGTAAGAGAAAATGTATGGCTTTTCACATACTTCATAAGCAGCTGTTTCAAGTGTTAAAAAAGTTTTTAATACCTGATAAAAAACAAGGGTGGGTGGCAGACTCTTTGAAGTCTCTGCTAAGGAGTACATCTTACAATCATTGCTTTATTTTCATGAAGTAGAACCTGGAAGGAAGAAAATAGTCTCTTTATATGGTGTCCAGCTTGTACAATGAGAAGAATGAGGCAGCATATGATTTGATTAATTTCTTCTGGGGTCATTAAATCTGCTGTTGATGGCAATAAGGATTTAGCTCTCTGTTAAGTAGACCTGGAGGGCTTGTGCATCATTGAAGTTGAGCCCTCCTGTAATCTCTCTCAATCTATCTATCTATCAATCATCAAAAGTGTCAATCTAGTTCAAATGAACTTCTCAAAGTTATAAGGACACAGAGAAGGTTCCCCCCTTTGTTTTCTTTTACTCTTGTGCAATAGCTGACCTTGGTGCCTTCATTTCCTAACTTTTTGCTTGCAATTTTAGTCTGTCAATCTAGTGCATCAACCATAGAAATGTTGTGGGTTTTTTTTCCTCCATGCACCTTTGTGCAACATCGTGGAGGGGTGTTCAGATATCCATGTCTAAGCTGGCCTCTGAATCATGGGGATGTATTTTGTGGTGGTGGTGGGATTTTGCATAGACATGCATGTACTGTATGAAGTGGCAGCATCTTCTGTTATCTTCCTTCCTCCTTTCCTGCCTTCCAGGAAACCTTCCTTCCCAGTCTTAAGTCGCTGTAGTTTCTTGGTACTGTGTATCTACACGTACCATACCTCATTCTTTTGGCATCCTTTCTGACATAATCTGATTAATATCCCTACTACTTCACAGGAATTTATGAAAAATTACCAAGGATTCCCTCTAGAAGTTAACCAAGTAGGAAGACTACCCATCCAAGCCTCAGAAGCCAAAATTCTTAGGAAAGGATTACTGCGTAATCAGGCATAGAAATACATTTTTAAAATGTAGTGAAAAGTTACCAGTAATTACTGAAAGCTTGTGAGTTAAGCAGGAAAAAAAGACCCTCAAAAATTGAAAGTCAAAACAGCCCTATTTTCCCTGAAGATGGGGGTTTTTAATTAGCTTACAGTACAATTTTTATAATTATTGTATTAACGTGCATGTTACTACTGATGGTATGTGAGTACTGTATGGATTTCTGCTTGCTGTGCACATGACTGGGAGCTCTTGCAGCTACCAGTAGGATTGCTGGTACATAAACACTGAAAATTTGGCTTAGGCTTTTCGATGGTTATATACATGTGTGTGTGAAAATTAATGCATGAAAGAACATGGTTGAGTATAAGCCAGGAAAGGACATAGCAAAATCGTAACATACATTTTGGCTTCAGCAGCCTGAAAGTATGTGAATAAAAATGTGTGCTTTTGAAAAAATGTGTGGGTTTTTTGTTTTGTGAAACAAAAGAGTTGTCAGAAGTTTTTCAGTCGGGTAGGTGAGCAATAAAACTCCCCATCTTAAGGTTTCTTGTCTTAACTGAAATATTTTGTAATAATTACTCTGGTATATCATAGTACCATGAAGTTGTTTTTTAAAGTATGGTAGTTCAGTGCATAGTGTAAATAAAAAGTTGATCAAAATGGAAAAACTAGTTCAAATGTAGATCCTGGGCATACCTGTCTCAGCTCTGAGCTAAAGCTGTATTCTTTATTGAAGTGCTTGCTTCGTTGGCTTTGTTATCAAGAAAACAGTTATATTCCCTCTGTGAACACAAACACAACTTTCTGGGAAAATTTACAAGTTCAGTGGCTAATTTATTTGAGTAAAAATTGATTTTTCCCTCTGAAAGATAATACAAGCATCCTCAAGTTTCATTCACCATTTCCCTGAAATCTTGTGTATAAAGTCTTTATAAAGATTTATGAAAATTTTCCAGTTATATTTTGCACACTGTATCCATTCACATGCACAGACACGTTTCTTATTTGATGGAGACTCTACAACCTTTCTGGGCAACCTCTGCCAGTCCTTGTTCACCGTCACAGTAAAAAAGTGTTTCAGTTTGCACTCTCTTTGAACTCTCCTCTGTGAAGGGCAAGAAGCTTTTTGTCATTGCTTTCTACTGATTAAATAAAAGATTTATTTAGTGTAATTTCAAAAAGTACATACTGGTAGTCCTGGGAAAGGTATGGTGGGCTGGAAATTGTGGGAGAGAGCAACTGGTGTTCAGGTGGAAGGAAAAGAAGTGGGGAGGCAAATTGTGTCCAAAAAAAGCATGAAAACAGAGTGAAAGGGGATTTGGAGAGAGGGACCCAGCTCTTTGGGTCTCAGCTAGGATTGCTGACCTTGTCAGCCCACCTTGAACACCTTTTGAGTGTCAATTCTTTTGCACTCTTCTGAAATATTATAAAACAGAGAGACTATTTCATAGGAGAATAGCTGCACTGAAATTTAAAAACAAACCAAGTGGTGACACAAACAACAAAGGGGTGAAAGTTTGCATTTGCAATTCTAAATCTGGCCCATAAAATCAAAAAAATCAATTTTATGATTCTATGAAGTTTCTAATGAATTAATAAGAAGGAGAGCTGTAGACCAGAAAAGTATTAAAACATTTTGATTTTTGTTTTGGTTTGTTTTTTTGTTGGAAGTTCCAAAATCATTTCAGATGGAATAAATTACAGGCAAGTACAATGTCAAAGTGCAAGATTTTGGTAATGAGTAGGCTTGAACTGTTTGCTGACTTGGTGAACAGGAGTCTGGTATGAAAAAATATGACTCTGTCATTGATATAAATTTGATCTTCTTCCAAAAACAAAAACTGCAAGTGTTGATAAATGGTGTCACTGTACAAGTTAAGACGATTGTATTTATAATATGTTTTTATCTAACATAGCTATTTTGTATGTTATTTAAACTTTATTATCATTAATAATGTACTGAAACTGCACGATACTTTGAGGGAACCTGGAGCACCTGGCCAGTCCAGTCTTCTCTTTTTCCACTGAACCAGTTTTCTCTAAGGAGAGCAACAGCCTTAAAGTCAGGAATCACAGGTGTTCTTGTCTATGCCATGTATTTTTAGTCTTCATTTGTTCAAGTTCCAGACAAGTATGAGGTAGTCTGTCCTAAATCAAAGTTATATCACTTCTTAAGTTGCTAAAGCTAGTCCTTCATTCTTCCTCTGGCTTGAAGGTAAGAAAAAAGGAAGGCATTTTTTATCTCCAGGTGCTACTAAGGGGTGCAGCAAAAATCACCATCTTTTTCCAGTTATTTTGCATATTTACGGGGAGAATTTTTGGTACTTAAAATGGAGGAATTAACAAATTATATTGTGTTAGCTAGAGGGAAGCTTGTCTTTGTATTAAATACGAAGATGTGATGTTCATTTCAGATATTGCTTTTGATTTCTGCTGGAGGAGGTTTGCCTTCAAGCTCATTGCTCTTTTTTAAGTAAGAACCATAGATCTTCACTTCCAAGGTGGAAACTCAGTGACAGGAACAGAAGTTTCTAGGGTTGCTTTTATTTTTCACCTGGACATTTGCTATTTGCCTATTTAAAGCAGGGGGAAAATGGGCTGAAGGAAATTTTTGGCATTTTAATCTGATGCCATTTTACATAAATGGCCTCCTGGATATAGTAAATGTTCTCCACACCTCAGCAAGCAGCCTAGTAAGGTAAGAATCCTGACTCCATTGCATGTTTGAACAGCAGATTATCCGAAACTTCAGTAGTAGAAGGGTTAAAATTTCTTATTTGCAGGGACTTGGCACAGCTGTGGGAACTGAGGTTTCATTGAAGAGAGGTTTAAGGAAAAGAAGTGCCATTCTTCATCTCCCTTTGTAGTAGGCTGCTCTGAAAAGGTAAAAACTAAATCACCTGGGCTGCAAGATGGAGGATTCAACCCACTAGTCACCTGGAATAACTCCCAGTCTGCCTTGCCAGGCACTGAGGTTGAGCTTTTTGCCACGACCAAAGACATCCAACAGCCTTCTGGAGACTTATCTTTGCATGAAGGGTTGCAAGCTATTGCCAGCCTGAAAATTCAGTGGTACATAAATTCAGATCTTTGCAAGCAAAGGCATTGTGCAACCATTTTGCCATGGGCCAGATGCATAATATTCCAGGAATACTTTTTTAAGTAGTCTGTAGTTTTTGCTTCCAGAAGGCCACCCAAGAGGGAAAGTGATATGTATAACATGTTTTTTTTTAGAAACAGGTAATCTTCCTCTGGTTTTCCCATCGACTGTAAATAAAGGATCTTCCCAAGGCTCTGCACCTCCCAGTAGATTTAAAAAAAAAAAAAAAAAAAAAAAAAGATAAACTAGATAAACTAAAGCCTGGTGTGTGTATCAAGATATGAGAAGTTAAATGCTGGAATACATAGCTCTTGAATAAATCGCTTCATTAACATATCTTAAATTTTTATGAAATACTGTTGGTGAGCAGGAAGGTTTACCTTATGAATCATTTAAAGAAGCAATAGTTTAAGCTGTGGAAGCTGAAATTGATACATTATAGAAAAGTGTTTTCCACACCATTTTGCAGTGTGTGCGCCCATGAATTTTGTAGGTCTGTATTACTAAAATTAATTATACATACAGTTCTTGCCACTCCACTCTTCTGTTCATTCACTGTAATGGAGTCAGAGTTTTTCCGTCGCAGGCTGCAATTTTCCTTTTATCCACTTTTATAAGGTCAGTGGCCTCTCTAAATTCAACATCACTCAGTATAGATGTCCATATGTTTTCATAGAAATTTCTATGTGGGATTTGAAGTTGAGTGTGTTCCTGACCTGTTGCAAGAATCTGTTTTACAACCTATCAAACAGAAATATTAGGTGAAGTGCAAGCAGATGGGTGATCTGCTGAGGGCAAGTGAGCTGGTCAAATTCATGTAGCAGCTGCTCCTCTTACTTGATATGCTACGGTTAATAGGTGTAAAATAAAATTTAAATAATGAAATCATCATAGGTTTGGAGCTGCCACCAGCCTTCCATGCTTTCATAGATATAAAAATGACTTATCCTGGTTTTCATTCTGGCAGGCAGTATTGCTTAGTGGCATAAAGTCTTCATTCCTGCTCCTGCTTGGCTTTAGTTACTTAGGAGCTCAGAGTTCAGGAGGCTGACAGCAGGAAGGAGCTAGAAAGGTTTGCACAGGGACCCCAAGAAGGGTTAAAAAAAGCCAAATCAGCAAGAAGTGAAACACACAAAACAAAGGAAAAAATCCTTAAGGATGGAGCATGTATTGCAATTGAATATTTTAAAGCTGGGGAGAGATGGAATGGGAGGAAAAACTTTCCTTGTGGCTCTTGAAATCTGTGGCATTAGAGACTGATGCTCAAGAGTAATTGCTGGATGGTTGTTGCATGTGGAGTGCAGAGCTAATAAAGCAAGCATGTGTGGCAGCATTTCAGAAAGGAGGGGGTAGGTCTGTGAACAACCTAGGTAATATACAATCTCTTGATCTTAAAACAAGCAAAGAATGGGTGAGTTTAACAGGTGCAGAGCCACAAAGAACCACAAGTTGGCTAATGTCTGGGAAAAAGATTGGAAAAAAAACATTTTATATCAAGGAAGCTAAAAATCCACATTCATTCCTTTCCAAAAGCAGTAGTAATTTCTTCAGTCCTCTATGATTTTCCAACATTCTTTTTTTTTTTTATTGTAGCTATTATTTACTGTGTAAGAGGATATTGCTGGAGAGAGAGGGAGAGACAAGTACAAGGCTGAGAATTTAAATATGGGCTGCTGTCTAGCCTTGAAAAACACTGTCACGGTGATAGGTCTGCGTGCAGCAATTCTTCTCCAGTACTCTTTTGATTGTCTTTTGCTCTTTGATTCATGAATACTAATTTCTAGATTGCTTCATCCATAAAATAATATGTTCCTCAGGTAATTGCCAGCCTGATGCAGTAAACAGAACATATATGCAGTGGCAAGGTTGGTTTATCTTAGGTCATGACTATAAGGTCTTCCCAGAGCTTCTCTTCTCCAGGCTAAACAACCCCAACACTCTCAGCCTGTCTTTGTAGCAGAAGTGCTTCAGCCCTCTGATCATCGTCGTAACCTTCTCTGGACCTGCTCCAGCAGCTCCATGTCCTTCCTCTGCTGAGGGCTCCAGAACTGTTCACAGTACTCCAGGTGGGGTCTCACAAGAGCAGAGTAGAAGGGGAGAATCACCTCCCTCAGCCTGCTGGCCATTCTCCTTTTGATGCAGCCCAGGGTATAGTTGGCTTTCAGACTTCATCAGGTGACCTCATGCTTGGTTGCATTTGCAGACATTCACCATAAGTGAAAGCCTGGCTACTGAGAAATCCTCTGCCAGATTGGTCTGGCTTCTTGGACACTGTGCTGCTGGGGTTGTTTTTTAATGCCTAGTACAATATAACTATAAATGGGTAACTAAAGTAGGAACAAACATTCAAACTGCAGTCTGCAATTGAACATAAATATGTGTGCAAGATCTTCTATATCAAACACTATAAAGCATATCAAATACCATAAGGCATCCTTAGTCAGATGCTTTAGCTCCTTCCAGCTATGGAACAGCTTCTGAAGAGACAGCACTTCATAAAATGCTGTTATCTACCTGCCTTGACAGCCTATTTAAGCAGTGTTATAATTCTCATTTTAGTAGCAAATAGTACTTCTCTTCTACAATCCGTGAGGTTCAGAAAAATCTTAAAGCTTTGAAAAGCCTCTTCTAGTCTCTCGTTAAGTAGTGAAGAGCCAAAAAGGGATAATCCCGAAGGGTGCTTTCAGTGAATCTGTGTTAAGATAAGGAATTCTGCAGTGTTGTGGCTGAAAAAAATTCTAAATAGATAAAACCTCAAAATACACATGTAAGGACATAATGTCAGAAAAAATCTTTCTGAACATCATAATCCCATTTTAAATAAGAGGGTGGGAAAACAATCTCCAGACAGGGGAAAAAAAAAAAAAAAAAAGTTTTACATACTGATCTGTCTATTACAGACTAGAAGAGAACAAGGCATCTGGTAGCATCTCAGATATAAATAGAGTGGTAAAAGGTAATGGCAAATCTCCCATTGCCTTAAAAGAAGCCAGGATTTCACCTTTTTTTTTTCTTGCTTGCTTGCATGCTTGCTTTCTTGCTTTCTTGCATGCTTTCTTGCTTTCTTTCCAGCACAATTTTAGTTTGTTGAAGGTTGGGAGTGCCTGTGTTAGGTTTGAAGTCTAGACTCAGCCTGAAGCAATTTTGTCAGGGGCTTTAGAAACTATAATGGCCCGTGGGGAACTTTGAAGCCTCTCCTGATTGTTTAAGGAGAGGAAATTCTGTAAGACAGAATTATTACCTCATTTTAACCTATACAATTGTTTAGAGCCATCTCTCATGGTTGAGTTGCCAAATCCAGGGCCCAAAGAAATGGGACGTGGGTCAATCAGTTCATTCCCACCTATTTCAAGAGTGATGGTTGTACAATCACAGAATGTTTTGGGTTGGAAGAGATCTTAAAGATCATCTAGTTCCAGCCCTCACCTTGACCTATTGCTCCAAGCCCCATTCAATTTGGCCTTGAATGCTTCCAGGGAGGGAGCATCCTCAACTTCCCAGGCCAACATGTTTCGTCTCACCACCTTCCCAGTGAAGAATTTGTTCCTAGTACCTAATCTAAATCTACCCTCTTCCAGTTTATAAAGCCATTCCCCCTCACCCTGTTGCTACACACCCTTGTAAGAAGTCCTAGCCCAGCTTTCCTGTAGGCCTCTTCAGGTATTGGAAGGTCTCTTGTCTTCTTTGGATGTTAATGTGGGGCTTTTGTGTGCACCTTGTCTGCCCTAAGAGCAAGCAGAAGCAAGTGGGTTTCTCTTCAGCATCCTGAGCTGTCAGGTGAAGGGCTGCCAGGATCTCTTTATGCTGTAACAAGGAGCTCCATGCTTGCTGCAGAACTGATGCAAACTGATGGTTTGTTTGGCTGTTGGGGCAGCCTGTGTGGTGTGTACGTCACTGCGGTTGTGTGATGGAGGTGCAGCCTCCATCAGCCTGAATCTCTCTCTGGGCTCTACACACAGCAGATGAGAACATGTGCTCGGGTTCATATGAGCTGTGGTTCCTGCACAGTAAAACTTGATGGCTGCTGCTGTTCATGGGCAGTGTGGCAGACCCTTTCTTCTGTTTCAGAGTTTGGATTGGCAGGGACACTTGGTGTGATTGTGTTCTCTCCCACTCCTTTGTGCTTCTTTGAATGGTTTCTCATATTAAGTGTAGTGGTGGGTTTCAGAGTTTTTAAGCCTTGGATTTTTTTATTTTTTATTTAATATGTTGTGAAGGGAGAAAAAAAACAAGTCTGCAAAATTACAGCTAAAAGTGAAAATAATGAATACTAGTGGCCTGTGTGGTCTTTGTTCATCTGCACCACATGTAATGATTTCTAATTCAGTCTTAATTACACAATCACATACAACTTTTTCCATTAAACCTATGCCTTGCTTATTGAGTAGATTGGATAATGTTCAATTAATGAGCAGCTATTCAATATATTGTATTCTTCTCATTGCTCAATGTATGTTCCTGTGCCTTCACTGTTGATTACTATTCATCCCTTGCTCAGAAGACATAATTACTCATTTCTTACAGAGCTTTTTTGTGGTGCTCATCACTATAATTTTGAAGTGCTTCACAAGCATTGTTTAATTTGTCCTTGCAATACAAGAAAAGATGAGTGGTTATTACCCCTGTTTTACAGCTGTTTTACAGTTAAGACACGGATTAAGCGCAGACATACCCACTGATTTGGGGTTCATGATTTATGGCCCCTTGACCTCAGGGGGCATAAGTACTTGGTATTTTAAAGTATCTAGTATGTCCAAAGTGCAATTCCCATTGATTTTACTTGCAGCTATAATTGCTTAAACCACTGCATATCAGGCTCAGGATCTCAAGTTGGATATTCAAGAAACAAGGAGGGTAATTAATGATTTTTCTTGTTTGTTATTATAACGTAAGTTAATGGCAAAGGGGGGTGCAGTCCAGCTCTCCGGGGCACTATTCAACTGTCTTGGCCATTGACTTTCTCTCTCCTCTCTCTCTCTCTCTCTCTTTTTTCTTTAAATATCTGTAATCCTTTTTGTAGATGTTTTTTGGTAGCAAGTGAAATCAGAGCACAAAAGGCTCTTTTGACTCTGTGGTCCGGATTCATCCAAAATCACCATCCACCTTGTCCTCAAGATACAAAAGAGGTCTGGCAAGGCAGGACCAGTGGTGTTGATTTAAGACACAATGTAGTTAGAGATTTCTAATAATCTGCTGTGGGGATCAGAATTTGGATTTTAAGGTGTTGGGAAGTCCGAGACTTGGTACTTATTCAGTGACAGCAGCCAGAGCAAGGTTCCTGGGTGGAGGTCGTGTAGGAAACAGTGATGATTGTGGAGAAAGCTCCTTGCCTCTAAATAGCAACAAGGTACCTCAAGGTCTTAGGAGCTGTTCTTAAACCATTTGCTGAAGTGAATTTGCTAAGACAGTAATCCAGCTTCTCTAGTACGTACTGGTATTTACTTGCAGTAGCGGGAGTTTGTTGCTGTTCCTCAAATTTATCCTTCTTTTATCTTTGTTCATACAACACATCGCAACATGTTTAATATTTCAGTTTGAACTTTTACACTGAATGAATTTTCTGCACAAGTTACTGAAACACATTCTAATGACGATGTTAACTTGCCATCTTTTCTGAACAGGCTGCAAATGTTTCACAACACAGTTGGGTTTTTTAGAAGCAATACTTTCCTTCCTGTTTTGTTTCAAGCTTGCTTGTGTAACACATCATCTAATATTGGGTATAGCATTCCTTGGATACACAAGATAGACCTTAATACTTTGTGCCCTTAGGACAATCAAACGTTGTGCTAATGTGCCTAGGTTTTTGAAGAGAGCACCATTTTATGTGGATGAACTTCATCCAGATGATAGAGCACTGTCATGTAATCACAGAATTGCTGAGGCTGAGAGAGACCTCTGGAGATTTTCTAATACAACCTTCCTGCTCAGAGTGGGTTCCTCAGTGGGTTTTGATACTCAGACAGCAGAAACTCCAAGGCCTCTCAGGGCAACCTGTTGAGCATCCTCACCTTAAGAAAAAAAGGAATAAAAAACCCACCAAACTTTAAAAATAAATAAATATTCTTTCTCTTCTTGAAGGCAAAAGGGACACCAGCATCTTTCCAGCCCTTGGGAGCCTCACTCACTTGCCATGATCTTTCAAAGCTCATCATGTGTGGTCTCTCAGTGACATGAGCCAACTCCTCAGCATTTGTGGCTATCCATGATAGTATCCATGATACTAGTGCTGATATCCTATTTGTTATATGTTCCCTAGGCTGATCTTTGTCCTCCTAGGGTAAGCCTCCCTTGTTCCAGACTTATTCTCCACTGCTGCTTTTCAGAGCAAAAGTATCTGCTCTGGATTTAGTTGAGTCTCAACTGAGGTGTGGTGGTTTTTGTTTGTTGGAGATTTTTTGCTCTATAAAATACCTTTTGATGAGCTTTGTAATCTGTCATTGGGAAAGAAAATAGTTTGGTCCAAAGGATGTGTGTGCAGGGGAAAACCAGCGGAGAGTGAAACTTTCAGAGCCTGGTTTACTGTTAAGCAGCTCAGGCTTCTGCCTGTATCTAACGAAAATCTCCCACTGTCTGGTGCTGCTGGTTAATATGTGGTTGCAAATGGGAAAGACAAATTTAAAAGCTCTATCAAGTACAAATGATATTCGGCCTGTCAAGATTGACTCCCATGCTTCCTAACAGATTTTTTTTCTGAAATAATAATTTTTTAAAAGATCCATCTACATATTTTCTTCAATGGTACACCAGATGACCAGCAATAAGAGCAAAAAGCTGTAATGGAATTATTTTAGGCAGTAGGTTTTTATGTTTATTGAAAATACTCAATGACTCTTGCCTGGAAAATAGTATCTGAAGAAATTCAAAGGGACCAAATAAAAGTCTCAGAAAATAAATGCAGAAAGGATGTATTTTGGAAATGTATTCAAGTGATGTAGAACGTAGGCGAACTTTCAAGTCACGGGCTGAGAAAAATAAAATGAAAATAACCTCTGCACCAGAAAGACAGGTGCATTGTTTTGAAACATAATGTGATGTCCATAGAACAAAAACATTGGGTTAAAAGAAAATTTGGTTTGTTGGAAGCTCTAAGTACTCCTGCAAAATGCCAACAAAAGGCATTGCCATTCATTGCTATCATCAATGCAGTTGTGTCAGGTTTCTACATCTTGTCTTGTTAGCCTTTAATTCTTTATTCTTGCTGAAAATCATATCCAGAGTAGAGGAACTTTCTTCAGCCACTTCCTGTCTGTGGCATATTTGCATTCATTTGGGCTACTGACAGACATGAGAAGTAGAGCATCTTTTTCTCATTTGTACCTGCCTGTTTATTTTCCTTCATCAGGAATTTGGTTTATTGCACTCTGATACAGAAAAGAACTGGATTTGGTGTTTTCTACTGATTGTTGCAAAGCCCACTCTCATTTCTGTACATGTAACAAGTAACTAATGCAACTTCAGTATGGGAAGTAGACATATGGCAAACAGTTCTTGCAAAGTCACAACAGGGATGCTTATTACAGAGCAGGGTGATGGATAATATTACTTTCTTAGGGGGAATATGGGAACAGATCAGAACAACCAAGCTGTAACTTTCTCTAACAGCAAGTAATTTAAAGTGCAGTTTGAAGGTTTTAAAACCTTTTGCATACTCTGCACAAGTAACACTGCTAAGATTATTCTTCATCATGCAGAGGCAACATTTTTAATTTAAAGCTAGTGCCTGTAGGGAAGAAGTGCAGTAGTCCTGTACTTTCAAAACGTGGGCATTTATGTGAGTTTTCTATAACCATTTTGGGAATCTAACCATATTATTCCATTTCTGAATGGTTTTTTTTGTGATCTAGGGTATTTAGCTGTAGATTAATATTATTATATGTATTTTCACATACTTGTGCTCTAATTTTTTTCCTAAGAATAATTATATCTTTGGAGCTAAGCATTCAATTATTTATTCATCCATTTTACCACGTGAACTTAGTAAGTGGACTCGTGTTAGCCTATATCATGCATGCAAATTCCACTCTTAACAATACTGCTTGAAATTATGTAAGTGATGGGTGCTAATTTTCTCTGATACAACAGAATGATAATGATGGACTATTGGGAAATAATAGTAAGTACTTCTTAGGTTTTGTGCGCTGGCATACTAATCTATTCATAAAATTAAGAAAACAAAACAAAAAAAAAAAGGAATCAAGACACTAACCTATTTAATAATTGTCTTTTACTTGCAGTCTTTTTAGTAATACCAGGATGACAGTCTTCCTGTAGTGGTAGTACTGTATTCATGAATGAAACTCTCTGCTAGGTTTGTCTGGGGCAAGGATGGTTGTTAATGGCTTCATCTGCAACTGCCAGGTAGTTGAATTCTAGATACTCAAGCATTTTATAGAGCCCTGAGGACTACAAGTGGCATTTCATATTCTCATACTTCTGCAGTGTCATCATGCAGGTGCTCTGTGCTGAATGTAGGGCAGCAAGCAGTCTGTCAAGTACAGTAGATATGTGTATCTTTTAATCCAGCAGCATTGCATGCAGCTTTATAAAATAAATTAAGGTGCTGGAAAATAATGTGAGCACTGGGATACTGCAGTCACACTGAGCTCCATCTTCTTTTGTTTCACTTTCGTTTTGTGGAAGAATCCACTTTTGTGTAAGAAGTTTGAAAGGATGCTTACCAATTATTCCATGTTAATTATTCATTTTGAAGTAGGAAGAGGAAATACGTCAAAGATGAGATTTCTCACTGGTTATTTTGTAGTAAAAGATCATTTTTGGGAAGCTTATGAAAAAGTGAAGGACATAAAAGCACAAGCAAAATGTATTTATTATTAGGTGGTCAAAGAGTTCTGTGATCAGACAGAACAGGCTTGAACATCAAAAGATTTTTGAGCAGTATTTGGGTAAATTAGCTAGCCTGAGCATCCCCTTTTCTATGGAGTTAAAATGTTTCAGAAATGGAGGACTGAAGTACAATATAATCTTTCTGACTTCCATTTCAGCACTTCCTATTGCCATTATCCCACTTACTATATTCCACCTAGAATGGGAGCAAGTCCTTGTTACTGGCACCGTTCTTTCTATCCTTGAAGGCTTCAATAACAAGTTCACAGTGCAAGAACAGTAAGCCAAGAAGAAAAGAAAGTATGTAATGCTGTGTGTGCTTCTGCAAGCAAAGGTGCTCACTTAGGTTCAGCAGGCAAAGACAGATCTAAAGTGTTGCCATCTATTGCAGGGGGATGGAGGGTAGTCCAAAATCTGTCTGCGTGGGCATTATGTGGGTTATAAAGTCCATAGTCCAAAATCAGTGTGCCTGTGAATTTCTTGAAGGCTTCACCTAAAATGAAGACTGTCAACTGAAGAAGTGAAGGATATCCTTAGAGTTAAACTATTTCCATGGAGATGAGGAACAAATAAGATGTCAACTGAAATCAAGTACAGTGGTTTAGAAAGAGAGGGAGAAGGGCCTTGGACCTCCAGGAGGGGGCACAGAGCAGGCACATTTCTCCCATTGGAGGGAGGTAGTGTCTTAAAGTGTGACTTGCTAAGGAGGATAATATTTGAAGTGAGGCAAGGCTACTTGTTCAGAAAAAACTCCTGGTTCTTAGGCCAGTCCAGTCTTTGTCATAGGATGAGTTGGTGTATGCATGTGTGTTTAGATTGTGTGGATTCACCATTTGGTCCCCATGCTTCCTCAGCTCTCTGGGTCTGATAGGAGATAGGTTTAAAAACAGCAAACCTATTTGAAAATGCGAGGAATAAGTGTGATAATCTGGGTGCTGCCAAAATTCACCCTAGGGACATAGTTGGTCATGTGTCTGAGTCTGTAAAGGGGTAAAATAGCAACCCTGTCTGAAGAAGAGGGCAGGTAAAAAGGATTTTGGGGACAGTGATCTAAATAGAGTCATCTGCAGCAGTGCAGCAGCTGTTCTGTAGTGGGTTTTGGGAGACTGCTCATAAACTTGGTGATGGCTGCAGTCAATCTAGTGCTTTCCTTTCTTTAAGATGTAGAATTTTTCTCAGTTAATACGTACAGGTATTATCTTAATTCACTTTTTAGTCAAATTTATCATATGTATTCATTTTTGGATTGAAAGGGACCTTAAAGATCACCAGAATCACTAAATTCCAACTCCCCTGCATGGGCAGGGACACCTCCCACTGAACCAGGTTGCTCCAAGCCCCAACCAGCCTGGCCTTGAGCAGTTGCAGGGATGGGGCAGCCACAACTTCCTTGGGCAACCTGTGCCAGTGTCTCACCACCCTCACAGGAAAGAATTTGTTCCAAATGTCCAACCTAAATCTCCCCTCTTCAAGTTTGAAACCATTTCACCTTGTCTTCTCACTACACACCCATGTCAAAAGCCCCACCCCAGCTTTCTTGTAGCCCCTTCAGATATAGGAAGGTGGCTATATTGAATCAGCCATGAATCCCATGGTATGTAAGCAAAGCTTTTTGTTTGCTGGTAACCCTTGACCCTCAGCAGAAACGTGGCTTCTCAGAGCTTGATTATCTGGGTTAATTTCATTTGGTACAAATATAACTAATAGTCATTTAAACCTGCCAGCAGCCTGTCTGAGTTTCTGCTGGTGCCTGACCATATTTGTGAGCAGTGCATTAATCAGCCCTCTCTGTCACGCCTCATTGCTTAGTGATGAGGGTTAACTGACCACTTCCAAATAATCATGAAAAACAGAGGTCAGCAGCCCCTGAGTGAGCAAAGAGAGGATCTCTTCTGACTTGCACTTCTACTCATTTGTCCTCAGGCAGCAACAAATGTGTCTGCTCTACCACTTAAACATGAACACTTATCTTTAAAGTTCATCTTAATTATAGATCAATCCATGTCACGTGTTATCCCAATTGAAACAATCAAAACCATCGAGCCAGTTCCCTAATTAAAGTCGATGTAGTCGTATATGTGGGAAAACCTTCACTTTGGCAAAGTCTGTTTTAGGAGCATGTAGTTACAGTTGTAATGTAACATGGAGCTGTGGCCCTGGACCTCCCCAGCCCAAACATTTTTATTATGGTTCAGTAACCCACGTCCCTTCCATGTAGTTTTAATTTCTGTGTGCGGGCACAGCAGCTGCCAGAGTTTTCCTTACCTGCAGATTTTGGTGACTTGTTCACAAATTCATGTGAAGGATACTTTCAATTTATTTTTTTTTCTCAATTTTCTAGTTTCCTAGCTGGTTGTGGTTTCTGCAAGCTTTGTGCACATGGGATGTCACACCAGCTGCTGTGGTGGATGGGGAGGTGGAGGCCACAGAGAAGAGGGCAGCCAGCATTCTCCTGCCTCCTGTCAGCCCTCTGGACCCACCAGCCAGAGGTGTCAGGGGAGGCAGGACTGCACAGTGGGGATGGAGCACAGAGCCTGCTTCTCCAGAGCTGCTATGATTAGTGGTTAGGACCTGAAAGCTCTATTTCCTCTGACTACAAAGTTTTGGAGAAGCAAAGGATTAGGGACCTCCTGGAGGTCCAATTAAAAGCTGATGTTGTCATTGATTTTGCAATCTCTTTCACCAGCATGGCATATCGAGTGCTGTGGAGCTGCTGTAATGTCTTCTGCTCTTCTCAGGAGCATGCAGGCCAAAGGGGGAGAGGTGAAATGGGATGCATGTAGGACATCCATCCCTTGCTGCACTTGAAGGACCAGTGTCAGGCCATGCAGCTCTCTGGGAGAAGCAATTTGGGGGCCAAACAGTTTATTGGGGTCTTTATGACTTCCATAAGTCTCTGTGGCTGCCACCAGCTGTTTTCCCGTTGCCTACTGAGAGCAGAAGAGGTGGAACCAGACCTGTTTTGAGCTCAGTCCCTCAGACAGGTTCTTCAGATGAGGTCCTTGAGGCTGTGGAAGCTGGTGGGCAAAGCTGGAGCTGGGTGCAGCAGAGCTGGCAGCCACTGCCTCGAATGGAGACTGGTGCCCCAGCCAGGGGGTTGGCAGCCTCCCTGGAAAGCAGACTGTCTCAAAAATGCTAAATGCTCAGAAAAAATCAGGTTGTAGGAGTGACAGGTCAGGCTCAACACATTTGTAGTCACTTAATATTTTTGGCCTTACTCTCAGTTGGCTTCAGTTTCCAATCTGTGAAGTACAGAATGTTGTGCCATCTCTTAGAAGAATTAAATCTTAGGTTTCCTGCATTTAACCCTAACATTGTAGAAATAGATAGATACTTCCTTGACTTTATGTCCCTTTGTAATTTTCTCCTCAGCTGCTTCCGTTTATCCAGCTACCACCCATCTGCATCTCCCCACTCCTTCTGCCTCTGGCCAGCACTCACCTCTAGACCTTTTCTCCTCTAGTCATCAGCTTCTACTCTCTCAGATTCTTCTGACCACTTTCCATCTTCCCCAGCTTCTCCAGTATCCCACTGACAACAACTCCTTGCTCCTACCTCTGGCCTCAGTTTTTTGCGGGACTTTTCTCCTTTCAAGTCTGTTGCCTCTCCAGACTCTGTTCATCTCTCCTCATCAAGCTCCATGTGGTTCCCTTTGCTCTCACAATCTGTGCCTCATTCATTTGCCCTCCAAACTCTTCCCTTGCCATATCCTAAGAGCATGACAGGGATTTTCTGCCTATAATCCCCACGCCAAAGCATTATCTGATATGTGGGGGAGATGCCTGGAGCCCAAGTTGATCTGAGGCCCTTTGCCCTGGTCCATAGTCTTTGCAGCAGGAAACTTTAGAGATTGGCAGCCAACCTCTATCAAAACCTTTGCAAAGCATATCACGTACAAGCTGCAACTTTTCAGTATTTTTTACTGTGATCCGTTATAATTTTAAGTGATAATGTATGAGATGGCAAAAGGCACATCTGTGGTATCAGAGCAGTGATGCTTCAAAGGGTCTATCTCAAAGTGTGAGGCTCTTGAGCTTCTCAAATATGTCTGTGAAAAATGTAACACAGGGAAAAACCAACATGTTTCTCCATACCCTTATTCACAAACTTCCTTTTGCACTAAGCTTCTTACTTTTACCTGATACATTCTTACACTCAAAATATAAAATTCAGCCTGAGGCACAATATCCAACAAGAATTTCATCCCTAACTGCTTATGTGTGGTAAAGTTATAAGCGATAGAAAATGAGGTCTTAAAATGAGAAGTGTCAGGCAACCTTAACTGTATGTAGTCCTACAAGATCAACTGATGCTAATCTGGGCTTTTTTTTTGACAGTTTGCTGATACATTTTGGTAACTACTGTACAAAGAAAGGGGAAAAAAGTCTCTGGAGTAGGACACTCAGGCTTATAAATACCACCTTGTAAGTAAGTGAAAGCAATGATTAACCATGCGGTCACTCTACCTTCTGCCAAACCTTTAAAACTGTACAGCAGAAAGTCCATAAAAAATTATAATATAAAATAAAGGCACTGATGTACTGAAGCTGAGACCTGTTGACTTGGTGCCAGTTATTATCTCATTCTCATAAATCTCAACATAGACTGCAGGTAGATTTTGAGTTATAAAATATTGCAAAAATTGTAGCAGAAAGCTTCCATTACTTGCATAAACAAAGGACTAGGCTAGCTTGCTATTCAAATATGTATATCTGGCAATAGTATAGTAATAAATGCTGACCTGCCAGTAAACACTGCAAGGCTTCTGTGTTTTCCCAGCTGTCCCCCTTCTGTAGTTTTTGGGGGTTCCCCCCACATATATGTGCTAAAAACCTGTCCAGGGCATTTCTCCAGAGTTAAACTATGAACTTGGCTTATTTGGACCATAAAGGAGTGATTTTAAGCACAAGCAAAGTAAAGGGTGAGGGCTGGGGACACCTGTAAGATAACATTTCTGAGAAGCCTTGCCTGTGGGTGGAGGGGCTTGGGTATCCTACGTGCCCAAGCATGGCTGTTGGCCTGGAATGTTGTGTGGGGATTATATAGCAAGCTGTGTCACAGCAGACTTGTTTGCAGGCAGCCTGCAGCTGGGCTTGTTTGGTTTTTTTGTTGTTGGTTGTGGTTTTTTGTTTTGGTTTGGGGGCTTTTTTGGTGTTGTTGATATCCCCCCCCACACCTCAGACTGCATGCAAAACCTGTGTGAATGGTAATCATCCATGCCTACATCAGGCTCTGGCAGTGTCTGTATTCCTTTTGAAGTGTCTTTCAGTAGAGCCCTGCTGACAGCTCAGCAGTTCTATAAAATGCTGCCTTCCTAAAAATCCCTTCCCAGCAATGCGAGTGCATGAGGAGCTAGGAAAATCCACTTTCCTGCTGGGATATAATTTGTCATTTTTCAGGACCATTCCACCTGGTCTACACAGTCTGGAGTAGAAATGTTTGCTCAGTCAGGTCTCTCTACCTGGGCAGGATAACTTAGTGCTGTGTATTAAGAGAGCACAGAGTCATGTACGTGGGTAACACTGTTTATTTTGAGCAGTCCTGCTGTCTCATGGAAAATAAAGTTTAGATGTGAATAACTCTTTCTATTATCAGCAGTAAAATGTGCAGTTTCAAGCAATACAATCTCCATCTTCTGTGCTAGCTCAGTTAGTCATAATTCATTCCTGAGAGGATTTCCCTGCTATGTAGCTTACAGTTTTCCTTCCTCTTAAATCTTATTCTCTTCATTGGGTCAAAATCTTTGTGTGCTCTTTCTTCTTAAAACTAGGCACATGCTCCAGTGCCCGAGGCAAAAGGGCTGAAGCCACATGACTGGAGCCTGGGACTCTGCTGTTATCATTTCCCGTCTCTGATTATCAGCGAAGTTACGGGCGGGTAAAGGGCTACTTTAAATTTTCTTGGTAAATCACTCCCTCCGGCTTCTAATCATTTCCGTTCCACTTCTCTGGACTTCCTCCAGTTTGTTTATATCTTCCAGTAATGAAGTGCTTGAACTGCATACAATATTCCAGGTGGGGCTGCAAAAGAAATGCATAAAGAGAGGACTGCCGTGCCAGCCTGCTCTGCTGTGCAGGGCTTCTGCAGCACGAGCCAGAGGTGTTCCTTGTGCTCAGCCCTCCTCAGCCTCATTGCTGCTTACGTCCAGGATATTGTCTTATTCCTAGGTGTCTTTAGTAGCTGATGCTTGCCAAATTCTGCTTTGTTCTTTTGCTTTGTTGTTAACTCTATGTTTTGGGTTGGTACATCCAGTAGCATTCTTCCAGCTGCAGTTTTTTCAATTGCTTGTTTCCTGTCTCTGCTTCCAGTTTTCTCTGCACCCTTTTGTGTGATGTTTTTATCCACACTTATACTGATAAGTTCTCCTTCTTTCTCCCTGCTTCCAATGAAAAGATCAAAATAAGCAATAGTCCCCCTGATACTCCCCAGGGTGTCTTCCCAGTGTGATAAACTGTGTTTGGCAGTGGCTTATATATCAAGTCAGTCTTGCCAAACAACAGTGAACTGGGTTCTAGATTTCTTGTTTGTGTAAACAGTTTTTTCAGGTGAGGGATAGAAGGAGAGAGAGGTTAGTGGAGGAGAAATCTAGTCAATAAATGAACTGGGCATTGTGCATCAGTGAATAAATAAAATTCATTTCCTGCATGAGTGCATCTCCAACAGCATTTCCATATCTGTATACTTCACCCTTTAAAGTAAGTATCCCTGGTCTGCTGAGTGGTTCAGCATCCCCAGGAACCATTACCTTGGAAATACCGAGGGGTAAAGATGTTTCTGGACACAGAAGGAGTATGCTGTGCTGTGCCCAGGACAGAACTGCAGACCAGCACTGTTTTTTTCTGCAAAGAAATAGCGAATTATTTTTTTACATTTATGGTCTGATTTCCCCTTTTACTTGGTGCTAGACATCTACAGTTGGGTAAAACAAAGGTAAAAGCACTGTCATTCCTGTCCTGCAGAGTCTTCTCCTTGCTTTGTTCATGTATAAATGCCTTTGTACTCTTGGACTAGGTTCAGCTTTGCCTTGCCAAAAACACTACTGCAGGATAAAGTGTGAACCCTCAAGCAGTCCGAGAAAGCCCCTGGGGATGATGGTTTGCCTCTTTCAGGGGCAGGAGAAGCTTTGTGGAAGCATCACTTGGTCACATGCTGTCCCCACCATGACCTACAAGCTCTGCTTTCCAGCCTTTCTTTGTCCTTCTGTAACTCATCCCTTCTGTGTTTCTACATAATTTTGCCTTTTTTTTTTTTTTCCTCTTCCCATTTTTTGCTGAGTTATGTAGTTGATGGGTAAACTCAAGACCAGGGCACAGGTGGCATCTGGAAAAAGTGGAACTTCCCAGTTTGCATCAGCACTAGTGTACCGCAGTCTTCTGTTCCAGTTTCTCCAGGCTCAGAGAGGCTGTGATGGCAGAGCAAGTCAGGATCCAGTTACCTTTTCTCATAGCATCTTTTCCCTTTCAAAAATTAGTTTACTTTTGCCCTTTGTTTGTGTTACACCTCCTTTAACTTTGGTCTTCTGGTTAACTAGAAGTCTGTCTCTTTGGAAAACTCCCGAAACGCCGCAATCTTTCCACATAACTTCTTAATTATTTCTGCATGTGAGTTTTGGCTGTACTCCAACTTTGAAGTCATTATGCTGCTTCAGAGTGTAAATAAGTGGGACTGGATTAATAAATTGTATGAAACATGGTGCCACACTTCATTATAATCCACTTATCAAAGTGGAAAAGCCTTTTAGTACATAAAGTGCATCTGCTTTTAATTTTCATTTTGATCTTTTCTTTGTGGGTTTTCAGACACGAGTGTACCTTTTCAGTGAGGTTTTTAATGCTTGTGCCTGGCAGTTTCAAAGTTACTTCTGAAGATGGCAAAACAGAGCTAGGAAATTTGGGATGTATCACAAAAAGCTTAGGGCTGGATTATCCTCTCATAATTTTAAATTGGGGTGCACGACATCACGGTGAAATCTCGCATAAGTAGAAGGCAGATTAGGTTTCTGCTGTTGGTGACCTTGATTCAAATTTTATCACTTACATAATCTGTTTCAGACAAGTGGAATTTTGCCTCTGATTGCTTTTGGTGCCAGTAGTAAAACCCACAATTTATAGAATGCAAAAGTACATCTGTCAGCCACCTGAAACTGAGGTTAGGCTCATGTGATGGCTTTACACTAAAGAAATCCCCACCCTCAATCATCCATTGCACCACTCATCTCTCTTGCAAGGTTTTGATCTGATAGCTGTTGCTGATGGGGCTTTAGTGAGGGCTGACTTTTTTCACTTTAACATGAAAATAGCTGTATTTTATGAAGGTTAACCCAAAGGGGTTTCATGGCCTTCATATGCTGCTTGTAAGCAATGACATTTCAGTTCACGTGAGTTTGTGCTAAATAGCTACTTGCAGAAAACTAAAATTAATTCAGTCTGTTTAGTGCTAGCAGAATTTTAATTAGGAAAACTGAATTACAGCAGTAAAAAGTCTGTGTTCATTTTTTTTTTTTTTTTTTTTTTTCTTCAATGTATTGAAGGCAAGGGGTGAGGGTACAGAGTATGACAGAACACTCTTAATACAGGGGTGAGTTCTGGATATAAATTATATAGTAATTGGTCTTTAGTTTTCACTGAGCAAAACAAATTTTGAAACAGCAATTACATCAATTAGGCAGAACGATCTGTGAAAGTAGAACAGAGTAATTTGGTTTATGCCTTTGTGACATTGCATTTATGCCCCGAGATGACTTTTTTTCTGTTGCTCTATGTCTCTTTCTTCAGTTTTGTTTTCAGTGGGCACCATCATTTTGATGAAAATTGGAACATACTTGTTTTTACCAAAATACCTGTTCCCTTATAATGAAGGGAAGGCCTGATTTCTGCAAGATCTCACTCTAGCATGTGAGTTATGAGTCTGAAGAATTTGGTATGCTTCAGAAGATGCCCTTTTTTAAGCTCCCAATGGTAACTTTATAGGTGCTGAAAATTCTGGATACAGATCAAGTCATCCATGGCCTTAGTTGCTCAAGACCTAGGGTGACCCCCATGTGAAAAACCACCAGTTGATTTATTTCTGTTGCAAAGCAAATGGCAATTCCTTGTTAAAAGGTGTGGCAATGAAGTTGTGGGTCTGGTGCTAGTGCTACAGCTGGAGGTGTTGGATTCCAGCAGGCCTGGTAGAAGGGGGCCACAGGGGTGATGATCTCAAATAAACTTTAGGATAGTATTACACAAAGTTTTGATTCATCAGTGTTTTAGCTGCTGTGTGATACTTTTATCAGCCTCTTGAGGTCTGACAAGTAAGCCCAGGGTGAAGTAACTGTTTACAGAGGCATGGGAGGGTTGCCCTGTCCCATCCAGGGGTTTGTGAGCAAGCACTGTAGACAGAGATACTGGGCAAGTCTGGCCTGAACTGGGATGGAGAACTGGGACCCATGGCTCTGCAGCCTGGAAATTCTGCACCCACTAAAGAGGCATGCTTGGAATGACCTGTTCATCCCTTTAAAGATGGAAGTAGCAATTGTAATTGGTCTAATACCCTTTCTACTACTTAATTTACCCTTTTTATTTTATGCTGTTATAGTATTTTAACAGTAAATGTGCTGTGAAATTTCATTATAATCATCAAATCTTCCACTTTCCCTTCATCAGCTTTCTTCAGTGTTCTGGTTTGGATATAGCTGGAATAAGAGAGACTTGAGGTTCCTGGTAGAAGTAAATAGATGGGGAGAAAATGAAGAAAATTAAACAGGCAAAATTACATATTTCAAAGGATGAAACAGGCTCCTTTTTAAGAAGCCAGCAAACAAATGCAGAGAATTTTTAAGTTCACTTTGCTGAGCATCTGGTATTAATTCAATCAACATTTCTGTGTTTGGGGTCTCAAGAGATTCTGCTAGAAGTCCCTGTTTTGATGGTATTGCTTGCAGCCTTTAAAAGAAATTTATTACTGACCACAGTTCCAGAGGAAAAGGTTGTCAGCGTATGTTCTGACAATTTAAAATATTGTCACTGTTATTCATAATAATGCTCATTATTATGAATTTAGCATATTTCTAGTCTGAGCTGTAGTAAACTGTACATGAAAAATGCAAGAGAAAAATATGCTTTGAAGATAACGTGTCATTCACACAGAATAAAATTTGATCTGCTGAGCATGCTAAATGCAAGAACATAGCATACTTGAACATCAAAATGTTTGCAAAAACCAAAAGCTAGCTACTTCAGGAAAAAAAAAATCACAAAACATTTTCACTGAGATCAAAAGTTGAGAAAAGTTCTAGTTTGTGAAACAAACTGCCTGTTTTTCCAGTAATATCTTATATAAATAGCATGCATCTCATTGAAGGAGTTGGCCTGGAACTGCAAATTATAAAATGGAGCTGCAAAACACAGAATTAATGTTGGATACCATGATGTTTCTGTTTGTCTTATGAGAATAGAAATTCTGTTAGTTTGCCTGTTCTGTATGATTACTACAAAGACATTTTGACATATGCCTGCATGTATCAGTAGGATGGTGGGGCAGATTAAGGAGTCTGAAATAGTGAGTAGAGTTTAACAGGCTTCAGCCCCATACACACTTTCAAATATGAATATTTACATGGAGATAAATATTTTTGGTCTTCAGTGGAAGAGTATGGCCTAGAGAGCCATAGGCAGCACCTTCAGACACCCTCTCATACATTACCTTAAATGAACTTCGTGTTTCACACAGATGTTGTTTTACACTGTGGACTTGATGAAATCTGGTTGTAACAGTGAGCTAATTGTAGGGCAGGATACTTCCTCATGTACACAAACATGGACAGAAATAGGCATCATGCATGCAACGTGATCTTAAGTCTGTCATATATACTGCTCTGCAGAGAACAGCATCTGAAGACTCCAACATTAGTCTTCAGTTAAAATTTAAACCAAAATGAAAATTCGAAAACTTTCTGTGAAAGAAAATGCTGTGAAATATTAGATATGTGATTTTGTCAAAACAACATCCTGTAAAGTTCCAGTTCGCACTCCTTGTATTATTGAATCCACTATAATCTTAAATCCAAAGCAATTAAACTGAAAAGTAATTCAAAAGAGAAACAACGTGATTTAGCTCAATAACAGGATTATTTTGTTGATGGTAAATATTTTTCCTTGGTTTTCTTCCTAAAGAGAGTTCCAGTGCTTTGTGATTTCTCTGAACTGGAAATGCTTTGCAATGATCAGATAATTTTCCTATTCCTTTTCTGTGTGATCTGGTATCATTCCCCATTTCTTTGAACACATGAAAAGGGAATTACCACCTAGTTAAGTGGCCATATTTGGACTTCCAACATGCTGAACAGAAATCTTTCTTAAGTCCTTTCCATAGAGACCCCAGCTGTCCTCTGAGACTGACTGCTGGTGTGGCTGCTTGGTACAAACGCTGCTGCTTTTCTGGAGATGACAGTAGGAACCTTGGGGTTGGTTTCAGTACCAGTTTGGGGCATATCGTGTGTTGGTGGCTCAGTCCCTCTGGATAAGAAGACAGCTGGAGCAAAAGGCACAGACTTGGAGAGGCTTTCAAAATTCTGCAGCATGAGAGAAGAAGATGCACACCAGTACCTCAAATAGGAGATATTCACCTGTATTTTCTTGCTCATTTGTCTCACTGTTGGTAACAGGTTTCACCCCTGCTGGATGCTTTCTGCTGCAGAACATAGAAGCCTCTTGTGGGCTACATCCCATGCACCCTTGCCAAATTTCCTATCTCTCCTTGATCCCTCTCATCCGTGCCCTTTCAGTGTGCTCAAAATAGCGAGCGACATTTTTCTAACTTCTCATCTCCTTTGCCAGGATCACCAGGCTGTACCAATTGTTTTTGTTGCCCTGGTTCTCAGCCCAGCCTGAAAGCAAGCTTCCAGGGGAGCATCTCTGTGTCCAAAGTGGCAGAACATTGGATTCCATGCTCCTAGATGCATGTAGGGAGTGCAGAGCAGTATTGCTGATACCAGCTCTGCACCTGTAGTCACGGTTGGAGGAGGCTTTTAGAGTTCATCCATGCTTGCAACCCTAAGCTTTCTGAAGGAAACAAATGTGGTTTGAGTGTGCAGTTTTTGCTCACGAGGTGATCACCACCCAATGACAACCTGCAGCTCCTTGTCTGGGACACTTCATAAGAATTTCAGATTAGGCAGAGGAAGACGAAGGGGAGGTCACAGGCCAGCACACTGGATTTGAGAATGGTTTTGCCAACAGTTTAATTAGAATGTGCTATAATAAGATAGCAGTTAAACACGAGGCTTAAAGCAGAAGGAAAGTTCAGAAAAATGCTGTGTTGCAGAAGTTCACAGGCTGTCCTCACTATTTGAGCACCAACTGATGTGTCTGTGCTTTTAAAAGAGCCCTAGCTGGGTTTTGGTGTAGACCCTGCAGAAAATGATGTTGTTGAGACTATGTTTTCTCCATGTCCCAGGTAGTTATAATTTGCTTAGCTTGGGTATTCTAGAATCGTAGAATCTATGTTGTGAAATGAGCTGTAGCCATATCTTTGATTAGAGTGTAAATGTGCCCTATGAAATCACCAGTTACTGACTGAATGGAAGAAATAAGACATTTTGAAGGTATATGTGAAGACTGAAGAAAAAATTTTGAACAGGGGAGCGGTAAAAGGCTGAGGATGAAAATAGGTGAAGGCAAAGGTTGGAAAACAAATTTTATTGAAGGAATGAAAATGGAAGGGGGGGGAAACAAAGAGTAAGGAGACTTACAAAAATGTCATAAAAATGGTAGAAAAATTAATCCAATACTATAAAAGGGTAAAGAAACTGAAAGATGTCATGGGATCTAGAATTAGCAGCAAGCAACTGAGCATGAGAAGCAAGCAGGAAATATCCCAGATGTGGTGTTTTGCTAGAATTGAAATAAATGTTAATTTAATCTCTAATTTATCATAAAGGAGGGCAAACTCTAAATTCTTGCTTTAAGGAAGGACTTAGACTATACCTATGCTATAAGCAGACTGTAATAATGTTAATAATAGATATTGTCAACTTGAATGACTGGCAGGTACAGCTTTTGTCTGCAGCCGAAAAGCTTATTGTCTGGGAATGATACGGTCAGATGAGTAGAGCTGTGGAGTAATAAAGGAGATTAGGCTCTGAAGTCAGACTGAATTTTGGGAAACCTTGAGATTCGATATCTAAAATACAACCCCCGAGCGGTCGCTTTCTAAAATGGAAGGGGCAGAATTCGTATCTAAGGTCTGTATCTTGTCAGTGGCATTTATAAGCTTATTCTGCATGACACATAAACCTCAGGGTGAGGAATCGAGTTTATGAGTTTGCTGTGGTCAGACTGGACTGGTTTAAACAGAGCTTAGGAAGTTAATTATCAAATGTCTCAGGTGGGTCTAGCAATAAGTAACTGGCTGTGGAGAGGAGGGCTGGCTGTGTGGGGACCGGGTCCTGCTGCTGCATGCGGATGCTGCCTGCCTGGGAGGGACTGCCCTAATCTGTTTCCCAGGTTGTTCGAACCAGTTCAAGAGCAGTAAAACAAGGTTATGTAATTGACATGTGATGTAGCCCAAAATAGTGACTGCAAACATAGGCTGCTGTTGCCGGCTTTTGTTTTGCTTTAATTGCAAGAAATAGAGGCCCTGTGAAAACTGCACTTAGGAAAGAGGTTTGCTGTCATACCTATCTGAGAGTACCTACCTACTGCAGATGGTGAAATAAAACAATTCAGGTGTATGCAGTTTGCCTCTTGGTACTGTGATACAGCTCCTATCAAACAGAAGATCCTTTTCTGTATGTGTAAGATCATTTGGACAAGTCTAAGGAGTAACTTAATTTATATATTGGCCATTAAAAGGTGGCAATGGTTTATTAATTAAGAGAGCTTATATGGATTACAGCGAGGGCATCCATTTCCCAAAATCTGTGAAGGTTTCAGAGCTGGCTGAAAGGAACATGTCACACAGAGAGGCTAGGATGTGCAGATGATGTGATTCCTTGCTGTAGGAGGCAAAGCCTGTCATTAGGGCTCTACCCGAAAATGGACAAATGTGGTGTTGAATTCTGTTTGCTGACCTGGTATTCTTGGGGTGAGAGGCCTCCTGTAGAAAATCCTCACCATTTTCTGCACTCTTTTTGCTTTGTCTTTCCTTCAGCAGGGCAGGTCCATAGCCCAGGTCAGATGGGTTGCAGGGGCTGGGCTCATGCAGTCTGACAGGCTGGTGGGGGACAGGGTGGGGTGTTAACAACTATGGAATGAAAAGAAACTTCATGTTGAATTGCAACCATTCAACCTGGATTTCTTTTTCTTTCTCACTCACCTAATATTGTCAGGAGTAACTTTAGTAAAATGGGTAGTTATATGGGTAAAACCTGATAGGGGCAAGCAGGAGGGTCTTTAGAGGAGCTCATTGCACTAAGGATGCCCAGGTTCTTAACACCTCTCCACACCTGCTTGAGCTGGTGCCAGCAGGTTCTCCAAGCTGGAAGGCTTTTATGGGTATCACTGTGGAGATAATCTTCCCACATAGAAAATACAGAGAAATCTAAGCCCTTTTTCCAGCCCAGAAGCTGCAGAAGAGATCCTAACTCTGACAGGCAGATCTGCAAGGCAGAGCTGGAGGTGGCTTCCAGCTCCTCTCTCCTCAAAACCTGGAAGAAGGCTTGGCTGTTCTGGCAGCCTGCAAGGAGAAGACAGCTTTGCCTGTGATTTTGTGAGTCCAAGTATTCATTTTCATTGTAGAGGAGGAAGGAAAGTTTGGGCATTTTACATGCATTTTGATGTCCTTCGGCAAGATGCTATTTTAAAAGCTGAGGTTTTTTTCAAACTACTTCTGCTTTGCTTGGTCCCTCCTGTTTTCTCACTTTCCTGGCATTTTGTGAGACTTCCTCAAGTGAGTCTTTGTCTTGGGACCCAAAGCACACTCTGGTTTCAGACATGGCTTTGGGACTTTGCCCATACCCTTCTCGGGGGCTGTTGCAGTGGGCACATAGCTCTAGCAGAGTGGGGAAAAAGTGGGTTGGCTGCCCAGGTAAAAGCCAGAAAGAAGGTGTGGAAGGCAGGGGTGCTGCAGGAGAGGAGCTGGGTGTTGGTGGCACACCAGCCTAAGTCAGCAACCTAATGCCATTGCCAAAAGCCAGTTTTTGGTCCAGGATTGCATTAGCAGGGCTGCTGTGTCCAAGGTGCAGGAAGTAAGCATTTTATACTGCTTAGTGCCAGTGAAACTCAGGAAGAAAAATGAACCTGGTTTGGGGCATTCTGTTTTATAAAAGAATAAGAGGCGAATGAAAGAACGAAGACAGATTTAGGAAACGTGACCTATGGGGAAAGATTGAGAGAAAGAGATGGGGGCATAAATCTTTTGATAGGCATGAGATTGTTGATCTATTACGCTGTATGTCTTAGGGGAAGTGCTAATATCTCTTTCAGTTACGGAATACTCCCATTTGGGTTAAAACCACATCTTGAAGGATAGCTAATCAGTAATCTAATCGCATGGCTTGTAGGGAAGTTGTGGAATAACTTTTCTCAGAAGGTTTCAAGAATAATTTAGAGAAAGGTAAACAAACAAACAGAAAATAACCCAAACAAACCTGCCTGAATTGCTAAGCTAGTTTTATCATACTACCATGAGCTTGAATTAAAGAGTCTTTTGATCCTCTTCCAACACTATCCTATTTTCTTTTTTTCCTCCTTACAAAATTCAATGTTTGATCAAAGTAGTGTCTATTTTAACATGAGAGCAGAAACCTGGAAGACCCATTAATGATTTGCAGTTCCTTATTTTGCCTTCAAAAATCTGGGAAAAGAATAAGTTTTAGGAGGAAAATAAAATATACAGACAACCTTAGGAATACCAGCACTATTCTAATCTAATCTTGCCTTAGTAGCAGAAATATTGCTGGCAAGAAATACCTCTGGGTTGTTCCTATTGCAGCCTGATGTGTATCACAGCCCCTTGAAGAGTGCAGCAGCGTTCTGCACGTGTGAGCTTGCCTCAGGAGGTCAGGTTTAGGGACCGGTGGCTCAGTTACTGTATAGGAGTTTCAAAATGGAGAAAGCCCCACCTTCTGCTCCAGCCTCCTTTGGCAGGAGTTCATAGGCCAAATAAGAACAGCTTCTTTTCTCCCCCCTTTACTGCTGACTTGCGCTTGTTTGAGAAGAAGTAGTAAGAGGGAGGACTGAGTTTTGTGAATGCTTCCTTTCTGTTCTCTTTTGTCAGCAGGAAATTAGAGTCTTTGCAGGTGTGTGAGAGCTGGAAACGCTGAAGGATTTTTGGGTGTACGTTTGGATGTGTCGTTCTGTGGGGTGTAGTGGCACCGTGACCCTGAAAATGCAAACTCAAGTCTTTCTCTAGCACTGCTGTGAGCAGGACAGTTCTCTGTTTCTTCTTAGTGTGTAACTGTGGAGCACTTCTTAATTATTTATTTTAGGCAGGAAATTTTCCTGGCACCTTTTGTAACTCTGTATTTTAGATGGACCAGGAATTAGCTTGTATAAGTGCACTTAATGGTGGCATATGTAAAAATTACTTTCATCTTAATGCACTTAGCACATGGGGGATGAGAGTTCGATATCTGCTCTGTCACTTTCCAGCCCCCTTGTGAGTGATTAAACTGGATAAAAAGAACTGGCTTAAGCTAAACACAAACTACACAAGCAGATCAATATGTGTCTTGAAAGAGCTGGAGATCTAGCACCACAAAAACATCAGCCTCTTTGCAGGACAGTCTCCATCACCTCCCTGAGCTCCTGAAGAGGCCTGGAGGTCTTTAGACCTGCATCAGTTGCAGATCAGAAGGTTTTTGTTTTGAAGTTCAGAGGCATGAGTGAGGCTTGTGCTACACAAATGGAAGCTGCTGACTCATTATGAGTATTTTTCCTTTACTAATGTATTTTACAAAATCAGTTTTATTTAAAATGTATCATATTTGCCATTTTTTTCAGCATAGCTGTTAAACTTCTTGACTGAAAAACCGTTCATTATTGTTTCATTGCTGTACTCTACATAGAGAGTTTGCCTGAATGCTAATCCATTCTGCTTTTTTAAGGTTTTTCAAGCTATTTCCATTAATGTAGGCTTTAAGATGACTCTGGTTATTTACATATTTTTTTTTTAGGCACTAAAAAAAAAATCAACAAGACATTTGCTTTTTAGAAAAATCTTTTACCTCGCTTGCAAGAAAAACTACTTACAGTCTATGAACCATATGTTAGTATTCAGGGATGCATGATTCAAAAACTGATGAACCTTTACTGAGTTTGCTGAAATTATTTGGTCTAGAGTATGTAGGCCAGAAAGTAATAATTGCAGACACACAAACCATTAGAAGAGTGACTTATGGAATTATTCTGATATTGTGGGAATGTTTCTTATGAAGTCACAATGTGGCAGTGATTGAACTGAACAAACATTTCCACAGTAGTTAAGAATGTGACCCAAGTAATTAGCCTGGAGTACATAAATATTAACCTCTTTTTGTTAAACCCATTAGCTTTTGAAAGCAGTAAGGAAAAATGTTGACTGAGCAGGTGTACACTTTCATAGAGCAAAATGCCTTCAGGGTAGTTCTGCAATGGGGTTCATTATAGCCTGCACCCACCTGTGGAAGCCTAAAGATGGTATTGCAGTTCTCTGTGATGTACAAAGGACATCGTATGAGCACTGAGCAATTGTACTTGCATTCCAGGCAGAAAATAACCATTTTTTGTTCTTCTGACAAAAAGATAGTATACTGGTATTTATAAGGGCATACAAACCATTCTTCTACTATATATTGTTATTTTAAGCACTTTCGTTTCCTTCTTTATTTTTGCTTTCCTGCTGTGTATTACTTCTTTAGGATCTGAGCTCAAGTCATTATAGAGCAAACAGTAACACTTTGCTTACTCGGATAAGATGGATTCTCTTTTTGTGAGATGCTCAGTGAAGAGATGCAAGAAACAGACCAAACTTAGCTCTCTGGCTAAGTAGATAGCATTGGGTAGGGGTGAAGAAAAGTCACATCTGGAGACTGAAAATTACTTATCTGGAATTCTAAAGCAAATTCCTGAAAAAGCCCCAAAAAAGAAGCAAACTTTCCCATGTCCCATGAATATTCTCTGTCTTTACCCAAGGAAGCATATGTGTATTGTGGAAAATATCTTGGCAAATATATTTTATACTTCTTGTCATGCAGCATCTCTGTCCTTTGCATCTCTGCTCCTTCTCCCCACACATGTTGACCTCCCAGGCATTTCAGCCTACTTGGGCTTCCCCTCCCCACCCACTGCCAGTGCTCCCTTCAGTCATTGGCCTCAATTTTAATGTTATTTGTACAACTCTTGGGTGTCTGCACCTCTCGCCTGCTTCATTCATGACCTGGCTAGAAGTCTGTTCAGTTCCAGGTTTGTTTTAGTGCATTTATCATCTGAAATTTTTTTTCCTCTACCTTGTATTTCAAACATCTTTGTTATAAACTTATGTTTAGTTTATGGAGTAGTGAGTTTCTTACACTATATCTAAAATGTTTGTCTCTGGGGCTCAGCAGTTCTTATGGTGCCCATTACGTAAGCCTACAACACTCCTGTATTTTACCCATTACTATTTTCTTGAATTTAGCATGCTGGCAAATCCTACAGCTTGCCTTACAGTATTTCTGTGTGTTGTGTCCTCTCCTTTCATCCTTCAAGCCCTCTGTATTTTTTTTTTTTTGTCACAAAGTGTTCCTTCTGGCTGTCCCAGATCCCCCTGTGCCATCTCTGGATCAAGGCTGCTAAAATAGTCCCCTCCTCTTGCTTCTCCCATCGTGCTGCACCAGCCCCTCCTCCCTTCTCTTACATTTCCACATCAAATTCAAGCACCTTACTTTGAAAAGTCCACATGGTAGTGCCCTCGTCTGATTCTACCTCTGTTCCTTCCATGAAGCAAAACAGCCTCCAAGCTGTTAAATATCAGCCCATTTCCCTGGCTGCCATGTATTTCCCTTCTGCTAAGTGTTGTGTCAAATACCTGCTGTCTCCTCAGAGGTGCTTCTGTAGGGCTTTACAGAACTGAAATAATAAGGATGTGATTTCAGCCTTTTTTGGTAAACCCTTCAGCAACCTTCGGCTGTATGGAAGGCAACTGATTAAATCACAAATCCAGCTCTCAGTGAACTGATTGAAGGGAGCTAAGTATATTGGGAAGTCAGCCTCTAGTTTGCATTTCTGCTTTTGGTTGGGAACATCTTTATCATGAAGATGGCCCTCAGTTTTCTGCCAAAATAGAGTTGTCAGGCTGCTCTGTAATACAGCAGGTGTAAGAAGATTTGAAAAAGTTGAAATCAATCATTTGGTTTGTTGTAAAAAAAAAATTCCAGCCCTGCTTGGAAATAAGTAAGGAGAACTTGCTAGAGAGTGACACACCACAACTCTTTCCCAAATTAAGAGATGCTCACATCGAGTCCCCTGACAATCACCAAGATTATTGGGAAGGCTGAAGAGTGGGATTGGGAGTGGCTACATTAACAAGAAGGGCAAAATGACTGTAAAACAACGGAGAACAAACTAGAATTATGCAAATGCATCCTCCAATAACATGCTTTGGTTCTGTTTCATTTCAGGACAGCACAATTACCTGTGTGCAGGAAGGAACGACTGCATAATTGATAAGATACGAAGGAAGAACTGCCCAGCCTGTCGATTACAGAAATGTCTGCAAGCTGGAATGAATTTAGGAGGTAAGCAGAATATTAGTAGTTTGTTCTCTTAATTTGATTATTCAAAAATATTGGAAATGTGCAGCCTTTTAATAGTTCTAGCAGCTGCATAAGCTCAAAAGTTTAAGGTGAAAATACCCTGAAGAAGTGCTTAACAGCTAATAAACTCTCTTGTCATTCTAAATTGGGTTTTGGAGATATGTATTTTATGGCTCAGAAAAAAGAAGAGTGGGTGGTTTATGATGACAGTCGTTTTAGTGGAATTTCATGCAGCTAAAAATGTTAAGGTTTCAAGTATTGCTTGCTTTTTATTGGTGATGAACACTCTCTTGAATACCAGAAAACTTCTTTTACACCATCATGAAAGCAAAGTCACACATAGTAAAACCTCAGTTTTATTTTGCTGATTAGTCAACATTCATATTGATTTATTTCTGTGACTACTTGGATATGCAATAATTTTGGCAATGTCACATGCCAACAACAAAAAGGCAAAACCTTTTCTTAATAGTTATCAAAAGTATTTTGAAAACAGTATGATAGCAAAACTTAAACTAGGTTTTTTTGATTGTTTTAATTTTTCAGTTGCCATGTCTACATAATTCTGGCTGTGCTTCAGTGAGCATCTTGTTTCTGGTCATCACCTGGGCAAATTGTATTGCAGAACACTTTCCCCCCCATTCTATTTATTTGTTACATTGTCTGTGGGGCTTTGGAGACTGCTGCAGGTCCTTTTGCTGATGCACAGTGACCCTTCCCTTTGAGTTTTTTCATAGTTTCAGAAAATTGTAACACAGTCACATTAATTCCTCCAAATCATTTCCTGTCTTGCAATTTGCTTTTTATCCTCCTGGACCCATTCTCCCAGTAGCTCAGTTTAGTTCTACACACAGATTTATCTGCTTGTCTTTCATAGCTTATATGAAAAAATTCTGGTTCCTGCCTGCTGCCTGGTACTTTTTTCTACCTCTCAAACTTCTTTATCTGCCCTATGTCCTAGCAGAAATACTCAAGATGCTCCTTACTTCTTTGGGGGAGAGTAGCCTTGTTAAGGCCTCTTTCAACCCCTTTCCTGAATTTGAGATGTAGCATTCCCCTCTACACCCTTTGTCTCTGCTTTCCAAAAGAAAACTGGGCCAAATCATGGCATGCTGGGAGCTTTCCCTTGATTCTGATCTGCACTATTGAATCTGGCAAGGCAAGCAGAATGGCACCTTTGTTTGATGAAAGGGGAACTCCATGGTGGTAACTCTTCCTTCCCAAAAAAAAGAGGTGCTGAAAATGTGTGTGGAGCAGGAAGCCCAGCTCCCTGGAGGGCTGGAAATTTTTCCTGCAGGGTGCTGGGCATACTCCATCTCTGTGCCCTGTGCCAGCAGAGCTCCTGCAAACCTGCCTTCTGGGACAGGCTTGTGTGCTCAGCAGTCTAGCAAACTACAGGGCTGCCACCCTATTTGATAACCTTTTGAAGCAGCAACACGTGAGGCTTTGTCTGCATGTCATGAGTTCATCGCTGTGATTTCCTGGTGTGTTTCAAAGCACATGTTCACACAGTGTTGTCTGCAGAAGAGCTGGAGATGGGGTGAAACTTTGCTTGAGGGGGTTGCTTTTTTTCTTTCTTTCTTTTTTCTTTCTTTTTTCTTTTTTTTTTTTTTGAGAAATGCAGTGAGAAATTTTCCCTTGTGTTGGAGCTGGATAGTCTGCTGGAAACTGTAGCTGGTGATCTGAATTTAATGACCTGCGAGGCCAAGGTGACCCCTGCAGTGTACAGCTGGCCTGTGGCTGAGCTTTGCTGTTCAGCTGGTTTGGTGATTTTTTTTTCACACCAAGAAACTGAAGGTGAAATTCTCGTTACTGATCTGATGCCTTTACATCACATAAAGGAGCTAAAAAGGTCCTTCTGTCACTGCCATGGATAAGATAGTGGGGTTATGGCTCTGGATGTCAGTGCCATACGGTGCCTCCTGCGTGGTCCAGAAGAGAAAGGCCAGGTGGGAGGCAGAGGGGAGGACTGAAGAGAGGTACAGTGCCTCTGCAAACCAGAGACAGTGTTACTGCTTAGTTGGCCCCAAGGACTGCCAAATTATGCTATCAGACCTTTCAACCCTTGAGCCAGCCCAGCTCTGGCAGGAAATGTTGGTAGCCTAAGGCCATGTGCTGCTTAGGCCATTCTTCTTCCCTGTGGTGAGCTTTGGGCATTCATGGAGGAGCAGCACAGCGTCTCAGACTTCATTTTGGAAACTTCTGGGTGCTGTTGCCAGGGGGATTCTGATATAGTGGAGGTCATCATGAAAAAGGATGTGGAAATCATGAGACACTAATACATATTTGGAAACAGTGATACTTGTTTCATATGAATTCCCAGGGTTTGGTATTAAATAACATTTCTTCCCAATTAGCTTGAATAATAATAATAATATGCATATGCGTATTAAGCAGATATATCATGGCTTATATTTTCATTTGGTAAGCCTGGTTTTGCTAAGACTATACATTATTCCAATAAGAATGGCATTTTACTTTGGACTTACAGGCTAAATGTGCATATATTTTGTTAGGCAATGTGATCAGTAAGGACCTGGAGGAAAATGAATTTATAAACGCTATTTAGGTTGAGTCCTATTTGCAGCATAGTACTCTCTGTAGCTGAGTGAGAAGGGGTTTAGAAAGTAAATTTTTGTAATTCGAAATTGTGATTGTCTTCCCAATGTTTCTGATGAAGTGTCTGGGAAACTGGAAATCAGACAGTTTCCATGTTCCCTGCAGCACAATTTCCAATCAGTCTACTGACTTTCTTGTAGTTTGTGTTTTTTTCACTTTTGTTGTTGTATGTGTTTTTTTCCCTTATGGTTATATTCTTTCTCAATATTTTTTAAACATTATGTCTTTTGTTCACTGTATTGAATTTTAACCTGCTACAGGTTTGTATATACAGGCATATATTCATATATACAGGCATATATTCATATATACAGGCATATATTCATATATATACAGGCATATATTCTACTTCTCATTCTGACTTTTTTTTTCTAAAGAATAATATTTTGATATGTGGCAGCATGCCGTGATTTAAACACCGTTAAAAAAATATGTATACTTGAAGTGATACAAAATACACCTTTTCACGAATGCTGAGCCAAATTAATTTGACAGTTTTAGTGTTTACCTCCTCCCTTTGTTGAAAAATAGGAGCATTTGCCAAGCTATTATATACCCTAATAATTTTTAGAGAATTATTCATCAAGTCAGCAAATAATTTACCTAATTATGTGCTTGCCTCTATTTTTGTTTTGATTTATAAGAAGCATCTGCAACCTGTAATTTCTGCAAAGCTGAAGTTGCCAAATATTACGTTAATTCATCCTCCTCATTTCTGGAAAGTGTTTGTGCACTGTAAACAGACATATTCCTTCAGCAAGTAGGATTTGAAAACTTTTTTGGGAATCAGAGTTTGTTTGTTGTTTTGTTGTGTGGGGTTGTGGTGTTGTTTTTTTTTTAAACTCTAGTGCCATATGCTAGACTTAATTATTGGAAGAGATTCAGAGTGAGCAACTGCACTATGAAGGTATGCTGGCCCATTTTTGGTTTATGCTCTTTTCAAGACTGTGTAATTAATTTTCAGTTAATTATGGACCAGAATGACTTCATGGACTGTGAAGTTTCTTCCAGCATACGCTGTGATCAGATTTGTTGAGTCTCTCACTTCTGTACGAGACATTTTGACTCCCACTTCACGCTGCCATTCTTAGTCATGTGTGTCCCCACAACAGCACTGGGGGGTGGGGATGGGGAGGGGGTGTTGCTGTGAGTCCCCCCAGTCCCACACTGGTGCTCAGCAGGTTTCTTATGCCACCAGCAGCTGCATCCAGCAAGGCAGCTGGTGGCTCCCTGCAGAGCCTGGGATGGTACTTTGCAAGCAGGGTGGTGCAGAGCCTCCTGGCATCACTCCTACTGTGGACCTGCTCTCTGCTGACACCTGGAGAAGGGAAAGCTTTTATAGGGTGTGACTTGGGAGTTTTAGTAAATGAACTTAAAGGGCCCTTCCAGCCAATATATTCAGTGATTCTATGACCTGAGGGGACCTAAACCCCTGTGCTGGGAGGTCAGTCCTTACCCCCTCTGATGTGACCTAGTGAGCAGGCATCCCTCCCTCTTGAGTGATCAGAGAGGGTTCCAGTTCTGCCACGTGCTCTGCCCTCCATGCTTAGGGGACAGACAAGTGTTGAGAGGTCCTTGTGGTGTAGGTCTTGCAATCCTCCCCTGCTTCAGCTCCCATGGAAAATGCTGCTGAGAATTACCCCTGCTGTACTCCCACAGCAGCCAGAAGCAGCTTGCTGAAGTACCCCTTGGATAGTGAGAGGAAATAAAATTATTTTCACCTTGCAAATTACATAGTTCATTGCTCTGTCTGCAGAGACTGCCTGTGAAATTTGTGTCTTGGGTTTGCATACATTTGCATGTGTAAGGCACTCCCTGCACAAGATGCCGTGTGTGATTTGTAGTCTTCAGATGCAGATATCCTTATTTTTTATACATTAAGATATTTCAATAATCTGAAAAATAGATTAAATGAGAGAATCAGTAATAAGATACAGTACTTCACCTTTTTGCCCAGCTCTCCATTTTCTGTTTAATAAGTCATCCTAGCAGGGATTTAAAACTGCAGTGTTATTTTCAGTTACTGAAGCTTGTGTGGTTTATATTATCATTATTCCCGTCTTTTTGAGAAAAAAGAAAGCAATAGGGAGAAAAGGAAGAGAAAAAACACAGAGATATTAGAAAGGAGAAAACTAAGAAAAAGTTTAATACAGCAAAAATGTACCCTCTTGGTTTTCTTAAAAATGCATAATGTCTTTCTACAACCAAGGTTGCATAAATTTGAAAGGAAAAAAAACCTACATCAATTTTGGATTTATGTATAGTTAAGTTTTATTTTTTGTTTGAACTGTAACTGCAAAGTATTTTAAAATGTCCATTAACTTTTAACTGCATTTTTATTTGCATTTATTATGTAGCATTTTCTTTTGAGGGAATCTAGTCCATTTTTTTTTAAAGCCAACTGGGTTTTTGTGAGTTGTTCTGAGAGACTTTTACCAACATACAGTAGTATATTAAAATTATTTGTGGGTTTTGTGAAGCAATAACTCATATTGTCAGTTGTTCTCATATTTAGGTGGACAACTTAGTTGTGGTATCTATCAGCTTCTGAGTTATCTTTAGTATTGTTTCAAATAATATTGGTATTTTTATAAGGGTGACGATTTCAGGGAACATTTGTTAGAAATCCATCAAGTTGTGAGATTCTGTTAAGATCTGTGCTTCCTCTTGCAACCATGCTACCTTGTGCTGGGATGTTGTTAAGTCTCCCAAATTGTCTTGTGAGCATACTCGTCAGAGGGACCAGAAGGGAAGTCTGTGTTGCTGCATGCTGTTGGTGACTCCTCCTAAAGACATCCTTCTCCCTGGGTAAGGGTCAGCTCCTTTTCACGTACTACTGCAGCACCACCACACAACTCATTAATACATGTTTTTTTAAAAAAAAAAAAAAAAAAATTAAAAAAATCAGTCCTGGTGTTTTGCCTCTGGGACAGAACCCATGAACTTTTCCTGCTTTTGTGCTCATCTTCCTCCATATTACAAGATTCTGCTCTTGTCCTGCAAGCCTCCAACTTTCCAGCTTGGACCATCCTCAAGAATATTGTATTAGACTACTAGAATAGTCACTTGCCACAACTATTAAGAAAGTATTTGGCAATTATAATTTAAGAGAGATGGTGGAAGCCCCATCCCTGGAAGATTTTAAGGCCAGGATGGACAGGGCTCTGAGCAACCTCATCTGGTGGGAGGTGTCCCTGCCCATGGCAGAAGGGTTGGAACTGGATGATCTTAAAGGTCCCTTCCAGCCCTGAAAATTAGGATTCTGTGGTTTTGCTGGTGATCTTATTTCATATGTGAAGGCAGCTCCAGAAGATGCACTGCAGTAGTCTGAAAGCACAAAGCTCACATCCAGCAATCCTTGATCAAACTTCTAATCAGGTTCATGTTCTCAGTCCTTTTGTGGAGTTTTTTTGTTGGGTTTTTTTTCAAGTTTTGCTGGTTTCAGCTCTGCCTCCTGATTAGCGCCCAGCTTCCAGCAACATTTGTCTCTCCTCCAGGAACAGCCTTTCAGGCTTTTGGCACAGGTCTGCTGAACTCCAGACTTTCCTGTTTTATCTGCTGGACGCTCCATGGTGCCATTCACGGTGTGACACCCTTGGTTGCCAGCCTCACAAAGAAGCTGCAGCTTTTCTGGGCTCTTGCTGAGGGGACGAGTCCCAGCCTGCCTGGTGTCACGAGGTGGCCCTCTGCATGCTGGCTCTGTGGGGTTTTGTCTGCTTTCAGCAGAATGTGGCACTTGCTCTGCAGGCTTAGAGGTTGCTCTTCCCCCAGTGGTTCATGTTCTGTATAGAACCATAGAATCTGCCAAGTTGGAAGGGACCCATCAGGACCATCCAGTCCAACTCCTGTTCCTGTCACTGTAGGGTACCCCCAGGGTCATACCATGTGCCTGAGAGCATCATCCAAATGCTTCTTGAACTCAGGCAGGCTTGGTGCTGTGACCACTTCCCTGGGGAGCCTGTTCCATGCTCACCTGCTCTCTGGGTGAAAAACCTTTTCCTGATGCCTAACCTAAACCTCCCCTGATTCAGCTTCCTGCCATTTCCCCGAGTCCTGTCCTTGGTCACAGGAGTGAACTAATCAATACCAGCCCCGTCTCTTCCCCTTATAAGGAAACCATAGACTGCCATGAGGTCACCCCTCAGCCTCATTTTCTTCAGACTGAACAATCCAAGTGCCCTCAGTCGCTCCTCATAAGTCATCCCTTCCAGACCCTTCACCATCCTTGTTGTTCTCCTTTGGATGCTCTCCAACATCTTGATGTCTTTTCTGTATTGCAGTACCCAAAAATTCACTCAGGACTCGAGGTAGGGCCGTACCAGTGCAGAGTGGGACAATCACCTCCTGTGCCCAGCTGGCAACACTGTCTTTGATGCACCCCAGGACAGGGTTGGAACCTCCTGGCTGCCAGGGCACACTGCTGGATCATGTTCAGTTTGCTATCAACCAGGACCCCCAGGTCCCTCTCCAGCCACTCTTTCCCCAGTCTGTATTTGCCCTGTCCTAGGCCCAGAATTTTTGGCATTCTGTGTCCTTGACACAGAATGGGGAGGGGTGGTCACAGCCTTCTGAGGAAAGCTTAGGTCCTCCTGGAAGAGGTGCAAACAAATCTCCCCATCCCTTGTGGTGTTGTTAAGTGACAGGACTGCAGCACATCAGGGTCTCTTCCTGGGATGCCTTCTGCCAGGCATCTGCTGGGCTGGATGCCCTCTGCAGTGCCCAAGGGTATTAAGCTTTCCTGTCTGTTGTCAGGCTCCAGCTTTTGTCCCCAGTATTCTCTCAGTGTAGATGAGAGAATCACTAGCAGCCTCTTGACTCCCCAGGACCAGGGGCAGACCCCCTTTTTTCCCTTGTGCCCTGGTAAACCACATCTCTGCCTTGTAAAGCACTTAAATTTAACAGTGTATTTTCCTGAACATCATGAAATGAATTGCTGTTTTATCTTGGTTGCTCAGACAGAAGTGTAAAAGCAAGCAAGCCCATAACAGCTGTGTTCATTGCTTTGTCTCATTATGTTGGAGCAGACCTGAGTGCTTCAGCATTTCTGAAATTCATTACATGTAGCACTTGGTGATGTTTTGTTTTTCCCTGAAACACAAAATTATTATGCTTCCTTCCACAGTACTCTTAAAGTCTCTCTTCTCACTCTTTGCCACAGCAAATGTGCAGTCCCTGCATGTCCTGTTCCTCTTTCCAGAGCTGCTGATTATTACCAGAGCCCTTCTGAACCCTCCCCGTGGTTCTGGTGGTGTTTCCATTACTCACTTCCCCATAGCTGTGAGAAGCTGTAAGAGCAGGAGGAACTTGACTTCAGCTTCCACTAAGCCATTGCTTCAGAGAGTTTCCACCTGAGTAAGATTTAACTTGCCGTGCCTGAAACACTCTTGGCCAAAATATGGTGGGCTCACTGTGCTGAACAGTGGTTTTTGTTAAAACCCTCATTAGTTGCCTTCAAGTGTGTGGTGGGCCAATTTGGGAGAGCCTAGAGTAGAGCAATGAGTGATCATCAGTCTTTAAAACTTGAGTGGTGGGGGCAGATTGAAATTACTGAGTGTTTTTTAGCCCAGAAAAAGGCTGGAGGAAAAGTTGGAGAGAGAGGCAACAAGTTTTGCTTTAGCTGGAAGCATTGGTTAAGAGAAAAGGATGGTCTGCTTCTTATGTCTGTGAAAAGCAGGAGAAGAAGTAACAAGCAGAAAGAAAGATGCAGGTGAGGAAATGGAATATTATCTGTTACCGTAAGGCCAGGGAAGCACTTGATGGGGGAAGATGTGGAGTCTGTCACTGGGCATCTTAAATATCAACTAAGACAAGCTTTTGTCAGAGTGATCAGAGTGATGAGGGTACAGTTGTCCGTAGGCTGAGCAACAGGATGGGTGGTGCAACTGTCCCACATCTCTTCCAGGGTAGTAAGTGGAGTTAGGGTTGATAATTTGTGTGCAAATAAAGATGATGTGAAAAAGCTATTTCCTTGTACAATTTTTTTTTTTTTTTTTCGATTTTGACATAATTTGATCTTCATGGAATGAGCTACTCTGTATCTCTGTCATCTGTATGACAGGATGCTTTGAAAAGCAATGATGCTAAAGCTATGCAAGTCTTGTGCTCTTCCTTCTAACATTGTGTTGCTTTTGTGATTGTCTGCTGCTTTGATGCTTCACAGGTTTTAAATTGACTCTGAAGTGGTTTACTCCTGCAATGTCACAGGGAAAATTTATTCGATCACAGATTGGGCCTTAGCACATAAATCTGTTTTCTTTCCCTTTGTCCTCTCATATGTATTTCACTTAAGAACTACCTTAGTAACTTGTATTTTGTTTTGAATCTTGCTTCCTGCTTTTTTTCCCCACCAGTTCCCAAGTGCATGCATTTCCATTTTTAGTGTCTGTGTTTTGCTGAAATAAGTGTGAGAAGTGTCAAGGATACCTGTCTCAAAAAGCAGACACCGGAGTTCAGCTTTAGCAGAAATCATGATCCACAACAGGTTATGAAGGAAACATTGGGCACTTTTAAGCCTTGGAAGTATGGAACAGGCAAAAAGGTGGTGTTTAACAAGGAGGAAGGCAAGGTGAAGGCACCAGTTGGATCATTCCTGAGCCACCAAATATTGCACATCTTCCTGCAAATCGGTGCTGGTGATTTGTGTGCTTCTGTGGTGGTGTTCAGGGTGATTCATTAAAGCAGGAGATTAATATGGTTAATTTCTTTTTTCTTTTTTTTAAATGACTAATCATGAACTGGATGGTGAAAAATATAGCTGAGACAACTGCAGAAAATAAACAGCCAGCTTGTATTTCACAAGTAGGAACAGGGAAACAGGGTAAATGACTTCTAGAAGATGAGGGGCAGACCAGCAGCATTGAATGCGTTAGGAATAAGGTCATTTGAAAGAAATGTGAGCTGATGAAAACTGGAGATGTGGAAATAATACAGGTGAGGAGAGGAAGGTGTTCAAAATTTTTCTTACTTGGGAAAAATCCAGGTGGTGGTGTGGTGCATTACAGCGTGTCCAGAATGACTGCAATGGGAAGTGCGGCACTTACCAAGCTGAGTTGTAGTAACAGTAGTGCAAGAACAAAAATGAAGCATTTAAAGCATGGCAGACTCCTTAGCACAAGTGGAAGCATGAACACTTCAGATATGGGATGAGAAGTGCAGTGGCAGAGTTTGCTTATCCATGCTTTTGAAACACTCTGAAGAGCTTGTTGAGTACCTGTGTCTCCAATGTAAATATGAGGAGGAGATTGCACACACAGTACATGTCTACAGAACTTCATGTGGGCAACTGAGATGTCTCTATGATTTTATGATCAGAAAGAAGGGCACATAAATTATGGAACAGACATAGCATTGGATATCAACCCAAATAAAAGCAAGAGAGAAGACTTGGATGAGGAATTCCTGCAGAAGGTTGGATGGGAATGGATGTCTTGGGAGGAAGGTTGTCGCTTGGCACGAGGCAGAAACCAGTGATCATAGCCAAGAGCATTCAGTCTGGTACAGTGGAAGGTTTCAAAATCTGTTCTCCAAAGTTTCCCTAACTTTGTTCTTAGCCAAATTATTACCAATGCCAGCAGTTCATACTGCTGATGTGTCTTAGAGTTGTAGGTGACAGACACTGTGAGTGTAAATGACCAGCTCTTCATGTTTATTGTTAGTCTTTAAATCTATCTGAAGAATAGGCAGAACTACTGATATATTTAGTAGAAAAGACTTAGCTCAAAAATCATTGAATTTGCCATACATTTGAAGAATGAATAAATAATCAGTAGAATATGAGGTTTGGGAGCATCTGAAAAGGACTGATTAAGATTGGCTTTCATCAACTTTATAATTTTGTTTTGTAAGCTTTTTTTAAGGCTTTGTTTATTGGAGAATTTAAATATTTAGTAAATATGTGTCTTCTGAAATTAATGAAGAAGTAGAAGAGGGAGTTTTATATGCCAAAAGTGTTAGCTGTGAGACTGGTTTATATCAGTTTGGGATTTTATGTGAAATATATATAGGGAAAATTTTCATACTTTAGCCATTTCTCATTAAAAAGCTTTATCAAAAACAGCTTGATTTGATTTTAACAGGAAACCACTAATTGGCATTTGGTAAAAGTTGTTCCCACACGGGGAGGAGTACCCCTCTGAAACTGTTATTTTTCAATTAATTATCACTTTGAGAATTGCTGAGAAACAAGCAAATGTGTTAGACATCTTCCCTGACAACCTAAATATTCCTGTAAAATGCACTTTGGAACTCAGCTTTCTTTTGTCACTTTTGTCCGCTCTCTCTTCATGAATGTGTAGCCTGAAGCTCAGCACAGCCAAAAAAAGGGATTCATTCCCTCTGTCTCGTACCCAAACCCTCTCCAGTCCCTTCCCTTCTTGATTGCTGTGGATGTTGCTGTCCCACTCACCAGGCAAGTAGGTAACCTGAGCTCCATCATGTAGTCAGACCTCAAAATATGGAAGATTTTGATCTGAGCTTTCACCTTAGCTTTTCTGAGGTCACTGTGATGGCTTCTGTGCTGTCTTTGGAAGGCTGCTCCTGTGATCCATGCTACACAGGACATCCCTGTGAGCAGATCTCCCTGGATGTGGATCCACAGTGCTGAATCTTGAGTGCAAAAGCCAAAAACTGTCTGTTCCAAGAGATGTGTGCAAGCAGTGTTGTGAGGTGCCACCTCCTGTAGGTGTTTGTGTTTCACCACTCAGTATCTGCAGCCATAAGTATAATTAGAAGGAAATACAGAATTCTCATTAATATGTGGTAAGATTTCCTGTTAAGTGGGCTCATAATTACTCAAAGTAGCATTCTCCCAAAGTGAGTGTGGATGGTTTCTTGTCACTCTGGAAGGGCATCAGAAGAAGCGTCCTGCTCAGGGTCAGTTCTGGGTCTGCAGTTTTGCTGATTGCTTGGGTCACAAAGTAGAGAGTAAATATGAAAATCTGCAGACTTACAAATTCTCCTCCGTAACCAGAATTCAAAAGCAGATTCAAAAGCATTTTTATTTCTATTGTCTGAAACCAAGATGATGGTATTTCCAAGTGAAGGGCTGAGGGATGTGCTGAGAAGTTGAAGTGAGCAAGAATGAGATACCTGAGAGAAGCTGTTTAGAGACTGCCATGAAGAGAGAGGCATGGTTGCTGATGACTGAACATTGAGTATAGAGTCAGTGATGTCAAATTGTTGCAAAAATAGTTTGATCTTAAGGCATTATTCTGTCTTGTCAGAGATGGCAAGCACAGGCCTGATGGCTTAATCTGGTTTTCAGCACTTCTGGTCAGGATAGTGGGGCTGAGGCAACCTTCTTTGGCAATTACATTCCTGTGCCAGTGGGTAGGATTAGCAGTACCTGTGTCCTCCCTGATGGACATGTGTTATGACTCTCATCTCTTGAAGTTTTCCAGTCTGGAAGTCTCTTCCGTGCCACTTGGTAACCTAGTCCTTTTTGGTTTTTTTCACAGACTTTTAAATTTAGAAAGGTTTCTTTACCATCTAAACTGAATCATCTCACCTGAAACTCATATCCTCTGCCTGAAGAAAGGTGTATACAGACTGGAGACCACCCAAGGAAATACAAAGATAATAAGAAACTTAGAAAAATAACATAAATCTGTAAGGAAGAGTTGAAGAAACTCAGTGTAGAAGAGAGAAGCATATTAAAAGACCATGATAACAGTGTTTCAATACAAGAAGTGGTGTAAAAGGGGATAGGAGTGACAAATTGTCCTTTATGGCCACCAGGGGAGTGGTAAAATCAACTTTAATGCAGAAAAAATGGTGTGGCATTGAAGGTATTGGGGCAAAAATGAGAGCTAGACGTTGAAGGAAGATGGAAGATATTGCAGACTTGCCTTTATTGGAGATGAATAATATACTGGATTGGGAAAAGTAGAGTTGATCCTGGTGAAAGAACGATAAACTGCTTCATGTATCCTGTTTCTGTGCTTTGCATAACGCTGCACTGGAGCAGTATTGCACTGCATTGTGTGTCAGTCTGTTCCAAACAAAACAAAATGCAAATGCTTCTGCAAATGTCCTGTCAGCAAAGTCATAAGCAGGAAATATTTACCTAGTTACAGTCCGGTTTATTTGTAGTTTAAGTCCAGTTAGAATAAAAAACAAAAGTGTATTTAAAGGAACACAATGAAAATAGGGTACAATTATGTAGACTGAGACATGTGCTTTTTTTTTTTTTTTTTTTTTTAATGTGCACCAAGAACGAGAATTACATCTATAGATGTGCCTGGGTCTTTGCAGGGTTTCACTGAAGGCAAACAAATGTGACATACCCATACTTCACACACATTTATCCCTTGTCTTTAAGCTGTCCTGTCCTGTCAGATTAAAGTGTTATTTATTAATTAGTAAGCAGTTGCGAATGATGTTGGCAGTGCCAAACAATGGAATTGTTTCAGCTATGCCAACCGTTTCATTCTGCTGAATTCAGTTGTTGGCTTTGAGCTTATTCTCCAGAAGAAGCTTGCTTCTGCTGCTGGAGGATCAGACATCAGGAAATTCACTTGTTAATTAAACTATACTGCTTCCTCAGACTTATGGCAAGTAATGCCATTTTCTATCACTTTGTATCAGTCACAGCTATCAGAAACAGATTTTTAAATTTATTTTGCCATGTGAGTGTGCGACCTTTAGTTTCTTCTTCACCACCTGCAGTCTTCCTTTCTTTGTGTATTTAGATTAACTCCTTGGTCTTGGTCTCTTCAGCATATTCCAAATGCCACTGTAGAAATCATCCTTGGAAGGCCTCTGCTTTGCAAGAACAAAGTCCTTTTGGTGGTGCATTTTACATGATAAAGTAAACTTGTCCTCTCCTTTTAAGTCCCTGTACAAGTTGTCTCCTGCTGCAGAAGTGGCTTTTCATTTACTTCTGGTCTGTCTGGTCAAACCAGTAACTCAGCCACTTGTCTGTGTGCCTCCCATGTTTGTACCTGGCCTTCCTTCTGATGCATGGGACAAGGCTTGGGGTCACATTCTTTATCTGCCACAGCACTACCTGAAAAGCAGTGGTTTGCTTCCCAAAGCGGGTAGTTGGTTTATGAAAGCTTTGTGGTCTTGCTTGGGTTGTTCCCTTCTTTTATTTCCTGAAGAAAAAAGGGTGCATACCTAAATGCATTCTGTAGAGTGAATGGGATCATGCTGTAAGACTTTGTTTGCATCCCTGCTTTTCACTTCTTTCCATGGGTTTGCATGGGTGTCTGCATGTGTATGTCTGCATTAGTATCTAGAAATTTCTGAGCAAAATCTCATACCCATTGTGCTAGACACTTCAGTGGAAGAATGTCTGTACCAAGTTAGCTCAAAATTTTCATATATGTCAAGATACAACAGATTTTGGGGAAGGGAAATGCACTATTTGTGGTAGCAGTAAAATAGCTAATGAGAACAGATGTCATCTCACTAAAGTAAGTGAGGCAAAGGCACCAGGCAAACGTGATGGAAAGATTCAGAGGAGGAAAAAGTGGCATTTTGACAGAGCATTTATATGTACAAAGGGGGAACAAAGTTTGTATGCTTGTTGAGGGCTCAGTCAGGTGTCTACCCAAAGGCTGGTAGGACTGCCTCAGAGGGAGAAGTGGCAGCTTGATCCTTGGGTGACTCTGGTGCAGCAGGGTGCCCCAGCTTGCTGTTGGAGAGGAGAGGCAGGGAGAGCCCTCAAAGTGTGGGGTGGAAGGGAGAAAGCTGACAGAGACCAAGGATGGGGAGGAGATGGTGATTTGTAGCTCTTGGGTGCAGAGCTTGAGAAGTGAGGTTGGGACCTGGATGGAGGAGCTCAAGTATTTCAAATGCAGGTGTGCACTGGCCTGGAGTACAGAGCTGGCACAGATGAAGGTGGTCAGAATGTGCTTGGTTTGCAGAATATTGTCTGCCCTCAGGCTGCCTGGATCTCTGGTGGTACTGTGCATACTTTCAATCTCAAATTATACCACGTTAGAAATGCATGTCATGATTTTTTCCCCCTTTGTCTTTTACATGTGTTTACTCGTACTGCTGCTTCCTCTTTTTCTCCTTTACCTGTTTCCTTTTTTTTGTCCTCCATCACTCTCTGGGTTTTTTTTTTTCTATGCTGTGTTCGTTTTGGTTTCTCCTGTTGATGTTCTCTGCTTTACACTAGGTAGAGGTAGCATATCTTCTTGTATTATGCTTTTGATACCACTTACTGATTCAAGTATGTTCTGCAATGTGGAGAGCTTAAAGATCCACTGGGTCAGGATCAGATTGGCCCTTGTTGTGGCAGAGCTTTACGTGTGTGATAAATAAAGGTCTTAGTCATCTGTATCATTTCTTTCACTGTGAAAATGGTAATTGGTTTTGATAGTCAGGAAGGCAAAATGAGTATCATTTTTTGAAAATTTTGATTCCAGGATATTGGACTGCAAGCCTTGTCATTCATTCTGTGTAGAACTGTGGATGATTTTCTAAACTTAGGTTTTTGCTTTAGAACACTGGATGCCAGCATGAATTTGCAGAAGTTTAGATTGTTCACTTGCTAAATCCGAACACTGATACTGTTCTTCAAGCAAGATATTACTCTGTTATAAAACTGCTGAGTTGAATCATAATATTTATGGGTTCATTTATCTACTGTTGAAAGCATTTTGTTCTTCGATATTTTTAATGCCATTTTTTAAACAATAATGCTGGTGAAGATTATTAATTTTGAGCCTGTGAAGAATAGTTGTCAGATATGTGGCTGTGTGGAGTCCATAATTTAATTTGTGGGTTTTTTTCCTGGGGGCAGAGGGAATCTTGTCCTTAACCCCAGACAGACTTTGGACTTCAGTTTTACCAGGTGAAATATGCTGTTTATGCCCCATCACCTGCTCTGTGTGGGAAGCCTGTGACTTCTTTAACGTTTCCACATGGCACTGCTGATGATCAAGGCTTTTACCTGCCAGTTTCAGAGGTAGCTTTGTCGGTTTTACAGTTGGTATTGCAGTTAGAGAGCAAATGGGAAAAACAGTTTCAAAAGGCCGACTTGGAGTACATTCTGCTCGGAGCTTGTATTTAATCTTTAGTTGTTGGTTTCTGTGGGAGTTACCAAACCAGTTGAGCTACAGCATTGGCATGAAGCCAAATGAAAAATACAGTTTTCTTCACTGTAAACATGACTGTCAAGCGGTAATGTTTTTCTCAGCTTCATTTTAAAGGCATTATAATGGAAGAAAATGAAACTAAAACACATTTTTATGCCAGTATTAACATGGAAGAATGTTATTTCTTTTTCCTTTTAATGAAAATCTTTTTAGAGAACAGAACATAAAAAATGTGTCTTAATAAATACGTAATCAGTTAACTATGTTGCTAGATACTTGATGGAGATGGTAAACGAATACGTTTCTTGTTCTGGTGTAGTTATGGTGAGAATGCAATTTTTTGTGCCTCTGCAAACATGAAAGATATGTAAAGTTCTTTATTTTTAGCCCTGTTTTGATAACAGAAAAAAAATAGCGCCTGATAAAACTTAATGAATAATAACAGCAAACACTAATCTCTATCCGTTCCTCCGGGCTTATTTTTAAACTCTCTTTTCAGTGGCCAGTAGCTCTGTTAACTCGTCATTGGGTATTCTGCTGAACTTGCCAATCCTTGCTTTGCTTTCGGAATTTATTTTGCTGAAAAAAGTGTAGGTTCAGCTTTGACTTTCTAAGCTATATTTAATGCTTGTAGTGATTTCACAACAGGATATTGTTGTGTAGGTGCAACTTCACCAAATGGGCAGCAACTGCATTTTCACTTTTCAGAGTTAAATTTATCAGAGTTGTCTGCTTTGCCTGTAACCTGCTCTGTTTTATTTTGTAGAGTGAGGAAAAAGCTTGTTTAACAAAATGTCTGATCAGCTGCTGCTTTTTAAAATGGCTTTTTGGGCACTAGGAACGGAAGTTACATCTTGAAGAATGGATGGCAGCATCTGTGTAACTTGATGCACCGGAGGATAAAAAGTCCTTCAGTTGTGCTTCATTGTTTGAGTTTTTTAAGAGTTCCATAATAGAAAAGTAAGAAATAAGATTGAAAGGGACTTTTATAAGGGTCGTCTTGTCTGCCCTTTCTCTTGAGACAGAATCAGCTTCAGTGAAAGCTGTCCCCACAGATACTTGTCTCGCCTCTTCTTTATGACCTCAAATGGCAGTAATTCCTGTGTTTCCCTATGTAATCTGTGCTTCGGGTAAATAGGAAGTTATTGCTAAGCATATGGGGATAGCTGAGCTGTGGAATGTTAAACTAAATTTTATGAGGACTGGCACATTTTTGTTTGCATACGTGATCCTTTTATTGAAGAATTTGACCACCTCACTTGGTCTGGATGGTTGCAGGCACAGAAAAACCAAGCAGTTGTTGAAAGCAGATGCACATGCTGTAGTCGAATTAATGAAACAGTGTCCAGTTCTCTGAAAGAAGAGTGGTGAAAATTACACAAAGACCTGTGAAGCTCTCCATAGATATCCTCAGTGACCTTAATGCTGAAATCAGCCAGGGAGATCCTTCTTTCATTGCGTGATGGAAATGACACTGAACTGAAGTTCAGATTTTGCACTTATTGCTTGGTGCATGCTGCAGTAGTATGCGGGTTTGGAAGATGACACTCAAGGAGCAGCATTTGGCTGGACACCTTCAACATCTTGGATGAGTGGTAACATCACTGTTTTCTGTAGCAATGTCCCATGTTTACTCTAACAAATAAGCTTTCCTTTTGGATCTTGGGATGAGCCAGCTCCTCAGAGTTCAAGGTACTGTCCCAGCAAGGAAGTGTTGGAAACAACAGGCTATTGTTGCACTTGGGCGTGCATCGTCCTGGACCCTGGGCGTCTGTATCCTGCCTCACAGGCGCTGTGAGCTGAGTCGCAGCCACCGGCTCTGGGCAGGCTGCCCCAGCTTCAAGGAAGCAGTAAAACACTCATGGCTGCTGTCGCCAGCCATGGTCTCAGGGCAACAGCTCTGCTGTTGAGAAGGGTTTTCTTGAAACATGGTCTTGGAGGCGTTTGCAGAAGCGTCGTGATGTAGCTCTGTGGATCTTGGCAAGGCGGTTTCTGTGCTGCAGTAAGAGGAGTGCTGAGAAGCACACAGAACAAGATTTGAAAACTTCCCAGGAGGCAGTTGCATGGCATGCTGAGCTGGAGTGGAAATGAATGTTTCGATAATGGAGAAGGCAGGAGGGGTGAGATGGAGTTTGGCCAGAAAGGATCCTGAAACTGCAGCAAAGGCAGCGCTGTATTTAAGGAGAGATAAGGAGGGGAATTGATGACAGGGGAAAAACCTCAAGGAGATAGACTTGGGACAGGGCATGGACTAAGAATGGTGTTTGCAGTAGCATTCTAAGTGGGAGTGAGAGACTTACATTTACTGATGTCAGTAACAGGGGTGTTGCAATAATCAAGAGACAGGGTGATAGAAGTCCTGACAAGGGTTTTAGCTGTACACAGAGAGATAAGAAAGACCATAGTTGAGAGAAGTCACTCTGAAAGAGCTGTGAGCATTTAAATTTAGTTCATTATTTATTGATTTTAAAGTTTTAGTCATGTTTTTCTGTCATGAAAAGGGAAGTTGTGGGCCTTTGGTTTTGCGTGTGTTTTGTTGGTTGTTTTGTTTCTTTTTTTAAAAAACTTGTTTGCTTTTTTATTTCCCATTTTTTCATTATGCTGCAAGAATGTTTTGCTGGGACAGGAGCAGAGCTTTCTGCTTGCTGACCTATCTGTGCTTCACATGGCAAAGCTGGGAAGGCAGCTGACAGAGAATGGCTGGCATCTCTGCAAGGAGTGGAAGCACCCTAGAGTTGCTGTCTTCTGAGAACTTAGTAAAGAAATGGAAAAAAGAAAAAAAAAGAAGTCCAGGGGGAGGGGGTGAGGAAGGCAAATCAATAGAGAAATGTTGATTGCGGTGAGAAAGGTGTTACACAGGGCTTGGTGTTCTTTCTTGAACTGGGTGAATATTTTTATCATTACTATAGAACTACTGAAGAGAATGGGGCAAAGCTCTTATGGAATTATCAAAGCAGCAAAAGCAAAGGGACTAGCTTAGTCTCTTCAAAATGGATTGATTGCATTTCAGGTTGAGATGCAGCCAAGAGTGGACACCAGGATGTAAAATCCTAGGAGGACTCTGGGCCTCCTAATTTTAGGCATTATCAGGGAGATTTCTTTTGATAACCAAATGCAGTGGAAAGCATGAATTACAGAGTTGTAGGTGATAAGTGGTTCCTCTAAGCTACAAAACAAATAAACTTCTGAAATCTTTAATTGGTACCAACCACTGTAAGTAGAATGTTTTATGCATGTCTCTATGGAGACAGTTACTGGGTGTTCTGTCACTTATAAAAGCATCCAGTAAAGCAACAGAAATGAGCTTGCATGTGTCTTTTGGTCGTTTTCCAGTATAACAATACAGCAGGCAGTGAGGTATTTCTTTAACATCCTGCACCTGTTTGACTTGAGAACTTAGAGATGCTTTCTTTTTTTATAAATCCAAGGTTATGAAAGCTTTCTCTCCTGACTTGGTTCTTGTGTTTCTCATTTGCACAGCTCGGAAGTCCAAAAAGTTGGGGAAATTGAAAGGGATGCACGAGGAGCAGCCACAGCAGCGGCAGCAGCCACCACCCCAGAGCCCCGAGGAAGGGACAACGTACATCGCGCCTGTGACTGAGCCCTCTGTAAACACAGCACTAGTGCCCCACATGTCTGCTATCTCACCAGCACTTACTCCCTCTCCTGTTAAGATCCTTGAAAGCATTGAACCAGAGATCGTGTACGCAGGTTATGACAGTTCAAAGCCAGACACTGCAGAGTACCTGCTTTCCACCTTGAACCGCCTGGCTGGCAAGCAGATGATTCAGGTGGTGAAGTGGGCAAAGATACTTCCAGGTAGGCATGTGGTGAAATTCCTCTTCACTGTTTATTTTAGTTTAATAAACTGTTTGCTTGATAAATTGCATTCTTTCATCTGTGGGCTGCGCTGAAAACCTTCACGGGGTGTGTGAGATGAGCGTCTGAGACAAGGTCATTGGGTTTTTTGATTAATGTTAATTTCATATGTCTGGGGTCGATATTTAAAAAGCTTTCATTTTGAATAATAGCCTCATAAGAAGAAAGCATGTTTTGTCCCTGGGATGAAAAATGACAGTTTTGTTTTTTAAGAAGTATACTTTGTGGAAGTGTTGCTCTTGTTTGTGAATACTGGAAAAATAGTGAACGATGTATTCAGTGCTGGTTTGGCCAAGACATGTGGACTGCAATGTAGGTGATGGGTATTTTCTGGTTTGATCTCTAGGATTTAGAAACTTGCCTCTCGAGGACCAAATTACTTTAATTCAGTATTCATGGATGTGTCTGTCATCGTTTGCCTTGAGTTGGAGATCGTACAAACATACAAACAGCCAATTCCTCTATTTTGCTCCAGACCTGATCTTTGATGAGTAAGTATTTCTTAGTTGTCCTTTTCAGCACAGGCATGAAGAATTATTCTGTTTTTATTTAGTTTTCAGACATATCTTCAGTCTAAGAAATTCTAGGCTAATTCTGGCTTTAAAAGTAGGCTTGTTGTTTGGGGTTTTTTTCTATGGTTTTGTGTTCAACTGGCAAAGCTTTGCTTCTGCCATCCGCTTCTCCTTATGCATGTGGATGTGTTCTCAAACTAGGACCATCCTGCTGGCTTGAAAAGTGACTGATGCAGAGCAAAGATTTATAGAAAAAAACAAAACAAAACAAAACATTTTTTAGTATCTATTGGAGCTTGGAAAAATATCTTAACTTCTAGGAAATGTGAATGTTTATATTGCCAGTTTTTTTCAGAGCATTCATTTTATGGTGCTTTTTTTAACAATATACAGCTGTTCAATGTGTTTTCTTGACAGTCTTAATTACCCTTCTTTGCAAGCATGAAAGAAGCCAAAATGTTTTTTCAGTAGTGAAACATAGCTTCTTTTATGATGCATTCAGACAAAAAGAAGGATCAACCAAGGAATGAGTCCTTCTGAATATGTGTGTTACTTCATATTCTAAGTTAGTGCTCCAGTGTTTTGCTTTTGATGAGTATAATTTAATTTCACTTCCACTCGCTTAGTGTTTATTCCAAGTAAAGTCAAAATCTAAGCAAATACACAGGCAGTCAAACTGCATATGCTTATCCCAGAAGGTTTGGAGTTTTTTTTCCAGAGGTAAAAATGAGTCATAACCAATAGGATATGGGTGCTCTTAAAGAAGATGAAAAGAAGGAAAACATAACAAAACAAAACAAAACAAAAAAAACAGGGAAAAAATGAACAAGTAACTTGCCACTCAATCTCCTGAAGTCATCTTAAATGTTCTTCTTGGAGCAGATGCTTTGTTGCTCTTCATCTTGATAGTCCTTCTTTGATTTAGGAATCCCTAAATAATTAATGTGCATGAGATCGTGCCCAAAGCGTTAAGCAATATCAAAGGAGGATTGTTGGTTTGGTTTTGGTTTGTTTTTTTAAGTAGAGGAACTGGTGATTAACTGCATGTGGTTGAAAATGTGTTGTCAGCCATTTTCCTTGTTGAAAGCATTTCTACTACAACTTGGACATTAAAGAATCATCACAGAAAAAAGTATCTGCAGCTAAAGATAAATAAAAATGTGAATTTCGAAAAGTTTAGTTCTCCCGGGGAAAGGTAAACTGAAAGTTCAAACACAGAAACAGCTTTTCCTCACCGGAAGAAAGTCATGGGAAGGATCACAATTAGGCAGGGAAATCGATCCCACTTGCAGCTAAGCCTGTGCATTGCTAGCATTCCGGATGGTGCAACTAGAAGCACCTGTCAGAAGTCAAGATCAATTGTGAGTTGTATGCTGCTTGAAGGGAGGTGCCTGCAGGATTCTGCTGAGGTTGAAGTTGGTATACAGTTGGGAAAAAGAGTTCAGTGTCATGGAGTGCAAAATAAAATCATCCAAAACCAGATAGTGGTTACTATCTAATAATAAACAATTTAATAAAAATGTTACAAACCATAAGACTGAGGTCTGGTTGTCCACAGCTTTAACAGTGTACTCGTTGCAGAGCTACTGAAGGTGTCAGAAGGTCTGTGTTTCTAAAGAGAAGAAACATAAATTGCTAGTTGCTGGACTGAGCTGTAAGATGTGGGACAGGAGCTTTTGAAGTAGCTAATCAGTGAAAGAAGTTTCTTTGGAGGTAAAAGTTCAATACTTAATCCAAAACAGTAAAGAGCATATCTCTGGAATGAGATTGTTTTTCCCACTTTGCTCACGTTTCATACTTGATGGGAATCACGGGAGACATTTTCTCCAAGTTTCTTACGTTGCTGTTCAGGGTGGTAGTTGTGAGACTGGAGTATGAGTTTTGGGCTCCCTGGCACAAGAAAGTTATTGAGAAGATTCAGAGAGCCCTGTGGAGTCTGGCCAGGGTGGCTGGAGGCAGGCTGGGACAGCGAGAGAACTGAGCTCCCACAGCAAGGATAAGGCCACCTTAGGTTTAGTGGGTAATTAATTGCTGCCTTCAGCTTCCTGAGGAGGTGTCAGGCTCTTCATGGAAGTGCTTGGTGGAAAGATGAGAGGCTACAGTCAAATCTAGGACAGTAAACTGCCTCCTGGGCAGCAGAAATGGTGAAATAGCAGGAGAAAATTGTGAAATAGCAGAGCAGGTGCCCAGAGGGACCCTGGAGTTTCTGACTTTGAAGATGTCCAAACCATGACTAGGCTAATCCCTGAGCATTCTGCTCCAATTTTGACAGTAGCCCTGCTGTGATCAGGAGGATTTCAGACCTTCAGAGGTTCCCCTCCCAGGCTAAATTATTTTGTGATTCCAAGTTCATGAGATGCAGTGCTTTTCCCGATTTTGACATGAAAGGTCAGAATTGCATTACTGGAATTGTACCATTCAGCCAGTAACAGTTCAGTGGAGAAAGCATTCAGATGAGCACAAACCAGTAACACGTATTTCTTTTTTGTGAGAATACACTGCTTTGAAGCTTTGCTCTGGAATTTCTGAAGACTGGTCTTGCCTTTACTTTTTGAGTACCATGAACTTGGAGATGTAAGTAAAAACACAGGCCTTCATTTCTGTGCCACAAGGTTTATCAGGCCACTCTTAAGGTTCACTTGATGCAACTTTGTGAGTGTTTTACCACCCTTGGCACTTAAATGTGTATTAACTCATGCAGAGTGAAAGGGACATCCTTTAAAATTACTTTTCCTTCTGCTGGATTGAGTGACTTATGGTCCTGTTATCATCTGGCCAAGATTTTCTTGGTATTTCTTCATATTGTGCCTGGAGAGGTCATTTCCCGACTCTCTGCAAGAAGGAATTAGGAGGGTCCCTGGCTGGTTGGGTGCATTCAGTCCCCCAGAGGATTCAGCATTTTCTTCAATGAACAGTCAAAAGAAGAGTGAAAGTTGAGGCTGGCATTACCAGAATTATGTTGCTTTGTTTTACATTAAATGAATTTTCCGTTTTCTCTTAGCTGCTGTGAATAAAAGGAAGTCGTAATGTTTCTGGAAGGCCGTGATACATGATCTTGTTTTCTTTCTTGCTCTGAAGGACTGTAAACAAGGCAAATAACAAATGAGGAGCTTTGTTGTTAATAGCTGTTAAATGTACCTTTGGTTGTATAAATGCTGTGCAAAATGCCTCCCTCCTAATGTGTGATTGGATTTCCTGTTAGGCTTAGGGAAGGCTGGAAATATTTGTCTGCCTTAATTTAGTCATGTTACATATCTAAGTAAGTGTACTGTTTGTCTTTCTGGATCGTGTGTATATTCCGTTGCTTTAATTGGGCTTGGAGTAAACGTGGAGCTGTGAATTGAGGGATAAGGAAATGGCTGCTCAGCCTGTTACAGAAATGCCTAAAAAAAGGCATAAAATAGTCCAGTGTGTTTCATGCTGTATCTAATTTATAGTATGTGGGGTTTTTTTTTAAATCAATTTCTTTTCTAGTTTAATAGTTGTAATTAAAACCAATATTCTGTATGCATAACTTCAGTTTTAATCCACAGTAAATCTTTAAAAGACTGTCACATATGTGACACCACGTAATTCCTATTGCAGGTAAATGATGACTGTTGCATATGTAATAATACTCAAAAGATGTTGCAATACTGTCCTTAAGGCTGCAAGTGCAAGCTGCAAAATTCCAAGATCAAGGTCGTCTGTGAAACTGTAGTTTGAGTCCTTTGGCTACCTGCTTTGTATCCATAATCAAACCTAACTGTGCTTTTGTTGTGACTCCTTTTTGTTGCTCATAGAATTGCAGAATGGTCTGAGATGGAAGTCACTCCAAAGATCTCCTAGTACCAGTCCCCCTCCATGGGCAGAGACACCTCCCACTGCACCAAGTTGCTCAAAGTCTTGTCCAACCCATCTTTGAACACCTTCAGGAACGGGGTATCCACAGCCTCCTTGGGCAACCTGTTCCAGGGCCTCATTGCATTTATAGTGAAGAATTTCTTCCTAACATGTAACCTAAATATAGCCTAAATTTTCCCAGTCTAAAGCCATTACTCAGACAGTCACTACATTCCTATGTAAAAACTCCCTCCCCAGCTTTCCTGTAGCCCCTTCAGGTCCTGGAAGGCTCCTACAATGTCTCTCTGAAACCTTCTCTTCTCCAGGTGGAACAAACACAACTCTCTGTCTCTATTTATATTTATGTATTTATTCTCCAGCCCTCTGAGCATCTCTGTGGCCTTGCTTCAACAGTTCCATGCCCTTCCTGTGTTAAGGGCTCCAGAACTGGACACAGTTCCAGGTGAGGTCTCATAAGAGCAGAGTAGAGAAGGAGAATCTCCTCACTTGTCCTGCTGTCCGTGCTTCTTTTGATGCAGCCCAGGATATGGTGGGCTGCAAGCTCACAAATTGGATGAGCTGAAGGGATGATACAGAATTATGTAGGGAGAGACTTGGATTTTTGTTTTATTTGTTCCAATGAGGAAGCCTTACCTTGAGTGGATCTAGGGATTTGGGAGAACAGAGCTGTTAATGGGGAAGACTTTCTTGAGACATGGTATTATGTTCCATACTGGAAACCTGGAGATTCTTGTTGGATCCCATAAGGACAAAGTAAGGATAACACAACATCAGGTGCAACTACATGACTTTATTTAAAAACAGACATAACTGGTAAGCACTAAAACTATAGTTGTTAGCCTAGTCTTATAGAGAAAGAAGAGAAGAAAAAGGAAGGAAGGAACGAAGAAAGGAAGGAAGGAAGGAAAGGGAGAGAGAGAAAGAAGAAAGAGAAGAAAAGAAAGAAAGGAGAGAGAGAAAGAAGGAGAGAGAAAGAAGGAGAGAGAAAGAAGGGAGAATAAAGCATGACCCAAGGTAAAGGAAGAGGGAGACAGGAGAGGAATTCACCAGCCGAGAATCCAGCGGTGTCCTGTTGGTCTCGTGGTATAGAAGAAGGGGGGTAATGACCCCATTCTAGGAGAGGGGCCCGGGGGTTAGTGTCTTTGTATTAGTTAGTCCTTTTATTCACCAGCCAATCATTGCTCATCCTGACTTGGCCTGGAAAGCTCCCTTGAGTGGTCACCTCCCTTGTAGTCTGCAGGAGTCTTCAATCTGCTGCATCAGCAGAATTAACAGTTTCTGGCTTGGTGTTTTCCCTTCATTGTCTCTCCCCATTAACAGTCTCTCCTCTGGTCAAGGAGCTGTTTTTTCTCAAACTTTATGGATTCCTCTTATCAAGGAACCTTTATGGCCTCCCCTCTTACCTCTTCTCAAGGTGGCTCTTCTCAAGACCTTCAAACTGGTCAAGACAAATACCTAAGGCACATTGTATGTGTCCGAAGACTGTTCCTTATTCAGGACCTAATCTCTGAAACATCCAGTTTCCTACTGCAAAGTAACAGAAATCCCACAATAAAAAAAAAAAAAAGACTTTGTTTGTTTGACTCGAATCAGGGAGAAGATTTCTCTTAAGACTTACCCAAAGACTTTAGCTGAAATTTTCTAATCTAATACAACCTGAGGCAGGAACATGCATGGACAATTTAAGTCTGGAGCATTAAATTGGTAAAATTATACACAGCTGAAAGCAGGAAGCTGAGTGGTGCTGCTTGGAATGGGTTGCAAGAACAAAGCAAGATATGTTGCAAAATACAGTATTTTTTAACACTAGCATATTTTCAGGGACTCTGTCTGAAGCTATGCAAAATGGATTATTTGCTACAGGGATCAGTCTAAAACATGATTTTAAAGAAAGATGTGGTCCTGGAAGGTAGGGGAGTTAGCTTCAAAGGCCCTTGGCCTGTCCCTTGCTGAATGAATTAATCATTGAACTTAAAGTTAAAATGACTGTTTTTCTGTCTGTGTCCTTTTGAAGGAAAACTCCCTAAAGTTTTTGAAAGAGAGAGTATGACAGGTTAGGTCCTAGAAAAAATCTGATGATCAGCATCTTGCAGTAATAGGAGTTTGTGTGTTTGCATTGCAGAAGTCAGGTGCCTGAATCCCAAGGCAAGGGATGCTCCTTCTTGCTCATGTTTCTGTGACAGTCCCGGGCAGCTGTTGCCTCACTGGCTCATGGTGGCAAACTCCCAGGTATCTGCTTCCACCCATACATTCAGTCAGGCCATTGGCTGGCAGCCTCTCAGAGGCTCAGGAAGAGATGAAAAGCATTTATGAGTGCAGCACTGCCAACAGAAACCCAGCAGGAGCCAAAAGATGGTGTGGCGGGGATCCTTGCTGCCCTGATGTGGGAAAGCAGTGGGACGTGGGCTGCTTCAGAGCCACCGCTTGCCCCCTCAGCACATAACCCCCTCCCAGCTGGAGGCCAAAAACTGTACCCCTCATGGCAAGCTACCCTGCTTATCCATCCCTTCCCTCAAGGAAAAGGGCAAAAAACCCAGCTGATGGCATTGCTGATGAATAATAAAAATCTACCTGTGCATTCTCTTTGGCATGCGTTCGTTTCTGCTAGCAAAAAGAAAACAGGGCCAGCCAGACACTGGAGTTCCCTTCCAGGTCTCCATTTTTCTTTTGATTTTTAGGTTTTTACTTGGTCTCTAACTTCTAACTTCTTGAAGACTTCTGGAGAATGAACCCTGATTCCAAAATTGATTGCTCTTTTTAGGAATTTTACCCAAATTATCTTATTTACCATTCCAGCCTTATCTAGCTGAAACATGGCAGTAATGTGGGATACTGGAAGAGGTCAGTGATGCTGAGACACCCTGTTGGGACACTTTAGTACATTAAAGTATGATATCAGTATTTCAACAGTATTTTGCAAATGCACCCAATGACTACATATGTTCTGTGTGTTTTCTTTCTCCTTTGATTTTTACTGGTTTGTCATCTGTTGCATGAAGAATAAATGATAGGTTCGTAAGTGTGTAGAGTCTGAATTTCCTGGCTGTTGTTCTTCTAACTTTCACTGGATCTTTACAGCTGTTTTTTATCCAAGTCAAGGACAAAAAACTGATAAAAACAGCATTAGTCATTGCACAAGGTACCCATAATTATTAAAGTGAACTCAAACCCAAGTCAAAAAACTGGGAGCAGTTCTCACAAGGATTGGTTTCAGCAATGTCTTTTTTCCATCTCTCAAATTATTGTGTTACATCATATGCAGCTCAGTCCTTAGACCTGACCTCAACTGAAAAAGGTTTCAGTTGAGGAAGGACTTACTGACTATTATATACAAAACATTAAGAGCAGAATATACCAATTGAATTGTTCATTGATGCTTTTGACTGGTAGGGCAAAAATTCAGGATGTAGATCTGAGAAGTGGCTGTCCTTTCATTATTGCCATTTCAGGCAATTGTGGCACTACTGAACCCTTTTCTAGTTTGCAGTGCAGTATGGATGGCTTTTTCATTATACAGTTCAATCATCTACTCCAGATACTTTTAAATAACTCAGTAATACCCTGTATGTAGTGTAGTTCAACAAACTAACAAAGGTTACTACAATTTAGTGTACATCATTCATTTAAGATGCAAGTTTTAAAATAAAGATGTAGAATTGGAAGGATTTTTCATGCTATGCCTTTGATAATTGCTCCGAGCATGAAGTTTTAAAATTTAAAAGCAGACAGAGGTTGATATTATCAATAGAGGAAAAAAAGAGAATACATTTTTCGAATGAGAAAGCTGATGTAGGGCAAGTGAAGCAGAGACAGAAAAACAGACAGCTTCAGTACACAGAGATTTCTGTCAAGTTGCTGTTCTGATGTTGTGGGATATGAATGGGCAGAGGATTTTGTAACATCAAGGGAAGTCGTAAAATTACATTGAGAATTAAGTTGCAGCTTGGCAGAGAATCTAAGATTTTGTTTTAAATCTGCATTTATTAATTATGGGTATTGTATTAGTAAACAGCATGCTCACTGTATTTTCATTACATTCCTAATATCTTCTTATAATGTACTTGTGGAAGCTGGGACCATTAGGATTTTGTAAATCTTTCTGGTATAGTAACAGCAGGAAGATAAATGTAATAAAATAAGCAGAATATTTAAGAACAGTGGAACTTTTTAACCTTTTATACCTTGGAGGGGAGATGATTACTTAGATCATCCATGAATGGTGATAAATCAAATAAGTAAATTTTTTATGTTTCAAAGATTACTTTTTCCTGTTTTATATTCCAGGATTATAGCTGTTAACTTCTTTTTTTTAGATTTTTTTTCCCAATTCTGTCTGAATTTAGGTACATTTCTGTAATACCTTTCATCTTTTAATTAGTATTGCCACAGTGATTGTTGGTAAGAGTTGTCAGTGTTAATTCTTTGCTACTAAATTGTTTCTGATCACTGATCTTATTAAAAGGTCAGCAAGCTTGCATATATTATTTTGAAGAGGCGTACTGCATTCATACAACTTAAACTGTCAGTACATTGAGAAGTGGGTATATTTATCAGTAAATTTTTTATATATGTTCTTACCATTATTTACTTTTCCATGGAGTGCAGCTCAGTTCCTATCTGGAGAATTATATGAAAGGATTTTTTTTTTTTTTTTTTTTTTACATACCCACCCCAAAACAGTGCAGACACAGAAGGAAATTTGAAGAGCGATGGTCATACCTGTGCATAACAGATGTAATATGCTTTAACTAGATTTTCCAAGTTGTATTTTGCTTTTTCTTTGCAAACAGGTCCACAGGTGGGCAAAACAATAGGTTCAGCCTCATGGCATAGTTTTCTAATGGCTCTGTCTTTTATCACCTTTATCTCTAAACAATTTTTGAACTCCAAGGGTGTTTTAGTTAAAGCTTTGAGACTGTAAAGGAAAACAGGAGATAAAGTAAGTTGAGGAGATCTGTAAGAACAAGAAAACTGTCAGAAAAAAGGTCCCTCTAGTGTAGTTTCTCATCTTTTAAATTGGCCAATTGCAAGGAAAGTGTTTAGATCAAGACAAGGGTAAAATGATACTTCTTCATTTACCTGTTCCAGCAGTCAGTGATTCAGGTACTTTCTGAATGGGAGATCATATTTGGACAATTGTGCTTAATAACCTTGTGTATCTGTCTTCTGTGAATTTGCCTAGTACCTTTCTGAATACATTTATAGTCTTGACACCCAAAATGTTCTGTGGCAGTCACTCCTACAATTTAATTACACATATTTGTTCGATGGAGACACTTCTGAAGCAGGTAGCTGATCATTTAATGGAGTGCCACTTCATTCTTGTGTTTGTAGTAGTAGTGGATATGTTCCTTTGCATCCTGTGTATGCTATTTATCACTTATAGATCCCTGTCAAGTCCCATTGTTTAGTCTGTGAGCTGAAGAATCAGAGAGTCAATCGAATCTCCCCTTGTATATCAGTTGTTTGCTACACCTGGCCATCCTCATCTCCTCCTTCGATACTTTTGCTAGCTTGTTGTATTAATTTTAGGAGACCAGGCTGCCATGTTGTGTATGAGTGCAGTGGATTTATGCAGTAGCCAACTCTGTCTTGCTCTTGACTTTTCTTCTCACAGTCTTTGCTTTTTTGACCATTATTAAACACTGGGCAAGCATTTGCAAAAGGCAGAAGCTCCAAAACCTGTTCCAAGTTACACTTAGGTCTCCTTATTGTGTGATGCTTGCTAACTTAGAGCCAGTTAGTTTGTATGCATGTTGGAAGATGGTTATGCTGTCTTCATTATCTTACAGTTGGTGATTTTCCCCTTCCATTTTGTCAGGCAGCCACACAGTTTTGCAAGATTTTTCAGCAGCTTTTCACAGGCAGCTCTTGATTTTATCATCTGGAATCACCAGCAAGCTCTGTTGCTTCCATAGATCTGATTTTTTTTTCAGATGGTGTATAAGTATAGTTTTCAGCCCAGGCCCCAGTACAGAGCTCTGTGAGACTTCCCTGGTAACCTCCATTACTTGTGAGAGATGTCCATTTATTATTACCCTTGGTCTCCTATTTTTAAGCTACTAATAATCCATGAAGAGCCCTCCTCCTTATCTCTAAGCTCTATTTAAGAGAGATGTGAAAAGTTCTTCCTAACAGCTTTAAAATCCAACTTTGCCATGATTGCATTCCCACATATCTCCCTCCTGATACAAAGTTCAGTGTGCAGAAGGTCCTAGACCAGTAATTACCCCTGCTGGCATGCTGACAGACAGTATTGCAGCCCATACCCAAGATGCATGCCCCAGTTTCCTTCGTGTGGAAACCAGGGCAGAGGAGAGGAGGAGGAGAGGGCTGGTGTTTGCTTAGGTCTCACCCCATATGGCTGTGGGATGCAGCTAGACCTGGCATGTGCAAAGGATTTCCATCTTACAGACATTGCCTGTATCGACCAGAGCATCCTTGTGCTGTTGTCAGAGCACCCGTACAGATTTGTGAGACGTGACCTCTCTTTGCCAAAGCTCTGCTGACTTTCTTCCCTTATAGCATATTTATTAATGCTCCTCTTCCAATCATTTTGCTGGATATAGAAAGGGGACTTCCTAGCCTCTGGTCTCCTGAGTGCTTCTTCCCCACTCCCACATCCATTTTAAGAAATTAGTCACGTTTGTCACCTTCCATGCCTTTTATAAGGGCAATTTAAGCAATAAGCTGCACAGCAGAGTTAGTAGTTCAGCAATTCCATATTTAAGTTACTTTACAGCTCGTGGATGGATGCCATCTGGTCTCAGTGATTTATTACTATTCATTTTACTAGATTTTTTTTTTCTTTCTTTCTAAACCCTCTTCTCACACTTCAATCTGAAACTAGTTCTCGCACTCGCTTACTGAACAGGAGACTGGTGCAGAGCCTTTCTGGACTCCTATACACAGAGCACTGATGCAAAGGTTTTATTTAACTTTACTGCTGTGATCTAATCTTTCTCAAACACTTCTTTTTTCATCTGAATCATCTGTTGGCCCAGTGGATGTTTTGTCAGGTTTCCAACTTGTGATGTGTTTCAAGGGGTTTGACTGTGAGTTTTTACGACTTTAGAATGTGACTGTCCAGTGATTTTACATGTATCTTGCATAATTATACTCTTAGTAGTATTGTCCCAACATGACTTTGGGACATCCACAAGGCTTTCGGGAGGGTGTCTTTTCACTTCTCTCAAGGTCCTTGACAGGAAGCACTAGGACAGAGAAGAGGTTTGTTCCTTTCAAGCGTCTGTTTGAACGTGGTGCTGCTTTAATCTTTCTGCACATCAATGAGCTGTTTGTTGGCATCTCCAAGGGCCTTTCACATGCACAGTGCTTCCTTTTGCTACTTCCTGGATAGAGTTAAAGATTAATCTTCCAGATTAAAAGAAAAATGAGGAAGTAGTTTCTCTAAACTGGTATGAAAGGAAGGCATGCCTCGGTTCCAGAATTCCAGAAAATGCCAAGCTTTGCATGACACCACGAGCAAAGCCTTGGTTTCTGAGGCATTGTTGGCACAAGAGGAGAATTACTGCTGCATGTGGAATACAGCAGCAATTTTGCTGATGAACCACTGCAAGTGGCAGTGAGCTCTGGCATAATGGATGTACAAAACGATACCTAATGGGCACCTTTTCTGGCTGGGGATACCTTTCTCTGATGAGGTTATTGGCACTTATTATTGAATGTGGTATTGAAAAAGCATTTTGGTAAAGGCATTATTATGTATTCTCTCATTTAAACTGTGATTTGTCTCTTTTGGACTGCAAATGCCAACCAAAAAGAGAGTATTTGGTATCAGCATTCTGCTGACTCTCAATTCCAGCAGATACTTGGGGTTTTGGTTTTGGTGGTGTTTTTTTTTTTTGCTATTGGTGTGCTTGAGATTTTAGGGTTATATAACGGGGGGATTGTTAGGTTGGATTTTAGCAGAAGTTCTGGGTTACTGACTGGGAGCTGAAACTCTCCTTTGGCAATCGTTATATCCAGGAGCTGTTGCCAGTTCCTTTGTTGACAGGCATAAAACAGGAGGGCACTAAGCTGGTACTGTAAATGAGCTCTGAATTTCTTATTACCAGTTACCTGGGATTGAATTCTCTGAAATTACCAGGAGGACGACTTTCTTGGGGGAAATTTTGGAAAGTTTTCAGAATTTGACTCCTTTAAGTTCAGTCTAAAAATGCTCAAGTTTGTATGCCTGGGTGGCTAAAGCTTACAGAATACCAGCTATGTCTGTAGATCTGTTTTGATGTGACCTTCTTTTTCCCATTGTCAGCGTTTGGCACTCGTGGTCCTCAGTCTAATCCCTGTTTCCTCCTGGGTTCAGCAGCTGCTTCTGCCACAGTCATTGCTGTGGTAGTGTTGGTGTTCCCAGCTACACACCCGTCACTCTGCAGCATCCCCATCACCAGGAGAGAAGCTTTGGGGTTAAATGTTTTACTCTGGTGACAGTGGGTTTCTGGATTCTTGCTGGCAGGGTTGGTTCAGGGAGTTCATTACTGAAGTGCTTCTCTTTCAACACCTTTTTGAACAGGAAATCTGTCTTTCTTTTATTGTGCTTCCTTTCAGGGAGCCACATCTTCCTGTTGCATGTCAGATTCCTGCAGGAGTACAGCAGCAGTTTAGGCATGAGGCAGTTCAGCAGAATTAGCCAAAATGGCCTGGGAATGTAGGAGGATACTGAAAATCCAGACTGCCACAGGGGGATGAGGCAAAAGGCACTTGGTTTCTGGTTTGTTTTATTTTGTTTTTTTCCCTGGGCCTGATATGAGGTAAGTGTTTTCCAGCAGCACAATAGAGCAGGCAGCCAGGGGCTGGGATATTGGAACCTGGCCGAGAGCCACCCACGCTTTTGTAGGCAGCAGAGTGGTCGTCTGAGGCTGTCACCTTTATTTTACCTCTGGGCTAACACTTGGCTGGATAAATCACCTAATTCCCAGCTTATGTTTATCCATGGCAGTTTAACTACCTGCAGGGTAATGGTTGAATTCTCTATCCCTTACTGCTTAGGGCAAGCATCTGCTGCCTTTTCAGGAGAAGGAGGAGGGAGGTTGCTGGTGGTGCTGAACACGGAGTATTTATCTCTGTTGGCTTACTGACAAGTCAAAGGAAAAAAAAAAAAGGGCATGACCCAAATTTCTCTCCAGTAAAAGTTATGATAAGACTGCCATTAATTTCAACAGGATTGAATACCTGCATTTGTCATCAATGCAAGGTAACAGGTATTATTTCCTTCCTGGAAGGAGGTGGCTCTATTGCTGTAGAAGTTGAAGGCAGTGTGTTGAACAGAGTATGTTTTTGTCTCTCTCTGCTGTGGTTTGCAGAGTGAGCAGAGATGAGAAAGTGCTGAATAAGAAATAAGTGCTAAATGAAAAGTCATAATTTAATTTTGCCTGAATTCTGCATGTATTTTGGCTTGGGTTTTGATCAGTGCAATAACTTAATGATGTTCCTCCAATACTGCTGACTTTGGTTGTGTTTATAATGGCTTCAGGATGGGAAACAGGTGTCTGGGTATGGTCCATTGAGCAGAATGATGTGCAGTGGGTCCCAATGCTGCCACATGCAATGCAGAGCAGTGATTACCCCTTTGCACAGAAGAACAGGTTTATTTCTGTGTTAAGTTGTGTCATTCTGTTCCCACCGTTCTTCATGATAGAGCTGTTGAAGTAGAGTACTCCTTCAAGAAAAAGTAAATTGTTGTCACAATAGTGTGGTGGTTTTTTCTTCTCCCAAGAACCTTTAAACTTTTTTCAGACAAGTGAGCTCCTCCTAAGGCAGGGAAGATAATTCAGCCAAGGGCTTTTCTGATGAGATGGTTTGAGGGGCTGAAGAAAGGACTCAGTGATCCCATGTACATGCAGTTTTTACCCCTTTATCCACTTTTGCCTGCCTTGCTCTAAGTGTCTGGTGATGTTTCCCCTCTCTCTACCAAGTTCAGTATGACCCCTTCTGGCATGATGGGAAGCATACCTTGTTTTTTCAGATTTCCAAATTGTTTTTACCTTCACACCTTTGGTAGGTTTTCTTGTTGATACGCATTGGTTTTTTTATTTGTTTTGGTCTTGTTGCAGTGTAATGTGCTTTTGAATTTCCCTGAAAATCATTTTAAATAATGGGCAGGCTTCAGATTACGGGTTTTAGTCTAGCGAAGGAAAGGCTCCGAATTACCAAACTGGGAACAGTTCTTAGAGGGCAAAAAGTGTAAAATCAAGAAACATGAAGAATATCAGTTTCTCCCCTGGTGGAACTGCTCAAACCCTACATCTCTGTTGTAGTTGGCTGGCTCATCCCTTGGTGAGTTGGGTATCTGTCCCATGTCAGCCAGGCGCAGAAGCTATTTGCCCTGTCACTTGTCCCTGTGTTAAAGGACAGCTGCTTCCAGCAGGGCAGGGGAAGAGGAGGAGCTGGGTGTGTTTACCCCTCTCTCATCCACGTAGTCAGCTCTCTGTGAGTAGATGTTGAGGATGGAAAAGGCTGAGGGGTTGGGCTGGTACTGCAGAGCTGGTTTCCTTGCAGCCTACCCAGAGAAGGAAGACAGGAGGTCTGGAGTCAGTTTGGGAATAAGGGTGGCAGAGATGTGAGGAGAGGATGTGGAGATAGCATGGGGTTAGGAGGAGATCCCAGATCAAGTGGAATGACAAAGACAAACTCAGGTACCTGGGGTTCTCTCAACTAGGAACACATTTGCTGTAATGAAAGAAACCCAAAGGCAGGATCAAACCCCCTCTTTCTACCAAGGTGGTTGAGGCTCCTCGGAGGGCTTCACCAGTGGAGATACCTTCCTTGTCTGTCTTCTTTGGGAAAGGAGGGAAAAGCAACAGCAGATGAGTTCCAGTGAGGATGTGTTGAGCAACTCTGTGGCCACTTAACACACGGTCCCAAAGAGGCCCTGCACAGAAATGGGGCAGAGCAGTACCTGGGGCAATGGGCTGGGTGCCATGGTGCTGTGGGAAGGGTCAGGCAGAATGTGAGCCAGGCATTAAATTAAGCCTGTAAGGGGACACTTGGGGAACTTAAGATGGATTAACTTAAGGTGGAAAGCTTAAAGCTTATTATTATGAAAGGAGGATTAAACTAAACTGAGCTAATGACACCACTTTTGAATGCATATCCACACAGCAGATTCAGAGCTTTGGCTCCATGCCTTTTATTACTTAAAAGTACTTACCTTCTTAAATGTCCCTAAGATGCATATCCTTGTATTCCAGATACTCACATTGTCCATTTTCCACACTGAGAAGTTTATATGCTGTGTCACAGGTAGAACTGGTTTTGGTTCGTTGGGTTTTGCTTTATTTTTTTTCCCTAAGAAAAAAAAGGTGGGAGGGAGACAGCATAAAAGTTTGTCTTGATTTTTCCCCATGGTGGAAATTAACTAACACAATTTGCAGTCAGTAATAATTTGTAAATAAGTAATAAATCATCTGAACTGATTTGCAGGAAGGAAACTGAGTTGAAATTACAGGTTTGTTGTATTTTAAGTAAACCCCATAGTAACTAGTTCTGTGAATAATTTTATCTCGCTACAAACAATGCCATCAGGTTTTCCTTGAGGATAAAATAGGAATCAGTATTTGGAAGTAGATAAAAGACTACATATTTAAAAAACAGACACACACACATACAAAAAAAAAAAAAAAAAAGGAACACAAACTTACCAAAATTCTTCTCTTTAGGCGATCATATAAAAGCAAAATAAATACAAAGAAAACCGTAAGAGATAAAAAGTAAAATATCACAAAAATGCAATGCAACGTGAAAAAGAGGGGTTGAGTCAGGATATTTTCAGGTTAGCTGTCAGGGTTTTGCCACAGTGTTTAAGGAAAGCATAAGAAACCTGAGACAAAACCTCAAAATGTTTTTGTTGTATTTGCTGTGTGGCTTGTGGTATCTGATGACAGATCTGGTGCTTCTCATGTCTGTGGAGGTGAGATGTAGGCAGGGATGGCCGTAGCTGCTTTATGTTTTGAAGCTGAAGAAACCAACTGGTGTCCTGCAAAAGTAATACTGGATACAACAGTGTTCTTGTTTTGAATCCTTCGAGTCTCTAGCAGTCTGAAAAACAGCTTGAAATGTTGGGTTTTTTTTAAATACAAATGTCCCTTATCAGTCATTTGCCTTTCAACTTGAGTATGCATCCCTCTGAGCCTCCTGGGAAAGGTCAGTTGGAAGCCTCCATTGTCTGTGTCCTGGACTTGGATTCATTAGTTTTGGGAAGAGGGAGGGGAACAGTTTCAGCGGGAGGGAGGTCACTGACTGGATTCTTCTGGGCTCTTTTTCCTCATCTGTCTCTGGGTCAGCTCAGAGGTGCCCACAGCCACCTCACCTCTGGGCCATAACAACCCCCAGGCAGGGAGACCTCAGGCTGTTTAGGGTGGTGTCCCTGAAGCAAGGTAGGCTGAGTTATGCAGTGGCCAAATGTGAATAAGCCCCCATCCCTGGCACACTTGATCATCCACCCTAAGGGCACATCCAGACCCCAGGAGAGATCCAGGTGCTTTTGTGCTGGGTTGGCCAAAACCCAGGCATGGTCGCCACCAGCCTCGGGCAGAGCTGGGGCTGGAGCAGGACCCCAGGCAAAGCATATTCAGAAATGCCCATTTGTTTGCCTCTGGTGCCATTTAATTCTGCAAATCCTTTCCTGTTTCACCCAGTCCCAGATCCTGGGGGTCACTGTGTGCATTCAGAGCATGGCTGGTGTTGAGTGTGCAGGTGGCACCAGTAAGTACTTTGCACTGGGCTTGTGTGCTGGTGCCTGTGTGCATCCAGCAGCAGAGGCTGCTCTCCTCGGAGGGCCAAGTGGTATTTCTGTCACTGTCCAAAGCTTTCAAAGGGTATTTTTTTCTATTTGGTTTTTTTTTTTGGTTGGTTGGTTGGCTTTTTTCCCCTGCGGTCGATGATGTATAATAAAAATAAATAAACGTGGCATTACTACTACTATTAAATTTAAAAAAGAAAAAAAAAAAGAAGCTGGAAGTTCCTAGTCTCCAGAAGAGGGTGGAGCAGGGGAAAAGTGCAGAGCCCATATAACAATGGGGAGTCTGCTTTATTAGTATTAAGAAGGAAAATAAAATCTGCTCTGGCACTATTGAAATAAAACACTAGGAAGATTACGTCAGTCTTTGTTTGCACACAGTATGATTCTTCTCTTTCACCAGCCAATTTGTATATTTGAAAAGGCTATTGCTTGGTTAAAATAATTAGCTGAACTTCTTCCAATTCCTCAATAATGTGAAAAAAAGTTTTGAAAAAATACAGACAATTGGTTTTGAGCAATTATATATTAAAAAAGAAAAAAAAGTCGTGGTCACTGAATAATTACAGCACCTCATTTAAGTAGCCACACATGTATTGTAGTTTCAAAATGAGACAGGCAATGCTCACTGACTCTGCTGTAGCTTTTGTGGTTTGAGATAGCAGCTGTAGAAGTACAGCAAAATCCTAATTCTGCCTGAAACTTATGTGGGATAGGTTAGCTTGGGGCTGCCAAAGAGAAGAGGACTAGAGGCTGAAGGATATTTAAAGAAAAAAAAAAAAAAAAAAAGAGAATCTGGATTAATGAATGAGCTCATCTTATTATATACTCCTTTATTCCAGACTATTTTAGGTTTTTATTTTAGAAAGAAACATACAGAATTTTTGTGTTCAGTGTTTGAAAAAGAGACTGCTACACCAATTTTGTTGGTAACTCCCTGCAAGAGATCCAGTGTGGGGTGTTAATGAGAACTTCAGTGATTGGGAAATCATTTCACCTTTTCATCCTTGGAGCTAGACATGGTGCATTTTCAGGCAAAGTCATAACCAGAGACTTTGAAATGGAGGTTACTTGAGAAGAATGCCTAAGTGCTGCTGGCCGAGGCAGTGGTCATCCCAATCATTTCTTAACTTCAGAATCCGCAGTAGACACAAAGTCAAAAACACAAATTCATGCATTTTATTTTAATTTTGTTAAACCACTTCCCCATTTTCCAGACCAGCCAGCTGTGTTTTTATGGGACTGTGTTACGCAGGATGAGAAGAGTCAAGGTGTCTGCTGACACAGTGGAAATCCCTGATCCCAGGGCCGTGCTGGTTTGCAGACCTGACTGTGTGCAGTGGGCAGTGGAACTCTTTGCCATGGGTTTTCCTGTTGTTGGAGGCTGCTGGGCTGGGGCCAGAGCTGGCTGCCCTGGGTGGTGCAGGCTGCAGGTGTGAGGATGTTGGTGCTCCCTGCCCATCCTTTCTCCTGGCTCATCTCTACACCAGACACTTCTGAAACTCATCTCCACCTGTATGGCAGCAGATGTGGGATGTATGAGCAACATGATCTAGTTGAGAGTGTCCCTACTTACTGCAGGGAAGTTGGACTAGGAGACCTCTAAAAGTCCCTTCCAGCCCAAATTATTTGATGATTCTGTGATTTAAAACATGCATGCAGTTGGTGCAGGTTCCTCTGTTTCACTGGTTCTCACCCCCAGAGGAGGCTCATTTCCATCAGCCAGGGCAGAGCTGAGCAAATGCCTACACTCAAAATACATTTGAAAACATTTTCATGAGTTCATGAATGTCACCAGTGAACAAAACTAGAGTCATCTTTGTTTCTGTTCCTTCCAAGGGGTGTGTGTTTGCTGTCTGTGATCTGCCAGGTAGTAAAGTGAACTAATCCACCAGTTGTGGATGGTGCAGGAGCTAAGCAAGGCAATGCCCATCACCCCCAAAGCTCACAGGAGGGGCTTTCTCTGCCAGCCCAAGAGCACAGGGACCAAGGAGCCCTTCAGGACTGGCAGGGCTCCAGCTTCATCACTGCAGTCCCTAGCTCCCTTACCTAACCTGAACTTGATGGCTGCGGTGTGTCTTACTGACCTGTGCAATCAGATCTTCTCTTCCAGGTTGCTCCTCTCTGTCCTCATGTCTGGGTTGCCCCATGCACGTTGAGCTCTCCTGTATTTATCATCTGAATTTTGTTTCTTTCTCTTTGCAGGGAACGGATGCGCCAGTCTGCTATGTTTGAACTGTGCCAGGGGATGCACCAGATCAGTCTGCAGTTTGTTCGCTTGCAGCTTAGCTTTGAGGAGTACACTATAATGAAAGTTCTGCTGCTGTTAAGCACAGGTAAGTTAGATCCATGGTTACATGGGAATACTTAAAAATAACTCCAGTTTGTAAAAAGATGCAGTGATTTTAACTAGTGTGATGAAAGAGCCAAACTGTTTCCAGCACCGATGCAGGAATGAGCCCTGTTTTGTGTCTCAGGGTTTACCTGCAGATCTTGGTCCTCCTTAGCACAGGGAGTGCCTTTGCAGTTTGTGTGTGACATGAAAGGACAGCATTGCAAGGACAGGAGTGGCTGGGCTAGGGGCTTTGCCCCCCCCTCTCTGTCCAGGAACAGCTTGAGTTGGCCAGGCATGCCAAGAAGGCACACCTGTGGGGACAGGGGAGAAATCCCCATTCAACACTCAAGCCACCAGTTTGGATGACTTATCACCCTCAGATCAAGAGATATACATGGTATTGCAAAATGTGTCATTTTCCAATGCCTAGTGAATTGAGAATGATAAGCCCTTTCACAAGGCTCTGAAACTTTAATAAATGACAGTGCATGCTTCTTTTTCTCTTGAGTGTTATGCTTGGAGTTTTCTTAAGATACAAAATTTCATCTTGAAGTTTGTTACAGCACTGCATAGTAATTAGCAGATCTCTTTATCTTATCATGCTGAAAATATTGAAAAACTCCTGTCGCAGAAGGACTGTATAAACACACAGGGAGTTTGTACATTACTTTTCCATCAGTCTTGATGAAAAAGCCAATTACCTGTAAACAAGCTCTCTTCTGTATAATCATACTCCTTTTTGTGGGATCCACTCAGTGGCAGATGAGAATACATCAGCTTGATTGGTGGCCTTTCATGATGTCACTTCAGTGAACTCACTGGTCAAGAATTCCCCAGCAGAAGGGAGGCTGGATGTGGGGGCATGGCGCTGGGAGAGGAGGAGCCAGAAATCAAAGGGGCTGCTGTGTTTATTCTGACTTGCAAACTGTCAGCAGCAGGACACCCACCTGAGGCTGGCAGGGCTGCCCAGGGTCATGCTTCTCAGAGCTTCTTCCTCTTTGGTGGCGAGCAGTGCCCAGCACACCCTTTGAGACCTTGCTGTCTTCTCCCATCATCCCATCTTCTGCTCCAGAAAGCTGAGAGAAGAAATGAACAGCAAGGAACAAGCGTTGGTAGCTCAGCACTGGAAGGCACTTATTGCTGAGACCACTAAAGGACACCAAAGTGGGCTGATGCAGCAGCAGTCTGAGGCATCCAGGAGCCTCCCATGGGCACATGGGCTACAGGCAGTCAGGTGCCTACGAAGGGATTTGCAGCTTCCAGCAGAGCTGAGAGGCAAGCCCTCCAGCCTGGGAGGTGGGACGGGCACTTCCTCCCTATCTTTTGTTGAGACCTTGCCCATCCCACCCAGCTTGGTAGCTCTGTGGTTAAAGTACTTCCCGTTGAAGGAGGACATGAACCTGCAGTTCCCATCCCAGCTGAAGGGGATTTGGATCTGATAATAGAAACCTCCTGAAGCTGTAAATTTTTTGAGCTCGGCTGTCTCCCTTCTTTCTTTTGAAGCCATTCCATCTCCCTGGGATGGAGAGAAATGGCACCACTTGGGAAGTGCTTTGTGTCCTGGCCCACAGGGTCTGGCCCCCAGGTTCTGCTCCACCAAGGGTTCAAGGAGGTGATCTGCTGGTGAAACTGGGACTGTGGGAAGCTACATGCTCCAAGATAGCCCTGGGCATAAATGGGTTTCTTTGAAGGTTGTCACTCACTGTCTTTCCAGAAGCAACATGGGTGTGCTCAGGGGATTCTGGTTCCCAAAATGTTCTTGAGGGAGTGTCCGGATTGAAGAGTGGTTCTGCTACTTTTAAATCAGCCCTAAAGGGGGAGAATCTTTAGAAAAAGAGTCTAAAGGCATTCTAACACCAGCAAAATTTCTTTAAGTTAGTTATTTATTGTTCTACCCTCCCAAGAGTGTTAAATGATGAATTGAATAACTGAAAAACTGTTAGGTGAGATCAGCTTGGCCAATTAACTTCAGCTATCTGGGTCCCCTTGAAACTCACGTCATGGTCACAAAAGAAAAATACTAAAAATAGTTTGGTTTTGGAGAATCAGCATATTTACAATATATATATAGGGACAGGAAAGGTAAATGGAAATCAAGGTAATGTTAAAACCCAGAAAGTGTTACGTCAGGAACAGCAAACTTGGTTCTGAATGATTGTGTCTTGATACAGCCTTGTGACAGAAAACACCAGGTTTGTTTTCATTTCATTTCTTTTATTGAAATGTGTGATGAGCAGAGTACAAGTTATTCTGAAACTTTCATGATGACCACATCAAGGAAGTTTCACTCCATTTACATGTGGAAGAAACCACACATTACAACTCAATTGTTTTCTTGCTTTCCACACACCATAGATTTTGGCAGCTTGCCAAGAGCATTGCTGCATTTAATAAGTAAAATCAGAAACACTGGGCAAACCTCCAGTATTTCATGTTTTGCTTGAGTTCTCTTTTATTTGTGGTCTTTCTTTCTTTTTTAATAATCTGGCTGGGGTGATGGTACATTAGTTTTCAGACAGAACAGTAAAATATGTAGTAGTAGACAGGGTGGCTCTAACAGTCTTTCAGCAGCATGTAGGCATAGGGAACTGTAGAGCCTCTACGTTTTGTGTAAGTGCCTGGTAGGCTTTGTTGGCTCTATTCATCTTGATTGGTGTCTCTTCATCCAGCTTGACCTGAATTTCTTCCAGACAGATTCTTCTGTCAACTGACTGGCTGAGAGATTTCATAGCTTGAATTTTAAAAGTAAATATTATGTTTTTACAATATAAACATTTAATATTTATCAAGTGGTAGGCAGGTCAGTGTGTTACCTCCTAGGCTTTTTTTCTAAAGATATTCCTCCTTGTTCTCACTTCCAGCACTGGGCAGTTGCAAGTCTTTGCTGCTAGCCATGTGGTGATAGAGTTCCCCATTTTCCAATGCTATATTGCTCTGGCAGATACTGGTGATAGAAGAACTGGTGCTTTTTGTGAAAGCTTCTACTCTGGAGCCATTTCTTCTTGCAGTTCTTACATGCCTAGGGTCTGATGGCAGTCAGATAGAGGGCAGCTCACAGGAATGGGAGAACGAGACAATTTCCCTCATGTTACTAAGTCAGGGTAAGCTACACTGGAAGATCTTTTTTTTTTTCTTTCCTTTTTTAAGAAGTAACTTCCCATTTAGCTTACTCTGACACAGTTTTCTGGCTTGTTTAGAAAGTAAGTCACCTCTCTACAGTGTAGTGTTTTGTTTTTTTCCTTCTGTGGACTATCTTTAAGAGGTGCAGAGCAGAAAAATATTTTTATGCTCAAGCGGTGTTCAACAAATCCAGATATTAAAACACCAAAACATTTTGTGTAATGTTGTTAATAACCTCTTTTCCTAGAGATCTGATCCTAGAAGCTATGGCTGTTTAGGATAGAACCTGCTGGACTACAAGGATGTTCACAGTCTGTAAAGAAACAGTTATTTGCTTTTGTAATTAGCCTTGCCTGAAATCAATCACAGTAAAAAGTATCAAACCCCTCTACTTTTAGACCATTTGTGAAATGATCCCTCTGGCAGATGGGAACTTTTGATAGGACACTAGAAATGCTTGTAACTGTCTGTCATGGTCAAACAGTGGGTGAGGATGCCTGTTTGGAAAATAGTCTTCTGTTTCAGGTAGAATAATGGCTCTGTTTGTTCTAGGTGTTATGTGGGTGCCTGCATTCAGAGAAATTCTAGATGTTACTTGATGGCATAAAAACATGATACTTGGTCTAGCATTTCTTTGTATAGCAGCTGTAATTCTGTACTTCTCCTACTCTGCCAAGTGTGGGGAATCATTCAAGAATGATAAATCACATTTTCAACTTCTTAAAAAAATCACTGATCCATCTGTCTTTTTGTGTGTGTGGGTGTGTGTGGTTGGGGTGTAATAAAACCAGTTTCAGCATGAGGTTCGCATGTGTCCTATTGCTGAGATGTTGCCATGTCCTCTGCCACAACTTCTGCAATCACACATCTGGAGAGGGTGCTTGAATCACTTGAAAGTCTGTGTGATGGTGTTGATTCCTTACCAATATCTGTAAAATTATGGACTTTGTTTAAAGGTTTGATTCTATCATCCATTAATTACTATAACTTTTTAAGTATGCACATCAAAAGAATAAACAATACAGTTAATATTAATATAAGACTGTCTTTTCAATGACAGTTCCCAAGGATGGTCTCAAAAGCCAAGCTGCATTTGAAGAAATGAGGGCAAATTACATTAAAGAACTAAAGAAGATGGTAACTAAATGTCCAAGTAACTCTGGGCAAAGCTGGCAGAGATTCTACCAACTGACTAAACTCCTTGACTCCATGCATGATGTAAGTATAACTCCTCAGGAAGTGGAGACAAGTTAAGCAAAAATCTCTCCGTTAAGGTAAACCAGTAATCTTTAATTGTGTTAACTAACAGGGAGAAAAGAAAATGGAATTATTTTAAAGGAACATCTGAGACAAGTTGTTGGATGAATTTAAGGACAACTGCCAAGTTAAATAAGAAAACATAAGTCATTAAGGGCTGGGTCTTGTTGCCTTCCGCTATGTTAAATAGTATTGTGCTCCTCCAATGATACACTTAAGGCTAATAGAGCTATTAGTGGGGTCAAAGGGTCATTGGCATGAGAAGTGATGTTAACTGTGACCCTAAGTTAGACACAGTGTAAGTGCAGAGCATCCTGTGAGTTGCTTCTGAATGTGAGATGCTGGATTAGCTTGTCATGCGTTCAATGTGGCTGATGTTCTGATATGTGTTGAATTAATTTGGTGGTCTTCTACAGCTGGGATTGCAATAATGATAACTTCGAAAGATTCTTTAAGACCTTGGGGCCATCTTGGGCATTTGAAGATTTATTGAAACTTTTCAAGTGTAAGATTCACTGTTTTGTTTGGTTATTTCGACTGCCCTGTCTCATTTCATGCAGGGTGTTTGTTTTGCATGCATCAGGAGTGAGACGTGGTGAATGACAGAGGGAAACTAATAGTTTAGTCCCAGAAAAACCCAGGCTGGGGGTGCCTCAGCCCAAAAGTGGCTCTGAAGGGTTGTGATAGGTGCCTGGTGCCAGCTGGCAATTTTAGCAGGGGTGTCTCTAATGTTGAGCTGTTGAGTTGAGCACAACCTAGTTCTAGCCAGTAAAATGCAGGTCAGTGCATTTCCAGATGTACCTTTCCTGGTGTATCTCCATGATCTCCATAACAGAGCCTGGAGTCCCTGCAGAGGAAGGCAGTGACCCCACTGTAATAGTCTCCTTAAGCTGAGGAGTTTTCCCCTTTGTCCCCTGAGAGTTCCTGAAGCACCAGCCCCATGCCTGGGTCCTCTCTGACAATGTGGCAGGGTGCAGCAAGTGACGGGAGACTTACCAGGGCCGTGAGAGTGACCTTTGGTTGCATTTGGGTACGAGAGAAGAGAGGTCCTGCGAGCAGAGGCTGAAGCCTGGCAGCACGTGCTGATCACCTCCCAGCAAAGACCTGTAAACTGCAGCAAAGGAGGAAACTGTCCTGATCCATCCTGGGTGGGCAAGGAATTAACTTTGCTGGTGGAGAACCTACAGCACTTGCTTTCAGAGCCTACATATAAATGTACTTCTTTGTTCTCGACTTCAATTTCAGTTTTGTAGAGACAGTACAGTACAGTGCACTTCAGGTCATATCTGTACAAGAGCCTGAGGTCTGTTTACAGAATGTACATGTGGAATTATTTTTCAAATATTGTTCTGTTGTTCATTAAAACATTGCAAATCTTAGTGGGAGGCAGGGAGAGTATTATTAGTGCTGCAGTAATAGCTCATTCTTCAGAGATCAGGTTTCACTCGCTCGGTGCCAGCAAAGGAAGTTGTAGTGTTGAAGTGGAAAGAAAGGGGATGGGTGATAAAATCATTTGCAAGGTATTCACGTCTGAACCTTGGGGCAGCATAACAAACCCCTGCATTTATAGAGTTGTCTGGTGCTCTCCAGAATAGGCAGTGTCTATGATTTGTTATTTGAATGGGTGTGTCTGTGTTGGTAAGGTGACTGGGTGATAGACACACACTTACCGAGAATGCTACCACGTCCTGCAGACATTTTCCAAAACACAGCATGAACCACTGGGAGCTGAACTAACCAGAGGAAGCAGACCGCCTCTTGCATTTTATTTAATTTTTAATTAAGCTATTTTTACTTTACTTTTGTTTTAATAGAGCGCTTTCTTACAAAGAACTTTTTTGAGAAAGTCCCATTGTCAGCATTCTCTGTTGAAAGGCCGGTTGTCTGCACAACAGTGCCTCTTTTCAGAGATGATACTGGAGACTTGTTCAACAAAGGCTCTTGTTTATTTTTTCTCTTTAAAACTGATACTTTTTTTGTTTTTGTTTTTGAAATCCATCAGGATAAATTTAGAGTGCTGATTATCCTAATGAGAACTGAGAATTACTTGTTCTTTCCCCACTGCCTGTTAGTGCAACTTTTCTCCATTCTATCAACGTAAATGCAAATTTTCTGCACCGTCCCTTAGTATGAGAGGGATGCTTTTTCATCTGTCACCTATGTATTTTTAGCTTACTCCATTTTAATTTTAGAGGATCAGAATATATCTGGTGCTGAGCAGTCTAACTGGAGCTGAGGCCCCATGTTTGCATGCTGCTGTAGCCACAGCATAAGCCTGGAGGGACTGGTGCAGAATTCATGCTTATTAAGCCCTCCTGCTGCCTCCAGCTTTTCTATCAGAGTCAAGCAGCATCTCATGATTTGTGGAGTTTGCTTCACCTGAGATTAAAGATATATAGATTAGAGATAAACAATAAAAATACCATTCTTTAGCACCTTTGCACTTGCTTTCATCACCCTAATTTTTAAGTAGTCTTTCTGAGGACTATGTGAAATAAAGCGCATGGGAATATCAAATCCAGTCTGCTTGGCTTATATAATATGAGGAAGAAAAAACCCCAAACAAGATGGTTTTACATTGCTTGGTATACTAAATCATCCACACAGTGAACATATATGCAGGTAGAAAGTTGCTGAGGTGAGGCAAAAATAAATTTTCAAGAAGGACAGACACTTAAGTCTTTGAAAAAAAAAAAAAATTCAGCAACTTTATTTAATGATCCATAAAGCCTCGAAGCACCCAAACTACAGTGGAAAAATAAGATCAAAACCATCCTGAGCAGACAAGATCAACTCAGGTTTTGTGCCCTTTGCATCAGCAGTGTGCTCGCAGGCTGCTCTGCAGTTTACATCACCGCTGTCGTGCATCAAAATGCTCTTTACCTGCAGGGTGCTGTGTGGAAGCAGTGGCTGCTGATGCAGCAGGCCCTGCCTGACAATGTCAGTCTGGTCGGGCAGCGCGCCTGTCCTCTCCTTTGGCACGAGATGGCAGAGAGGACAAGGTTGTTGGTGTTTGCTTGGTGTTGTGCTGTGGCTCAGCCTTACTTGTGTGGATAGACCCCAGCACCCATATCTTCTGGGAGCATCGAGGGCAGCATATTTCTTTCTTGTAGGGATTGTGTTTCTAGAGTTGTGGCTGGCCTGTGTTCATCATTTTGTGGAGAAGTGTTATATGTTGAGAGCCATGTCATAGCAAGGGGAGACGACCTCTCTACCAAGGACATGAGGGGTTTGGTCTCGTGGCCATGAATGTCCCCAGGCACTTCGGGGAGAGGCATACATGCAGCAGTTGGACGTAGGTGAAGTACGTTATGTGATCAGACAAAAGGCCTGCAGGAACATTAGAAACAGATGTACTTACACATGGTATCACAAACTTCATTTGGATCCTCCTCAACATCTCCTGTTGGCTTTGGCAGGAAGGGTTGTATCTTGCATGGCAAGGCTCGTCTCATGGAGAGAGTGTAGTGTATGGTTAGGCAGTTTGCAGAACAAAAGCTGAATTTGGTTTCAATCTGGCTGATACTAAACAGACCAGGAGTTAAGAAGGCTGTTGTTTCGGTGCCATGACATTAAGCCCTAATGTGAACCTTCCCCTTGCCTTGGCAAGACAGAGCACCACAGTGTCATTTGCTTGTTGATATTTTCTGCCAAACAAAACCAAGTTCTTTGAGGCTCATGCTGCTGAATAATTAATTTTTTATGGTTTCTGAAGGGAATGCTTTATGACTGAGGTGGATCTTTCCATAGGCTGAGAGCACCAGGATTACACTCACTGAAAGAGATGATACTGGGAAGATCCTCAAGGAGCGGGTTCAAATGTGCCTCTGCAGGTGCTTCATCCCACAAATAGCAGGCCACCAGCCTCTCAGCTGGTGCCAGCACCTTTGGGTGCACTTGATCCTGCTACTGATCTGTCAAAGCTGTGTCCCACAGCTGATGAGATGTTTGAAGCCTTGTTCTAGTCCCAGTGCCTGAATTCCCAGAGTAGACATTTTCTCTGTTTACTTGGAGGTTACATCAAGTCCCCACTTCTGGTGTGGCCCCTACAAAAGCATCAGAGATGTAAGAGTGCACATGGGTGTTTGTTGCATCTGCTTACAAGTGTCTGTCAAGCCAAATGAGTCCCAGGTCCCAAATGTAGGCATGGGCTACTCTGAGGGTCATCTGGCCTGGTTTGAGATGGTTGGGTCTCTTGTCCTTCAAGTTAATAGGTGTTTGCTAGAGAAGAGTAGAACCCCACTGCTGTTGACAGGAGAGAGAGTGAGGCTTGGCTTCAAGTTTACCCTGGCCAAGGGCTGAGGATGCTTCATGGTTGTGTGGTACTTGTATGCATCCTCCAAGGACAAAAAATGAGTTCAACTCAGGTCCCTCCATGTCCTGTCTGGGTGTCAAGTGCTGTGGTTTTGGAGTGCTATGAAGACAAGCTGAGGAGTGCAGTTCCTAAAACAAATAAATGCACCTGTCCAGGCAAAACTAGGTTCCACAATTGCTGTGGTCAGGTAGTGTTAGTGCGTAATTCATAGGCATTTTATCCATCTTTTTACTCCTTGCCAGCATGAGGTAAATACACTGCACAGGTGTAACCAGGGGCTTCATCCCCTCCATTCTACCTTGTTCTCCCTTTGTTCCTGGGAGGTTTCACTCTGCATTAGACTTCAAGATTCAATAAGCAGCAAGGAATTAGCCACTGTGGTACGAAAGGACATCTGTGTCTCTGAGAATCAGCTTATGAGGAGGGAATAATTTTCTTCCTGAGCCCTCAGAGAAATAACTACTTTACATCCGGGGATTCTCATAGGGCTGGGAGCAATGGTGAATATACTGGTAATGGAATAATCAAGACCTGTCTGGCAAAGATTTCCCTTAATCTTTGCCATTGTGGAGTGGGAGTTGTGTACCCACTGTGGGAAGGGGAAAAAGCAGGAGATTGCAATAGTCCCACACTCAGCTGGGGCTCTTTTCTGCCCTGGGGAAAGGAGCTGGGTGGCCTCAGCTGCTGCTTCATGCATTAGCAGGGCAGCAGGTTCCTCCCTCCTGCGCAGTTGGAAGCATGCAGGTTCAGAAGGCAAGAGGGGAAAATACCACTGCCCAGCTGGTGGGCAGCAGCTTGGTCCTGCAGGGAGCCAGGCCCAGGGCAGGCAGTCACCAAGGACGTGCACTTGTATTGTGTGGAGCTGCAAGGTTGCCTCCAACACACACCCTCCCCTTGCCCTGTAAGAAATGGGCAGAAACCCATGCCTGAAAGGGACAGAGAAAGTTTTTTTGAATGTCATTTTTATATGAGAACACTGACGTTTCTGACAGTAATAGCTGTAGCTAATAATAGAAAGAAGTTACTCAGCATTGTGTTGTTACCCTACTGCTGTCTTAATTGCTGTATCAGTAGGCTAAATCACAAAGATGCTCCTGACAGAGAAGTGACTGTGGGCTTTCATGCCACACTTGGAGGCAGTGAGAAATTTTGAAGACAGAAAGCTAACTAAGCACAGAAATGTGCAGCCTCACAAATCAGACAGTTCCTAACAGTTTCTGGAAAGCAAAAGGCCTGGTGAGATTGCCAAACTCAGGTAAATTCTGTTTGCTGTAAAAATTCTGCAGGTGCTCAAAGGTCACTGCAACTGTGTGAACTTCATTAAAGGATATATATTTTTTATTTTTTTTCCCAATTACGGAGAAGAGTGTGGGTGAAAAACTCCCATTTTATAGAAGCCCCACCCTAATAAGAGAAAATTATATTTGATTAATACTCCTGTTTCTCAGAGGTGCTTAATACAGCATGCAAATGCAAGGATTGGTTAAGTAAAAATCTCAGAATTACTAAGACTGCTGTAGTCTTGAAAATATTGAAATGCAGCACACACTGTGTCGGGTAGTGATGAGAGGAAGCTTCATAATTAACGACTGAAGTGGGGAAGGGTTACAGCCAAGAGAAGAGCTGTCACGTCTTGCAGCGGTCTGGGTGACGTGGCCGTGATAATTCTGACCTGTGTGTCTGCATTCCTGCAGCCCAGCTCATATTAATTTGTGTGGTGGCATTTGCCCACCTGGAGAGGCTGCAGTCTCCCCATTCTGGGAGGTACCCAGCCGGGCAAAGCCCAGCACTGGTTCCCCAGGTCCTGTTCCCCGATTCCCCCAAATGCAGAGGGGGCTTGAAACACCATCGGAGGTCCTGAGCCGTGTTTTATTGCCAGCTCCAAAGAGAGTTTACAGCTCCCTACTGAAGTGGCAAGAACGATGTCCTGGTTGAATCCTGAGGAAATGGGAATTAATTTAGTTGTGGCCTTAACTGCTCTCGTCTGCGCTCTGCTGATCTGTAGCTCCTCAGAAGCGTCCTTTGGCAGCTGAAATAATTGGAGGCTGTGATGTAAATACAGCTCTCCACACTGCTTGTGCAAAGGATGGTGCTTTCATTCACACTGCTTAATTAAGAGCTGCCTTTCACGCTGCTGTACTGGAGGAGGTGTCAGTATTTGCAATCTAAACTACCAGCAGCAGCAGGTGAAAGTGGTCAGATGAAGTGTGGTCAGGAGTTCTTAGAGCACAGGGGTTTTATGAGCCTTTGAAGAACAATAAGGAGTATGTTATATCTAGAAAATGCCTAAGCCAAAGATAGAGGTGCTGGGTATCTTGAGTTACCTCACCTGTGGTGCATCACTCACTGTCACTGTGGTGTCAGAGCCAGTGCCTTATAAAAGAAAGCAAACTTTTTCATTTACTTGCTGGAGAGAGAACTTCTTTTTTAAAACAGAGGACTAGCTAAATTATTCAATTGCTATAAATCAAAACCATATCAGACAGATGTGGCTTGGGATGCAGGCACAGGTACTCAAATTTCAAAATGAGTTTTGCCCGTGGAACCTGAATTTTTCATCCCTTCAGTGTGTCTTCATGCTAAGGCTGCTGGGCTGGTGGGGGAGGGATGGTGCCTTTGAAAATGTATGAGAACACACCTGCAGAAAAGAGCAGCTCAGTTTCTTGGTCTGGCAGCTATCTCTATTTGACCTTACTGTACTGTTTACATTTTAGTACCTCTAAGCTGGCCTTTGATTCTCCCACGTTTATTCCTCTTTGTTTTAAATCTGTGCTGGGAATACTTCCCCAGCCCCAACAGCCAGGCAGCTTCTAAGGCTGCAGTTTAAAAGATCCTGAGTGCAGCCTTGAGTTTCTTGTGACACATGCAGTGTGCTTCCTAATGTTTTCTTAAACTGATTGATTATTGCCAAGTATTTTAAAGTTGATAACTTTGCTTAAGCAAAGAGGAGAACAAAAGGTGAGTAATTAGGTATATTATTCCTAATGCTCCAAACCCAAGTATTACATGAGCAGAGGTCCTAGGTGTTTTCTTTTAAATTCCTGTGCAACATTTCTTCTCTGTGGTGAGGCTCATAATGTGCTATGTTATGGTAGTATCCATGATCATGTCCTGTTTTTCCCACACTGGATTTCAAAGTCCTATTGACTTCCTTATGCTCTCTTCATGAATGCTACTGGGTTTTATTTCCCTTTTTGTTCACATACTCACTGGACATGGCCATATATTTGATACTACTAAAGGCTTGCTGTGGTGGCAGAATTAATTTCCACGTGGAAACTTTTCTGTGATACCAATCTCACTGCTCTCGGAGGCTTCACACCAGTGTGATGAGGCAAGAGTTAGCTTGAATTGCACTGAGGCTGAGCCATCAGCATGATGTGGGTGCTTGGCAGGGTGTCAGAGAAGACCCCAACCCCCTCACTTTCATTCACTGATATGAAATTTCCTGTCAGAGGAAAAGCAGGACATTCATCAGGCTGTTGTCAAGGTTGCATTGGGATGCAAGGCTTTATTTGCTTAGGTGTTGGCAATTGGTGGCACAGTCAGGGAGGAGGTAGTGGCATTTTCTAATTTTGTCTATGTTGAAATCTACTGTTTAGTAGACTTAGGTTTCATAGATCTAAACCTAGATATACTATTAAAAAAAAAAAAAAGAGAGAGAGAGACCTTTTCCTTTACTTTGGGGTTTGTGTTACATCTGGAATGTTTTGGCACACAATAGATGCTGAAACAACATCCTTCTAAGGTAAAGTAAACCTTTGAAGTTCAGCACTTTTTCCTGTGAAAACCAAGTTATGTCTCTGCTACTTCTTTAGCCTGCATCCATTTAATTAATCAGCATGGCCTCATGACATGCCAGCTCATTAGGAATGAACTTAGCAGCAGCAGACAGGCTCATGTACAGTAGCAGCAAGTCCTGTTTGAGCCATCTTGGCACTTCTCTGCGTTGTTCATAAACTGCTTATATGTTTGCAAGAACCGCTGGGGTAATCCTGAAAGTAAGTGCTAGGGCATGGTGCTGCAGGCTGTTGCTGCCTTTATCTATGCATTTATTTATTTAATTTCCATTTCTGCCTTCCAGAAGCCCCCTTTTATTTACTCTATCTTTAACAGGGGCTTTACTGCAGAGTGCAACTCTCCCTGTTAAGAACTGAAAGAACAAATTTGTGTTTAGTAAACTAGACAAGCAAAAGTAGTTTAAGTCCTTTGCAAGGACATAAGGCACCAATATTGGGCTGTATGTAACTATGGAATTTATAAATAGCAGAGGCTCTAATTTTTCTTTAATCATACAATGCAGTCATTTGGCAAACTGCAGTGGAAATTAATACACTAAGTGAAACCTAGATGCACTTCATTCTTGAGTGCCTCAGAGGCTGACTTGCCTCTGCCTCTTGACTGATTTGCATTGTGTTTTTCTTAAAGGATCCAACATGCTCTTGCTCTTGCTAAGGGTCATGTACAAGTGTGCCTCGATTGTATAAAGTACTATGTACAACTGACCCAGCAAAAGCCTGCATGCATGTAGGCTGAGCCATAAGATTGCTTTGCCATGCTTTTATCATTAGAACAGAAGCAACTCCCAAAGCAGTGATGCTGGAGGAGGTCGTCTTGTCTTCACAGTTCTCTGGTGTTAACAGCATGTTGCTTTAGAGCAAAGATAAGCTGCAGTTTGCAATATTGTGTGGAAAAAAATAGCACAAAACAAACTAAAATTCTCAAAAGCCAAAACTAATGGCCATTCTTGTAGTGTGATGAGGTTTCTCATGATGTGCTGACCAAACAAAGCTCTGTAACTGACAAATGACAGCAATACAACTTGAAACAAGGCAGAAATCAGAATTAATTTATTGATGCTTTAAAGACAAGCAGTATTTCTTTTTTCCAGGCACCAGAAAGCTCATGGTACTGGTATGCCACTTAGTACAACTGAGATAAGATTTCAGCTGTGAAAACCTTTGCCACAGTGCAGCAGAAGGTGCAGTTTTGTTCTGCTGGTAGAGGTGCTCCATACCAGCAGCCAGCTCCATGCTTGTGGTATTACAGAACAGAGCCTCCTTCTCTGTCACTGAAGAGCTCGTTAGAAATGTTTGTCTAAAATTCTCAGTGTTATGCTTAATGGACTCAGAGAATGCAGAAGTGTGCTGTTAGACACCACTATGAAAATAAAGAACTTAGGGTTGGTTTGGGTTTTTCTGTGTTTGCTTTTTTTTTTTTTAATTTTTGAAAAATAAGTACTTCTCTAAATATTGCTTCTGTAATTCAGTGAGCAGTAAAGCAGAAAAAAATCTTGGGGTGTGTGTATTTCCAAAAAAAGCATTTATATATAAATAGAAATGCTTTACCAGAGGAACAATATATATGGACTGTGGTGCTAAAAAAAAAAAAGAAATGCTACAGCATGACACAGAATTCATGTTGTTGAGGTAAAAACATTGTTTGCTCTGGCAGTTGTAGCTTACAGCCCCTAGAGAGTGCAGTGAAGGTGACCAAACAGTCTGACTGAAGCACCATCTACCCCGCTGAAATTTAGAGATACGATAGTTTATGGCTGATCTTTTCCCTCGGGGCAGTTAGCTTTATTTTCATAGCCAGAGTAGCTGTAGTTTTCCTGGTGGCCAGCTGCCTGTTAGTGAAATGAGTACAGTTAACTCTGAAAAGTCAAAGCTGTGGCATCTTGGGTTTTTTTTCTAGTCAGCTGATTTTTAAGTAGCACTTTGGGATCTGAGTCAGAGTAAGCTGCTATTTCTTTGTCGTAATCCATTATCAATAAACTGTTGTTTGCACATGATGTTTTCTGTGTTTCTCCTAAGAAGTGTTTCTTTCTGTATTTCAGCTTGTTAGTGACTTATTGGAATTCTGTTTCTACACCTTCCGAGAGTCTCAGGCACTGAAAGTAGAGTTTCCAGCCATGCTGGTGGAAATCATCAGTGACCAGCTACCAAAGGTGGAATCCGGGAATGCCAAGCCCCTGTACTTTCACAGGAAGTGATAGAAAATGTCTTAAATGGAAGAACTTTGCCTTAAGTTTCCCTGTGTTGTTCCACACCCATGAAGGACCCAAGAAACCATATTTTAAACATGCTATTTACACTCGTTCAGCAGTTTCTGAATAGTCTAAAATCATACAAAGGGTTTGGGGACTGGAAAACAGTTGACTCGGACTTGGCAAGATCTAGATATTTGGAAATTACCCGTAACCCTCAAACACTTAGAAAATGTTCCTGTTCCTCTGGATGAAAAGCCATATCTAGTCAATAACTCTTTGATTTTGATATTTTAACAGATGGAGTTTTAAATATGCCATGTAGTTTCTGGTATTGTTTGCTTGTTTTAAAATGGTTGGAGAACTAATGAGAACTTTTTAAAGCTTACCCTTGGTTTGCACATAAAACGTAAAGTCAATATGGGGCATTAATATTCTTTTCTTGTAAAAATAAAACAAACAAAAACTATATATATACACACATATATACACACACACACACACAAACCCTAATGTGTAAAGTAATAACAGATCATTTGGTGTGGAATACTGTTATCCCCACCTGTGGCATTTGTTATCCCATGTTATCCCACATAGATGATATACACTGTGTTAAGTGTTCATTTATTATTTAATTAAAAAGGATAAGATGTGAAAACAAATGCCCTGGTATCAATTTATAGTATCTATTGTGCTGGCTTTACAAATAATTTTTTGCAGTCTTTTGCTGTACTGTACATTGCTGTATGTATAAATTGTGAAGGACCTGAAATAAGGTGTAAGGAACTTTTGTAAATGAGACAAAAAAAATCTTTAATGGTTAATAGGATGAATGGGAAAGTATTTTTGAAAGAACTCTATTTTGCTGGAGACTATTTAAGTACTATCTTTGTCTAAACAAACAAGGTAATTTTTTTGTAAAGTGAAATGTTCTGCATGCATAATGAACCGTTTACAGTGTATTTAAGAAAGGGAAAGCTGTGCCTTTTTTAGCATCATATCTAATTTACCATCCTACAGTAACTGTTGTAAATAACCACACTTAACCTTTTCAGTTGTATTTAAGCCTTTCTGTTTTCCTCTATATTTTCCTCCCTTTTGTCTCACTTGCAAGCGTATGTGACTTGAGCACATCTTAGAAATCCTGCTTCATATTTCTGTAGGAAACTACACTATGTTGTGTTTGCCACTTTTTGAAGGTTTCATTTAACAAGACAAATTACAGTCTCTCCAAAGCTTTTGCCAGCTTAATGATATAGTGAGTTCTTGCCCTCTATTCCCTTTCTCTCTCAGGGGAACAGGGGTGAATAAGGCGTTGAATGATTTTTCTTTTTTTTTATTAAGTTTCCCAGATTGTTTGTTTTTCCTTTAAATACTGGATACATAAAACATCTTAAAAGGTCAGATTATTGTTTCAGATGGGAGAGAGCTATTTCTGATTATGATGAAGGGAACATGCAGATCATTACAGTAAGTATATTGAACAGATTTGTACTGGTAAAGAGGGATGATAAGGTACTGATAAGGGCAGATGAGCTGAGTAGAATTTTTAGTGATAAACCGTATGTAATTTTGTAAGCATTTTTTTAATAATCAGAAAACATCTCAGAAGACAAATGTTTACGCTAAAAGTTCAACTCGGTCTGATTTTGTCTCAAAAATGTTTTAGAATAAGACTGCAAAGAAAAACTTTTGAGGTGATTTTTCACTATTCACAATTTATAAGCAGATACAAAATTTTGAAGTAGAATAGAGGACAGGTGAACTTTTCTGAGGCTCAACTGTTGCTACCATATACTCATGTTTAAATAGAATAGTTTTTCAGAGTCCTAATCTGTAGTGTTCTCTCTGGGTGCCACTGGTATTTTTGAGCTCTAGTTTGTCCCTTGGTCGGTCAGAATGTAGCATTTCTTTTAAATGGTGGTCAAATTAAGAATTCTACACCCTTTCTGAGTCCAAATTTTGAGGTGTGCTTTGGTGCACTGAAGACAGTCAGTGCTACTTGTCTTTTTAAATGACACCTGCCTTATGCAATGGGTAATCTGTAAAGACTGTATTCAGAGAGGTTTCTTTTTATATATAAATATATACATACATACATATATTATTTGCATTTTGGAAGTCTAATTCATAGGCAGATCTTTAAATACTGACCTGCAGAGCAATATGAAAGCCAAACTTCCAATGCGAGATACACAGCATGCAGACTGGTTGTTTACAGCACAGACACAGTCATACATCCATCTTTTCATTTACATTTTTTTTAAAGTCTAAACTAGAAAATTTCAAAGCCAGGTTCTGGGTGAATACAGTCTGCAGCAGCTTTTTGTATTAACAAAGTTACTGCCTCCTTTTCTGTCTCAGAGTAACTTTGCTTGATTAAAACAGCAAAGCCATATTCTACACTTCACTGTTAAATGCCTGTCCCAGTCCAAATTGTTGTCTGTTTGCTTCTATTTTTGTACCTTATTACTTTTAATCTTGGTTTGGTACAATTCATAATTCACAGAAACTTCATATAATTAAACACACTAAATTAGTTTTAAAAAGCAATTTATATCTTTATGCAAAAACGTATGTCTGTCTTTGCAAACAACTGTAAGCAGATTATAATAAATCCTTTGCTTTAATCACCTGTTGTTTATGAAACCATTCATTGATTATTTTTTGCTAGAGATTATTGAAGTAATAGAGACAATTGGATATAGATGTTGTAAGAGGCAGTATTCTCTTCTCAAGGCCACAAGCAGAATAGCCATCACTTTTTTTTATCTAAACCTGTGTACAGCAAAAAAAACAAAAATCCAAACAACCCTAGTTTTTAGCTACTGGGAAGTTACATTCTTCTGCCTTTGTTTAGAATTAAATAGGCATTTGTCTCCTGCAAAATACAAGACAAAACTACAACATCTTGTAGAAGTGGGCTTCTGTTCATTGAGCTACATTATTTTGGTGTAAGAAGGAACGGGGATACACAGCAAGAGCATTGTATACACAGTTCAAAATGTATAATAGCATTAATGTACTGCAGTGGGTATTTCAGGAATACTACACGTGCGACTGAATGGTCGCACAAAATAAAATAGACTAAAGTTTGCAATATCAAAATCTTATTAAAAGGATACTTTACAATCAATAATGCAAAAAGCTAATTCACAGGGTGGTGTTTTTCACTGACTTGTTTAAACGTTTATGAAATTAAACAACTCTACAGTTAATGCACTTTTAATTGTTTATTAAAGATTTGACTTTTTTTAGAGCAATGTTTTCAGCTGGAGGTCAGTGACTTGCTAAGACAGACATCAGTTCTGAGGCCAGGAAGCTCAGAGGAATGTTTTAAAGAATTCTTGGAGTTTAAATAGATTCCTGGATGAAAAATAAAAGCAGCCAGCAGTATGGTGTAAACAGTAAAATCTATGCATAATGATGCATTTATAATTAGGGGTTTGCTTCTGTATGTTTAAAGCTTTTTAAATAAATAGAAAATATTGTTTGGTCTTTATGTTAATGTCTGCAAGTACCTATTTTTTTTCCTTTTTTTTTAAACAAATTGTACAAATATACTTTAATTAAACTGGTTTAATTGCAAGTATTTCTTGCATTTTAATCTCAGACAGGTGCTGGTGCAGTGATAGCATTAGCAAGAAGCCTCTGATCATCTAGAAATTACATTAAGTAACATACAGTACCAATGTAATATACATACATTTGTAATTTGGTTACATCAAGCTGTACTGCTGTGGACAATGCAGCACATACAATGGCTTCAGACAAAGACCATGCTGTAGAAAAATGCCCAGCCCTGAAGAATTTGGTTCACTTAACCAGGTGTAGGTGTGGTGACCATGCTACACATGCAAGTGACATTCCACAGAGAAACAAAGCCAGCACCTTTCAATAGCCAGACAGCTCTGGCATCAATTTCATTTCACCTGGAGCTGCTGTACTCCCTGACCAAAGTTAGAATTTGTCCCATGGAAACAGGGATTGGCTTTTATATACACAAGGTTTTCCCAGTGACTAAGTCAAACTGCCTTCTCAGCATCAAGTCTTTTCCAGTTACAACTATAGTAAGATACTTGGAAGGGGAAATAAAACTCATGCTATCCTGGTTTGTTCCACACATGAGCTGTCTCAAAAATTCACAGCAGAGTTCTGCATGAAGCTAGGGCTGCAGTGCACGACTTTTTTCAATAAGTTACAGAAAGTTTTTATTGCCAACAATCCTTGCACCTGCCTTCTGTTTGCTGAATTGTCAGAAGGAAGGAATAGTAAAGGATCAGCAGTGTTAAGAAAAATTTCCCATATGTGTACAAGCAGATGTAGCTGTCATATGTTGTTCTAGAAATAAGATAATGCTATCACTACTTAAAAAACATAATGAAACTTGTAACCTGACCCAAGCTGGGACACTTGCTTGCTTTCAGCTCATTCTGCCTACAGAGACTGGGAGTTTATGCTGAGACAATATTTCTGAGATAGAAAGTGAAGAAACTGCCCTTCCATTTCAAAGATTATGCTAGTTAAAACTTGCCACCCCGTAAGGTTTTTAGGAGCAAACTTTAATTATAGCTATTGATAGGAGGCTGCTGGTTTGGTGCTTACCCATAGTGATTGTGAGAAGAGCTGAGGGCACACTGTTGACCTCTGATGGAGAAAATGATGTCCAAGGCACATTCAGCTTAAACTCCCCTGAAGCCTTTCTGTTAAGCCATACTTTGCACCAATGCATTTGCAGCCTACACAAGCCCCCATCAGCAACAGATGGGCTTTTCTCTTTAAAAAGAGAGAAAGAGAACAAGGAACAAAGTATTGAGAAAGATTAGTTTCTCCCCGAGTCCTTTCCATGATACAATTACAGAGGCTCAGCTAGCAAAAGCTGGAAGCAATGTAGCAAGAACGCTTTATTTTCATTACAGGGAAGATAAATCAGCCAATGAGATTTTTTTTTTTTTTTTTTTTTCTTTTACTCCTGACGAAAGACTGGGTATCAGATGAAAACCTGCTGTGAAGATCAGCTGGGACAATGATAAACAACATTCAGGAGCCTGAAAAACCTGCGATTTTTGAGTCATCAGCCTGAAATTGCTGCCCAGCCAAGGTGCAGAGCTGCACACTGCTCAGTGAAAACACAGACTGTAAATTCCTACTGACTAGCTGGGAAACTCAGGTTTTCCATTAATTATTCAGCAAACACACACCTGACCTTAATTCCCAGACTGAGGGTTTCAATCTCTGGCACCCACAGTCAGGGCAAGGCAAATGTCATTTTGCAAAAAAATCATCAATATGGGGTGGTGGGGTTTTTTTTCCTAATTCATCCTCTAATTTTCAGCCTGTGTCATGCATTCGTTACCAAGAGCCTCCTCAGCTTGTGAAAACTGCCAAGTTACATGGCTCTGCACACAGTTAGCAGAGCAGAGCAAGGGAGGGGGATCCCAGCTGAGGGTTAAGCTGAGGCTTAACCCAGCTGAGGGGTAAGCTGAACCTGGACCCAGAGGAGAGCAGTTCCCCATAAGAGGATGGAGTCAGGCTGGACCCATGAGAACAGCCACTGCTGCTGCCAGGCTGAAAGAGAAGAGCCCTTCTCTTGTGTTTCTCCACAACTGATTCCCTCTCCTTCTTCCAGCCTCAAGTGAACAGTGCATTACTCGCTCTCCCCAGATCTGCCAAAACCATGGACATGACAAGCATGCAGGCCCAGCTTCAGGAAACAAAACAACTTCAAAGGGCAGAAAGGGTGCCTGACTTTGTAATTTTTAGCATCCTTAAGTCACTGCTTCCAAGCAGTCAGTACAAGGGCATCATTTACTGCATTGCTCAGCAATGAGGATGAAGCATTAGATGTGCCACAGCTGTACAAGTATGACTGGGCTGATGTGGAAGTCCTTATGTTGGGTAGCAGTTACCACAACCAGATTCTTGCAGAGGCAGTGTGGTTAGCCCGAAGCCAGATCTGAGCTAGTTCTACTCACATCCCTCTCTTTAGACAACATCTAGGAAGTGAGAAAGTTTGGATTAGTATTGCTTGTGCTCAGGGTGTCATCTCTCAGTAAAAAAGTTTTGTTCTTTGTGTCCTACATGGCTCCAGAAGTACCAGGAGTCACAAAATATCTGAGCTAAAGGCAAATAGGCTCAGAAAACTGGATGGAAGAGACACTAAGTCTTTTAACCTTTTTTAGACCACAGAAAGAAGAAAAAAACCCAAACAAAACCATGAAAAAACACACAAAAACCCCAAATACCAACACAGACACCAAAAAACCCCAAAACACACACACACAAAAAAAAACCCAAAAACACAAAAACAACCAAAACCCACCAAAACTAAACCACAAAGCTAAAGCTGAGAAACACACTGAAAATTTTGGAAGCCAGAAGCCAGAACAAGATCACACACACACCAAACATTTTAAACTGCAACAAATGGAAGCAACTTCCAAAGCTTGTAAGCAGCTTCATGTTGTCAGAGCTGCACTACCCCAGGAGTCAGCACACCTCAGTCCCGTGCCCTACCAGCCTAATAGCAAACCTACACATTTTGCCTCTTATTTTGTTTTCACCAACAGGTAGAAAACTAAGTCTGGCCACAAAAACACCCTCCTCCTTCCAGAATGACTTTTTGAGGCCACCAATGAGTTGAGCTGTGGACACAGGTGACACAAGGGCTGGCCAGACCAGCACTTTGCCATGTGAACATGTGAGGAAAGCTGCAATCTGCTGCTGTATGAGTCAAGGAGCAAACTGAAGAACCAGATCTCCTTCATAGAAGGCCAAAATTCATCTTCAATGCTTGGGTCACTATGGCTAGACAAGAGCCACCTAAAAGCTGGATGGCAGGGAGTCACTACTCAACTACCACAAGAATAAACCTGATGAAACTCCTCCAGGCTCTGAGGGTTAGTGCTGGAGAGCTGCACTGACTTGGCCCACAGCTGCTCCATCTGGAAATGATTTTTGCATATTCCAATGGTCTATCAAGTCTGGGCAAACGAACAAAATAATGGTATGGAGTTAAAACTTAAGAGGGGGAGAAGCCATCCCACCCTTAAGGCAGTGTTAACTATTAACTGGTTTACTAATCACATCAGTTAGAAAAACTTGCAAGCTAAGTACATCTGCAGTAAATGACTTAAAATCCACCGAGTCCAATTTAACAACCAGGTGAGCCTGTATTAGCATGTCATCCCGTCAGACTTTCCTGCATCCTCTTCACTGTCTCCCACAGGGTCTTAATTGAAGGAGAGAAAAATGCAAGGATTAATGACAACCTGCATGTAACTGCTGCTTTTTTAATCACAACCCACAGACTTAGACACCACAAGATTTCTGGAACCAGCTTCTATGACCACAGCTCATGGTCTTACTACTCAAATAGTCCTACAAATTATGAGGCAGCTACTTAAGGATTTTGAGACTGTGAATTATCATTAAGACCTAAGAACTGATAATTACAAGGGAAGATGAAAGGGAAGCTCAAGGGGGAACAAGACAGGCAACAAATAAAATGCAACGTACCTCCAGGATTCACAAGGATCATAGGCAGAGACTCTCTTTTTCTTTTTGGCTTCAGCATGCTGAGGAGTCGCCTATTTTAAGAAAAGTTCCCCATCTGTTTTGGAGCCTGCTTGTGGCTGACTGCATACAGCTGCCAATAATGATTTTACATCATAACTTACAGAACCAGAGCAAAATATTCTCCAACATAGGAATGACTTAGGTCTAATAGCAAATAACATTTTATTTCATTTACAGTGATATTTTTGGGTAGCAAAGGAACCATGACATATAGGAGCCTGTAGTAAAAGTTCATGTGTCTTGTCTTTATAAAATAAATCATACACACAACATAAATGAATGTGTTCTTTGAAGACATTTGAAAAATGTCATGTCTTGATAACTATTATCTTACTTACTGGTATCTGTTCCACACTGTCTACTCCCCTTTGAAACATAATTTAATTGTCCACAAGATAGTTTTTTTTATCCAACAGTATTTTCAAACCCAAATAATACTCTCTTAAAATGCTGGTTATTGATGCATAGTTTCTAGAACACTAAGTTTATAAAAATCTTCTTCAAATGATAGTTGAATCACAGATCAACCAAATGTTTGATTTTAAATGCTAGTTATTTTGCAAACAAACATACCACTTGTGTTCTTCACAATTGAAAAAAAAGCACCCTGTCAAAAATTAACCTATCCCTCCATCCCTTTTTCTTGTTCCCCCATCCATTCCAGCCCTTAAAGAATCTCTATTGTAATTCATATTTGGCAACACTTAATGTCTTTATACAGATTAGGATCTTCAACCCTTACTCAGGCTCTTCGTTGATTAAAAGTAGTCACAAAAGTAGAGAGCAGTGACTATAACAAAAATCCATGGATACCATGTACACCTTCTTGGCGTTCAATGCACTAAGCTATAAAAACTGAACATAATTCTGTGGAATAAGTCCTCTCTTGCCATTTAGTGTGCCTTCTAGCCATCCTGGTTCTCTGGAAAATTGCACTGAAAAAAAAAAAAAAAACAAAAAACAAAAACATTAAATTACTGGATCTTTTTATACTTAAATTAGTTCTTTAAGCTTTAGCTCTGTGACACAAGGCAAAGCATCTATAAAAACATCCGGTCTTCTGCCATGACCAGTTTGAGAATCTGGCTAGGAAGGACGAAGATAACTATTATCTTACCTGAAATACTTGTATGATATAGGTGTTTGAACCATCTTCTGCAAGGTAGACATAGTAAAATAGCTTTTAGGCGCAGGAGACTTCATTAAGGAAACAACAGTTCGGGGAACTTGGGGTGGGTTTATAAAACAAAATCTAAATGCCTTTGGGGAGAAGTTAGAATTCACCTTAATCAGTGGGAAAGAATTTTAGTGTGTGGGGCCTAAGCAAGACCAAAAATCTGTCTGGAACAGAAGTGAGTAACCTGGAAGCTCAGAACCACAGAAAAATGGCATAGGATGTTCCTCTGCATGAAAAGTAAGCATGTAAAGGATTGTAGGGGAAACAGAAAAAAGGCAGATTTCACTCTACCATCTCGTCACAGAGTTGGGATCTGCTATTGGAAAAGACTAATGGTCAAAATCTGCATCCTTCTTCTGGTTAAATCCTCTCCCTAAAATTTAAAGACACAGTGCTAGTCACAAAATGTGAAGGAAAGGCTTTTGCTCCTTATTGCTCATATTTATCGCTGATGATTCCAAAGTTTATGCAGGAGTATCCATGAATCTAAAATAGGAAAATTTTCAGCTCAGACTCTAAATGCCCCACAAGTTGTTCTCTGAGCGACAGAAGTAATAAAGTCTGGTTTCTGTATATATTTTGACCATACTTGTCAGGAAGTTAAAAAAATAAGCACAAGCCTAATTTCTTTGGAAAACAGAATAAAAACTCTTCAAATTCCCCTATTAAATTTCTTTTTAGACTATGATACATTTACCTACTCATGTATGTAAATAAAATCCCACACTTTTAGCAACCTACGATGTTCTCTATCATATTAATTTATACTTACAGTGCTTATGAGACAGACATTATTTAGGGAAGAGTTCAACAATGCTGAAACATGCTGCCAGCCGTGTCACTGCTTTATTTAAACACATTAACACATTGGAGAATTATTTGTAGCTTTCCACAATTCAGGGAATAAGAATTATGAGAGAGCAACATGCAAAGTCTCCCTTTCAAAAGCATTTAAAGTCTCTACATTTGAGCACTTAAAACATCATTTCCCTTAGTTTTTTTTTCCTTGTGTCCTATTATTCTCAGACAGTACAGCAAGAAGCTGTGTTCTGAAACAATTATTTAAACAACAGCTGTACCTGCACAGAATCCAGAAAACATAACTGCTTTCAAATAATAGCTTAGATTGAGATCAAAAGTCTGGGCTTATATTTATAATTAATTTTTGACAGAAATATAACAAAGGGGAAAAAAAATACAGAGAAAAATACCTTTTCGGATCGCTGCACACATGGTAACTTACATTACTATTAGCAATCAGCAGGCCCTCCTCTCCCTTTGTCATTTTATTCCACAATTACATAGTACACATGCATTTGAAACTGCATGGCTGACACCACCTCCCTCCAGAAGCTCCACTCTGGTGGCTGTAATTCTGCTCTTCCCAGCAAACACACCTGCAGCAATAGCAGGCAGCCAAACCTCTCCCGGCAGTTTCCTCCCATGCCTACAGAGCACATCTGTATTGCAGGGAACAAACTCCAAAATGTGGCAGATTAGGAAGAAAAACAACGAGAAAACCTGGAAATTTCTACTTGTCCTGTGGAGCTCCATCTTAGTTTACATGAGTGAAAGGATAGGTGCTAATGGTGGATGAGTGTCTATAAATCGAAGACAAAATGAGGGATCACACTGAAATTTAAAGTTACCTAAAATTGACCCTGGGGGGAAAATGCTCAAACTGTGTTGAACCACTTTGCTCAGCACAACAGCAAATTTCAGAACTCTTTTCTAAACACATTAGAGAACATAGTAGTGAAGTCTTCACACTGAAGCCAAGAGATAGTGCATGATGGCCAAGCAATTGGACTTGAGAGAAAAACTCCATTTTCACCCTAGAAGCCAAGATAAGGATTATTCGCCTGACCTCTGTGCTTAGGCAATGAAATACACGTTACACAGTTCAGGGTCTTGTTTCATGCTAGCAGAAGTTTCTTGTAGGCTATGAAGGCTGAAGAAAGAATTATCTGTCAGTTTACACCACCAGTTCATAATTTCTGGAGTTCAGTCTTTTTCCAAAACACCCCAAGAAGCAGTTCTTAATACTCATCAACTTATGTTGGGCAAGACTTCTGCCTCCATTCAGATCACCTTTCCAAGAAGGGTGAAGAACCCACATACATCACTGATTCAGGCAAACGCTAATCATGGGGAAGCTGTGCAAATGTAAAGCTGTTTTAAGTGGCAATGACCCTTTTTATTTTGCTAATCCATTTCCAAAGTTCAGTGCACAGCAGTATTCATTTAAAAGAAAAAACACGTAAGATCACAAAAGGCAATTTGTTATCATGCACAGCTCTTCTTAAACCCAGGGCACAGGCTACTTCTGAAAAAAAATACCCTGCTCAAGAGAAGATATTCCGTAGTGTCCCCTTTCTGTCATTTCTTCTCCATCAACAATGATTACAGTTCTTAGCACAGACCTGCTTCATTTGAAGATCTTTGGCTGCAGCAACCAGAAATTTGGCCTTAAAACTACAACTAAGTACTGAACCAAGCATCCCATAGGACTAAGTCATGTGCTGGCTAGGGGCGGGAGGGGAAAATATTTGTAGTATAAAAGATACAAAGCACAGTATTAAAAAGTAAATATTCTCAGCAAGGTTTCACAGCGGTGTAGCAAGACTGCACAGCAAGACCAACCACAGAACCATCAAAGCCATCTTCTCTTAGGACAACTGAAACAGCAGCAAAGTTGAGAGACCAGAGTGAGATGGGAGCGTCCTCAATAGCTGATGCTGCACAGGGATTGCAGCAGTCTCACTCTAGTGGAGGTGAAGTGTAGAGAAGGAAAACATCTGAGCATCAGTATTGGTGGCACACACCATGGAATGATCACACCAACTCAAAGGGACAAACACCACCAGAATTTCGATTTGCAGTGAAAGCTCAAAGTAAAAGGTTTTCTGATTTAATCTAATCAAGAAACACAGTGAGGTCACCTTGGTATTCACAGCATTTCCTCTTACTTTTTTCTCCATAGGGAAAAGCTTCAAGATTGCCAGTGTTATGATTATCTAACTGCAAATACACAGAAATTGCAGGCAACTCTTCCCAGAGGCCTAGGGCTATAAGTAGACTTTGTTCTGCTTTGGCAGCTGAGAAGTTTCACAGGTCTCAGCTACAAATGGGACCAAGACTTGTGTCCACAATGGTATTAATTTGTTGCCTAGGTGCCTTAGCAGGACTGAATCAGACACTGATTCACACTGTTTGACCCCAGTGAGCTACATAAATGAGGCCTGTATTTTGTGGGTAACAGAAATCTCACTGCTAAAACCACTATGACACCAGAGTACACTGCCATAGAACTTCAACACACCAGGCAATTTTTCACCAAGAAATTCAATTAAAGCAACAATCTGTGCTCACAAGCACTCCCTGTTTAGAAATCCCTGTGGGTTTTTTAAACTGTCCCTATGGGTAAAGTTGACCACAGAAATACTCAAAGATGTAGCCTGCCTAGGGGTAATGTGGCATTTGAAATTTAAAAACTTGGTCTTTCCTTTAAGTATGCTGTGAGTAGCAGAATTACCTTGTGGCCAGAACACAGGGCTAGGAGTCGAGGGGTCTTCTTCCTGCTCTGCTAAAGATTTTCTGTGTGACCACAAATATCCAGTCTGCCTATAAGAGCTCAGGCTTGTGAACATAAGCAAACATACTGATACCTCACAACAAATTAGCCAAGGTGGAATTCTACTTGCAAACTGAGATTTCTCTCTACAGGAGCATCTAAGCTCACATTACAGCTGGTGGAGATCAAGTCAATACAGTAACTAGACAGAACACCCAAAGATTAGATTGGCTCATTCTAAAGTAGAGACGAGTGGCTGGTCAGCTGAATTACTGCAGTTTCCTGTGCTATAAATTGGTGACCTGTGTGTATCCCCCCTAACACCTGAACATCCCTGACAGTCCCCCACACACACACCAATTACAAGGTAAAATGTAACAGTTTAAACATCTTCCATTTTAACATTTCTCTTCCAGAGACCTTTACTTCCACAACACTGTTGGCGGGAGCAAAGCCAGACAGGGTCAAGCTCATCTCATCTTCCGTGACTTTTAAAACTTCACAGTCAGGAGGAGTGTGGTAGTGCTCATCTGGTACTCTTTATTGGTCAACTGATTGCAGCTTTCAGCAGCAGTTTGAGGTAACTTTGGGTAAATGGCCTGGAGGTATCTAATAGCAGAACATTTGTCCACAGCCTCTATCCTCAGTTTCTCCAGGTGTAAAATGCGATAATTAACACACGAGTGTTTCCAAATGCTTTAAAATCCACAGACAAAAGGTGCACAAGCAAGTAGCTTTATCCTCATTTTTACCTCAACAAAAGAATTATTTGCACACAGAGTGCAATACTGTATTTTGGGAGTGCTGCTTCTCTTTGATGTGAATCCTTCACTTGTCAGTACTGTAGTGCAAGACAGCCCAGAAGCCACAGCACGAATAAGAGGGAAGAGAGTGCATGGAGTCAAAGCCAGGGACATTAACTAAGGCTGTCACTTTGTTACATTAGGAGAGATAAAAAGGGATGGCAATGGCTGTGTGAACACAGCTTTTTGTGTTTCTGCTGTTCTTGCTAGGGACAACCCATGCCCACACCTTTCCTGAAGAAAATTACCGTAACAAAAACACTTTCTCAAGTTTTTCCCAGATTCTCCTTAAAACCTGACTTGAAAAATTGTAAAAAGGTTTGATGAGAGCTATCTTGACAAGTTTTCAGGAAGCCTTCCTGCTAGCAATAAGGAACTAAAGAACCTGTATTGATTGCCTGGAATCTGATCCCAGCACAGACACAGGGGTGCCTAGCACAAAAGGAAAAGGCCTACGTGAAGGCACTGCAGAGGTTTCAGATACAGAGACTGCTCTGCTCTTTTGATGAGAACAGCTTCCTGTGCTGACAGAGCCACCCATGACACAGTCTCCTGGGAACCACTGTGGAATGACCATTCCATTATTAGGTATGTTCAGTTGCTGCCTTACCACTTGCATGCTCTCCTCCCTTTTATCTGCCAATCCACCTAAGGCTGAAAGCCTCACAGGGCAAGGACAATGGATATAAAATGACCAAGATCCAGTGGAAGAAATCCAAAAAATGTAGTTCAAGAAAGGTGATCTTGCCCATTGGAAATTAACAATTAGGTTTTCAAAATGCAAGGCACATGACATTTTCCCAAGTGTCCAGCCTTATTTGTATGATGATATGGAAAAAGAATTTTACAGCTGAAACATTTCTCCCTGGCTGAGTCAGATTCTGCACTTGGTTTTGGACAATCCAACTCTCTAGCAGAAAAACTCAACCGAGGCTGCAGTGAGCCAAAGCCATAGTAGCTTTGTCATAACTTCTAGCAATCCCTTTCCACAAGAAAGGAATCTTAACATTGCTGTCACTGAAGCAGCTGCTTCTTAAAAGACTTTCTTAAGCCACACCAACACAACAGGTGTGCAACCCTTGCCGTGTCAGAAAGACCTCTCTACCCCATTCACTAGATTTTTTTCCTGTACACAGCTTCATGTCTGCTGAAGAGCCCTATCAGTAATGTTTTTAAAAAACTTAAGTTAAAATAACTGATGTTAGAGACTTCAAAAAGAGCAATCATTTAGATAATTCATCTTTAAAAGGTTTCCCACCTAACTTGATTCAGAAGTGATTTGCCTGCAAGGCAGCTCTAATAGGAAACATCAAGTATGATTTTGTAAAGTGAGTGCTAGTAGATAAAAACCTAGAGGAGACCCCAGACCAACTCACATTGAAAAAATAGAAATAAAATCTGACACAGTCTTCCAGTTTACTTGTTGGAAGAAGGCAAAGAACAGGAATGGAAGAAGAAAAAGAACAGGAATGTTTCTGTGCTCTGTCTGCTTTAAGATAGGCATCACAAAGAGGGGGAAGGAGGGGTCTATTTGTGCAATCTTGTTGTTATACACACTAAAAATGTAAGATTCCCCTGAGCTTCCCATTTATTTCAGTTAAATTAGGAACATTTTACTGGGGTTGAGGAGGACTTTCACCCACACACTTTTGATCCAGTGTTAATAGAGTTAACAGGGAGCATCTTGGGAAATACAAGACATTTTTAGTTAGCCTATTAGTGCCTGCAGGTTGATGTTTTCCAGATGTTTTAGACTGTGAACTTCTCTCTTTTTGCTGCTGGATGTGAACTGGAAATTTGGAATACTCCTCCTTTACTGAACATCCAACCAAAGATTCTCACATGTGGTATTTGCATGACTGGGCAGTACAGTCTCTAAGTGTGTTTGGTTATGCAGAATTACATACCAGTTTCCCTCTGGAAAGCAGGTATCAGATTTCTGACCTGGTAGCAAGCTAAAAGCTGGCAACAGATGAGAAGAAACCAGGAATTACTGCAGAATTCCCAGATTCTTTATTGTCCAGCATGCCTCTGACTAGCCCCCTGCCTCTAGACACAAGGAAGCATTGGACAGCAGTCTCAGTACTCACAGGGTTCTCAGAGATCCAAGTCTCAGATTAATTTGAATCCACTAGTCTGCACAAAACCTGGATGAATGTTTGGCCAAATTTAAGTGTCTTCTGTTTTTCAGTATGAATGTATTTTTCATCGAGGTCTTCTAAAAAACAACAGCCTTACCATGTTATTGCTATGAATTAATTTTTGCTTGGAATTATTATTCAATTTCATTCAATTGCTGAATCTGTCCAGGCCCTGTTGAACCATTACAAATTATCTCTTTCTTACAATGAGAATTTCCTTGTGAGAAGAAGAAAATATGTTCTAATGCTGTCTTCAGCCTCTTCAGAGTTTGTATTAGTCATTTGCATAAAGTTAAGAAATTGAAACCATTCCTATCAGTCCCTGTGCAGCTGCTGAAGAGCAGAGCCACTGAAGCTCACAGAAGCAACAATGTTGAGCACAGGAACCACCTTCTGGATGTTCATATGTAATACTGTATTTGGGTCCACTGAAATCTTTAAACACAGAACTTCATTCTGCACTTCAGTGAATTTTCTTTTTTCTACAAGTACCTACACACACTAAGGCACCCCTTGATCCAAAAAGTAAGCACTCTCTTTTCTCTCCAATGACCCTGTGATTTACCCAGTGATCTACTTATCTGAAAATCCTTAAACAGGTTTTTTTTTCTTTAAATGAAAGCCTCTATGTTACTTTACAACGATAGTTCACATTTTAAAAAATAGTTTCATAGGCCAAGATGTTTTTCTCTATTGCTGAATAACCTTTTTCTGGTACTACAGTGCATTTAAAAGCTACTGGAAAATTAGACCAATCAAAAGTGTCTGCTCTCTAGAAATCACAGGCCTCAAAGTGCTAAGCATATGCTAAGCAGCTTCTGCATACCAGGAATCTTCCACATCACCAACTCTGTGCTGTCAGAAATGTATAGAGAATGTTCAGGATTTTATTCTCTTCCAAAGGTATTTTAGCAGTTTTGTCAATTTGTTTTTCATTGCTTTGTATTTCCTTAAGCAGTACTTACCATCTTCAAAAATTGCTCCTATCTGAAACGATAATTCAGAGCTATGTTCTGCTTCACATGGATAAACTGCTCTTGCTTTTCGGTGGGCAACGCTGAAAAATGAAATGATGAACTTTAGTCATTATTGGCTGCTATGAAGACACTCCTTTCTCAACCATCCTCCCTCCATTCGCTTTTGAAAATGACTAAAACTTTAAACACAATCTCACATGCATCATCACAAGCTTATAATTCAGACATACAGAAGCCAAGGCTTCACACCTTACTGTTAGCCTTTCTGAGTACCATCCTTCCAGCTTTATACACACTTACTTTCATGGTAGTTAAACTCGACTTTCAACTACAGGTAAAATCTTGCAAAGTGCTAATCAGCAAGAAAATCAGTAGTAGGCAAAACATACTAAGTCTATGGACTAATCATCTTTACATCTTCTAATTTATTTTTTTTTCATGAATCTTGCAACTCAGCTTTTCACTATCACTGTCCAGAATTTGCTTTTTGTACTTGTTTAAAATTCAGTATTACTAGACTACTAAAGTAGCTGGTTTGTCCTAAATGCTGTGAATTTTCTGACATTTCAGGCAGTCTTTTAGTGGTGTTCTCAGGCTGTTCATTAATAAGCCCAAAGTACTCATTTCTCCAAGTACCATAAGCAGAGACCTTGGAATATAGAAGTATTTTTGGTTCATCTTATTTAATTATGCCTTTGCAAATTGACAGTTTGCTGCTGCCCACTTTGTTTAGACACAGCATTCACACCATTAATTCATCATTTGATTGAGCCCAGGTAACAACTACATATAAAACATTGGTAAAAAGTCTCCCTGCTGCAAAGAACTTCCAGTCAAATGGGCAATGCAGTTCTGCTGCAAAATGCAACCAGTAATGAGAAATGGAATTTTGTTGCCAAGTGTTAGAAAGAATTAATGAGTATAACCTACTACTCAAATTAGAAAAGAAAATATTATAAAATTTGAAGGAAACAACTGAGATGGTGAAGAACTTCAAAGGAAAACGTGATAAAATTTCAAAAGATGAACAACAACATGGAATGATGCAGAAAAAGGATGGATGGAAAGCATGTCAAAGGAGTGAAAGCAAAAACAATGAAGCCACATACACAGGTAAGGACATGGGAAGGTTTTCCAGTGACCAGAAGGCTAGCTTGAGAAAATTAAATTTAACATGGGTGGTGACAGGAAAGAAAGAATCTGTATTTTAAAAGACACTGTAAGAGAATCACTGCAGTAGAAAAAAACCTACTAATTGACCACCCCAAATTAAAGTGTGCTTGTATTAACCAGCAAGCTACTGTTTCAATCTGGGTGCTTTCTACAAGGTGTTTGAGGGAAAAAAAGAAGGCAAATAAATAACCAGCAAAAATTGAAGTGCACAACATACCTTTCTACTGCTCTATCACTCCCAAGGGCAGGGTTAGGGAAGAAGAAAGTAGATGGTGCAGTATTTGTGGCAGCTGGGTTAGCAGATGGAGTATTCATCCACGAGACCATCGATGGGCGGCTTTGACCAGGACTGAGAGGAAATATATTGAAGGCAGAATTAACAAGCTGAGTAGTATTTCTTTTCCTACCAAAATGTTTGAACCTTTATAACTAGTTATCTAGTTGGAGACTCAAATTCAAAACCAACAATAATGTTGAGCTGATTTTGCAGACATGGCCATTGGATGATTCTGCATTGCCTCCTTGAAAGTATTTCTCCTATGTGCCTGACATCCTAAGCTAAGACAAATTACCTGAGATGCATGACATAACCAATAAAAAAAGAAAATTCCACATTCCTTATCTAATAAAGACAGATATAATGAAACTGGATATAGCAAGCTATTATTTGAGCTGCCACTTTGCCTTTACAAATTTTGATGAATCTATTTAAAAATCTTCTCAGCACTGAGCTAAGGCATGTATGATGGGGAAGATTTCAATAGAGGCTGCAGCTATGACAGCGTTGGGATCACGATGCTGGCTCTGGATTGAGATCTCATTCCCATAACTGCAGAGATACTGCCTCAGTGGCTGCCCTCCTGAGCACGCTGTTCAAATATGTATTAAATTAATGACTGAATGCATTAGTTGCATTCACAAGAGGAGGAGAAATAGGTTAAGTTAAGACTTTTAATAGTCATTGGAAAACATCCTAAGTCCTTCCCGACATAAAGGATGTTCCTAATTTTACACCTTAAAGAACTGAAGTCTTCCAGGACTGAATTCCTTGCTTTCACTGCCTGGACAAAACAACAAGTTGTCCAAACATTTTTAGACTGGCACATCTTTGGAACCAAGAGCTGGACTTCAAGAACTTTCTAAGCATTTAAAATCATTTGCACACAGATTTCACACAGGAATCCCCACCACTCAGAACTGTAGGCTTTGCAAAACAGCATTTATCAGTTCAACTTATTCCAAGATTAACCTCTTAGATATCATAAATCTGCAAAGTACCACCATAACCGAGGAATCCATCAAGTCAACGTTTCTGTAATGGTATAACTGCACACCTCATCAAGGTGGATTGACCAAAAGCAAAAATGGAATCAATAATTACCCTAGTTATAATTGTAAATTAATACAAAGAAAGCAAGAAATCTAACATATAGCTGATTTTAATCCTCTTGTGCACTGGGATATTTGATCTATAGAAGAAATGTTCACTATCGCTGGCTTGCATAATGTGGTTTACAACCAAATTCAACTCCTACAAACTGATTTCCCTAGCCAATATGTTTCATAGGATGTATATCTCGAAGTAATTACACAGTTAAGCGTACATTTATCTTGCTTATTCATTTTTACACTATAAAATGGTGAATGGCACATTCCTTACTTAATGAGACAAATGTTTTTCCTTGGAATCTGTGTCAGGCAGCATTTGGATGAAAACTGGAATTCACAGTGGATGAAAACAGCATTCTACAGTTAATTCCACTAATAAAAATGAGACTTAAATGTGCTGGACTCATAACCGGATGGGTTTATCAAAATGTGCTCTGGTTTAAAACTATTAGATTTACCAAATAAAGGATAGAATCATAAGCAGTAAACTGAATTAAAAGCTGGACTGTGTTGACTAGAAACACATTTTGTTCTTTCGGAAGAGGATATCTAGACTGCTTCACTGCTTCTGACTCTTTAACTACACCATTATTTACCTCACTGAATAATTACCTATCTTTGAAGATGAACACCGACACAATTTTGTGTTTTACTTTTACTTGGACTTGTCCTCTTCCTCCTTTTTTTATTTAATAATGGAAAAAATTTCCTCAAGTGAAAAAAAATCTCTCCAGCTAAAAGTTATTCATTCAGAGAAGAACAAGAGAAAGTGAATCTCAGTGTTTGTATTATTTTCTCTAGATACTCAGGATAAAAAAAAATTTGCAGTGGCATTGTAATGTTTGTAAAGTTTGCTAGAAAGTAATTATTTCTCCCTAATTCTGCACACAATTAACTTCTGCACAGGATAATTTTAACAGGAAAATTTTAATCTGTTACACAAATGTGAAATTCAGACATAAGTTTCTCAAAAGTGAATTTAAAAATTATGCTTTTTGTATAGACTAAATTGCTCTAGTTAAAACAATCCTGATATTTAAAGAAAAAACATTTTCCTTGTGCTCTTATTTATTCAATTCAAATCTCACAATAATATTGGTGTCAGGCTCATTTTTAAAATATGTAAAACTACAGAAAATAATTTTAGAAAGTATTCCAAGTATATTGCCAGAAGAATATTAACGTCTCTAACGCAAACTGATCATGATTCAAGGACATTCTACCAAGTGGTCTTCTCTACTGCATACCTCAGATTTGTGTTATTTGGTTTTTGACAAGTGAACAGTAATATCTCCAATTTATTAAATATTTCATTAAAACACACATCATATTAATGTATACAAAGTGATCAGCTCTAGAGAACTACTCAGAGTAGAAAAGACACAAAAGATTACTTCCAAGCCAGGAAATCATTGGTCCTTCATAAGAACACATGGACTAAACACCACATGATTTCTCACTGAGACTTGGAGAGGAAAGAAAAGGAAAAGAAATAAAAAAATAAAAAGGAAAGGTGTGTCAATAGAGAAACAGAAATTAAATAAAACTTTCAGATTTATGTCATGGCATGTTCATTTCTCAAGTTAAAGACTCAACAAGAAGGGTTGAGTCAACTAACAAGACCACACTGTCCCTTACCAGGCAGCATTATACAAAAGCATGCAAAAACTGTCAGGTTTTCTAAGAATTCTGAGTGACTCCAACAGTTCTAGTGGAAAAAGGCTTTAAATATTAAAGACATTCTAAAATTTCAGGGCTGGTCTTTGTTTATTATTATTTTTTGTTTATTATTTACTGTACTTGGCTAAGACAGGAATCACTTTTATATTAAAACAGGTTTTACTCTATGGCAAAAATCAGTTCTCACGTTGTGGTGTGTAAGCAACAAACTGCTGGATTTTTTTTTTTTCTTGAAAAGATTCTTGCTATTAAAAAGTTACCCTGGTATAAAGCTTTGCACACCTTGTTCACCAGTTGGTGAGATATTAGAAAGTATTGCATGTCTCATCATCCTAAGGGCTAAAACTAAGGCAATGCCTTTTTTGTGGGAAGAAAAAAAAGTGTAAACCATCTCAGTCAGAGAATAAAATGCTATTGTCTGGCAAAAGGAACACTGGGAGAAGGGAGGAGGGAGAAATGGGTTTACTGAAAATAAGATAGAGATTTTGTAATGATATTCAGAAACAAACTCCTGAAAATAAGATTTTATTGGATGGTTATCTGTCTGGTTCCTAAGGTAACACAGCTAAAGAGCAGACTCTTATCTTGAGAGCAAGGAAGAGACTCTGGGAAAAGAATCCACACTGCAACTCTTGAGGAAAAAAAAAGGTTGTTTCATGGAGGGGTTTGGCAGCCCCATGGCTGTTGTATCACAGTGTCTGCCTGACATAAACTCGGTGAAAGTGTTCTTAAAAGGCTTCATTATAAGATGATACAGTATGTCAAAGATGTCAGCTATTTCTGATTCGATACACAATCCAATACTTTCCACCACCAGACAACAATCTTCCTGCATGTTAAAACCCTCAAGACTTGGTGAGGCTGGGGAGCTGAAAAATACATGGACAAAATTCTGGAAATTTTCATAGTTGTGGCAAAGCTGGAAACAAAAGAGAAGAACAGAATACATATGTTCCCCGTGAAAGGAAACTCCACCCCCCAAATTTAAAGTGTGTAACATGCACACAAGGCTCATATATACAGAACACATCAGTCAGCACTGAAAGAGAGGTTTTGTTAAATTTGGATTATGAAGTCTCAGTAAAGCAGCAAACGATCTTTCACAGCAGACTGGTAAGTCTGAAGCTAGCACTGATGGCAGCTGTCCTAAGCATTTTAAAATGATAACCCAGACAAAGCAAAACTGAAGTATGTACACCCATAAGTTTATAGCATACTGCTGTTCCTTTAGGAAAAAGAAAAATCAGGCGGTTCTGTTCCCTGGAATCATGCACAGAAAAGAATAAGATAAGGAAAAAAATACAGAGAAGAAACTTTAGTTCATCATAGTGGTTGAATCCACATCCCTCCCTCTCTGAGCACACATACTACTTACTCTGTACTCACACTTTGGTGAGAAGATACTGGAAGGCAAGGAGGTGGCTAAAGTCTACTCTGTATGAACCACATGACTAAGTTATATTATACCTCTTTGAAGGGAGCTGCAAAATGAGGGTTCTTGCTCTGCTTGCATAACAAGAGTACCAAAAGAAGTGGCCCCTCCACTGAACCAGGCTCTCAAACTGCTGAGTCACTGAAGAGGTGGCAGCTGAAAAAAAACTGAACTGCAATATAAGCACTATGAGCAAAGTACACTGATAAATACCTGGGCTGTGCCCTCTGCAGCTGCTCAAGCATCTTTTATTGAAGATTATGACTTTAGATATTATAGAAAGTTTTCAAGAGCCTGAAACTGAAGTCACTCATCATGTATGTGAAGTTGCAAATTCACACCACTGCCAGAAAGTACAAAAAGAAGCTATTCCGATTTTAAGGAGTCTACAGATGCAGTTTACTGATGTAGATCTAACAGGAACTCATTCAGAACTAAAACACAATTAATAACTACCTCTAGGTCTTGTGTTATGTCCAGATCTCTATTTCTGGCCTCCTTTACCATTTAAAGTCTCTTATAACTACAGTTTCCTCACCAGGAATTTAGAGAGCCTGAGATTTCATAAGGAACAATTGGATTCTTCCCACATTTGTCACAAAGACACTGAAAGCACTCAGGATGCTGCACAGGCAGCTCTCGTGATGGCTCTCACAGTGGCTCTCATGACTATTTTGAAAGCCTCTGTGGGTATAAGAAAACCCAAAAATCACGCTTATAGTGTAGCATGTAGACATCACTGACTTGGGTAACAGAATATTTTACTGTCAGGAGAACCAATCAAGAAGAACTGCAAAAGAAATGAAACACCAGGACATTTATTCCACCCCTGGTCCCTTGTGTATTCCTGAAAAGCCACTTACATAGGTGCTTCTGTTTCTCTACTGGGGTCTGAGTACCTCAGCATTTGGACTGTGTCTGACACGGTCCTAACAGCAGCATCCAAGGTGGATTTCAGTTTGAAAACTATGAATCTCACCATTCTGAGCTCAGAAATGTAGCCTCTTCAGCAAGCCATGCACCCCAATTCACATATATACTCAGTGAAAAGGTCTGGGGGACTGGATGCTTTCCAGCCTCTCCAGCTGCAAATTCCCCAAGGCTTTGAGAGGAAAGGAGGAAAGGGCAATATAAAACAGATACTCAAGACATTGTCATCCTGCACCGTGACTTCATCCAAAACAACCATCAGAAGTCATCAAGCTCAAGCTTCCTAGGAAACCCAGAGACCCTGCAGTCTCAGATCCCAAAATGAACATTCATTTTGATGAAGACAGATCCTTGGAAAAAGTAGCATGCAGATAATGTAGGGGCACTTTGAACCAAAAAGGAAGACTCTGACCCAATTCTGAAAACTCAGCATGTGCAGGATAAATCTGCAAGCTCTGTAGATGAGCTCTGTCATAGGGCATTGTACTGTGAGCAGAAACAGCTCTAATGACAACAATGGGCCAGTTATAGCAACAAATCTTTTCTTATAAAAAAAAAGATCCTCAGAAAGATTAATTACAAAACATACCAAGGCCAGGGAATACCAAGTCTTCAGTATTTTTGGATCATTTCAAGGTCAAGTTAAAACAGACATAAGGCAGTCCTTGGTGTTTTAGGACGTGATTTGTAATGTACCTCTCAAAAAATCAGTCATCATGACAAGGGAAACCTACACTAATCCATCAGAGGGGAGCTGCCATGGCAGACAGCACTCTGGGAAAGGCTGAATAAGACAGATCTCATACCAATAAATGGTTCTGGCCCACTGGGAAGTCAGTCAAGAGCTTGATGCTCACTCCCATCCTGATTACTGAAAGGTGAGCAAAATAAGTCCTTACTCTGAAATTCTGGAATTACTGCAGGTAGGCTAAGTTTGTGAATTAAGACATTTTAATATTCTAAAGACCAATATTAGTCACAATCTCTGTTCCCTCTAGGGTAATAGGAAGTAGCTGCCTTATGACACACACACACACATGCGCCCCTTTTGCTGGGATTAGAGGAAATCAGCTCGACATCTGCAGGGAAGGATCTCGTGTCAGAGCAGCAACTCTGAAAAAAAATGGTTACTGATGTGGGCATGTGGACACAGAGATCAGACACAGCAGAGAGAGTCCAGTACCTAACCTAGACATAAAAAGGCAACACCTTAGTCAGAAGAGTCACAGGAGGTGCAGAAATTGCAAGGAGGAGGTGGAGGTAGGGCATGAGCTATATACCTTACCTTAAGCATATACCTTACAGAGCTTCAGAGAATCAAAATGCATTTGGAACTGAGAGTGCCCAGACTGTACAAAACAAACAGAATAAGTAATATTTTCTTTGAAGAATATCTGACCTGGAAGTTCATATGTGTTCAAACACAAGGTCTTATGGTTTAGAACAAGATATGCTTTTATTTCTCAAAGAAGAGACATCAGTAACCACAATTACCTGTTTTTAGCATAGCATAGGTTAGAACTAAATGTAAACAAGCCCCAAACTGTGCTCAAATGTAGTAATTTATGATGCATAACAAAACAGAGTTGGGAAAAGTCTTTTAATAGTATCTAAACAATATAAAATGGGACAAAGATTGATGCAGGAAACCAAAGCCATGTAGTAAATTCTCTAATCAAACTACAATAGCTGCAAGAAGACTTCCCCTCACCTTTTTAGAATTGAATCATATAACTTCATGTGTGACACTGCATCTTGTGCACTATGACCTACTTCAGTACAAGAAGATATTAATGACAAAAATTATCTTTTATGGATTCTATACTTAGATTGTATCCTTAGTTGTTTAGATATATTTATTAGACATAGATGTATATATCTAGTTTAGCTATCACTCTATCTATATATTGCTTTTACATGTAGAAAGCCATAATATTATGGTGTGAAAGTCAAACCATGTATCACTGGCTTTCTATTGCATGTAAAACGACTGACAACTGTTCCATGGTTCAGTTGCACTTTAAGAGCTATCCTTAAGCCCTTCTGTTACATATATCCAGTCACTATTATCAAAATAGCTTGAGAACAAGGTCAGAAAGAGTAATCAACTTCTTAGCATCTGAAATCCTCATCTCCTCTTTGGAAACTATGTATTTAGAATTAGTAAAAACTTGAGTTTTGTACACCATAGGAATAAAAATCAGAGTGCATATTTAAAAAAAAAAAAAAAAAAAAAAAAAAAAAAAAAAAAAAAAAAAAAAAAAAAAAAAAAGATGTGGCAAATTTATTTACGTTTTGGGCAAATGTGATAGGAAAACCAGAAGCTGCACAGGGGACAGAAATTAAGCCAGAGGATGAATTCTGCAACATTATGTGCTTCACACTGATTTTCAATCCTACTTTACAGACTTCTATATTGGGAAATTCCTGAAACAAAGAATATTGCCTATTTTCCAGTGTCTCAAATAGCAGCAGATGCCTCTGTGGATAATTGTGTTTCATCTAGATGACACTGCTTACCTCCAGAATGCTGGCTATGGTGGTATTCTGAATTAGAAGGAACATGAGAGGGGCTAGGTGAATGGAAACTCTTTTCTTTTTGCCCAGAACTGACTGTGGCTTTGAAAGATATAATGAGAATTTTGAGAATGTAGTACGGTTGAAACTATACCACCATTAGTCCCAAACCAGTGAGATATGCTCTCCTCACAGAAACCACCTGGAGCTCTTCCAGAGCAAAGCGGACCTTGATGGTGACTCCAGTGGAATCTGAGATAGAGAGATGGCTGAACAAGGTTAATTCTGTAGCTTGAGGGCAAGAGTGTACAGGCCCTGGAAGGAGAAAAGAAAGAATGCAAATGCTTTGGTTAACATTAAACCAAGACTGGCATTGCTGCTCTATCCTAAAGGGAAAAAAATGCCCATATCAGTGGAGAACACTACAAGGAAGGAATACTCTATCCAGCCCAAAACCCTAATTATCAGTTTGTCTGAGGTTAGCTTGTACTAAGTCCTTGGACAGAAGGTGTTATCAAACAATACATATTTAGAACAGTGCAAGTAGAAAAGGTAATTTACCTCTGGGCTATTCAGAGTTTGAATGATGCGTCTACATGAACTGCTTGGTAACTTTGTGATTGACAAGGGAAAAAAAGATCTCTGTGTTCTACCACCTAGTGTATGTGAAATGAAATTTATTTATTTTTAGCATTTGCTTTAGATAGAAGTGTAAAGTTAAAAATATTTTCAGGAAAAATGTTTTAAAAAGTGTAGGGTTCAAGACAATCTTCAAAGAGCAAAACTTGGGTCTCCATTGAGATCTACCCTGCCATGGGCAGTTAAGAGCCAACCATCACCCAACTGTACTCACCCCTAGAGCAGCACATAGCAACACAGGACATATGTCTGATCCACACAGAGCTTTTGAAGAAAATGTAGCATCAGGCAGACATACACACTTGTAGACAGGAAAACCAACAGCTTAGCAGGGCTTCAAAATGGCACATATGTGAAACATCACCTTCCAGCTAGAGTGTATGGAGAGCACATCTTTAAATACTGACATGAAAACTGAGCAGTCAGGGCTTTGTGGGGGACATTTCTAATCAGTGCTAGTGTCTTTCCTCTACGAGCTTCTCCCACCACTCTGACCATGAAGTCCCTGCCTAGTGCCAGCCAGGAGGTGAGGGTGTATTTGCTTTCATTTGGTGCTCCTCTCGCCATGAGAGAAACTGTAGCTCCTTTTGTTTTTAAATCTGGAACAAGGAAAGGGAATGCATCCAAAAAAACTCTGCCAAGAAACATCACAGTGACGACAGGTATGATTCAGGAAAAAAACAAGCTTTTCCTTTTTTGAAAAGAAACACCAAAAAATATTCTTGCTATCCATCATGTATTATTGCTTAAAGGAAAGTACTGATGTAAACCAGCCTGAGAATATCTGCTGCATCTTCACCCAGAATGCAACATCCCTTCCCCCAGGAAACAATGCAAGATTCTATTCTACCAGAAAGTAGTCACCATCACCTTGTTGACTACATAACTCCATAGAGATTGATCTCTTACAAGTAACACCCATATGTTTTAAGCATCAGCTGAACCTGAGAAACCGGATCCTCTTGTCTTTCCATCTCCCCTAGAGTAAGTATGGTATTTACTGTAGCTCACTGAAGACCTGCAATACCATTTTAGAGAGAGTTTAAGAATTGGTTTTGTTCCAATTTGGCACGAAGTGCAAGACATTTTGAAATCTTTTACAAACAGAAAGGCTTGTTCTCCATCTAGTTCTGGGATAGTCCAATTTAGGAGAACAGTCTACGAGCAAAGCAGAGTTCAACAGGCAATGCTACAGTTCCTGGAGCTGTGAGACCCACCACAGTTGAACAATCAGATTTTAACCACCACCTTTCCCTGCCCAGAAGACTCCATGATGCACAGTGACTGCAGAAGTCCAAGTTTCTTCTCTATTTGTGGTATTGAACTCTGTCATCAATATGCTGGGGCTGTTCTGGTGGGTTTTGTTTGGTTGGGTTTTGGTTTTTTTTCTTTTCCTAAAGTCGAGGCCCTCTGAATCATCAGAACAGGAAGGGGAAGAAAAGCCACTTTGGTGGGAAAAATAGAGGAAGGAATGTACTGTTCACAGACTATTCTCTTGTCACTGTTCAGGCTCAATACAGAGGTAGCTCTCAAGCAAACTTCACAGACAGGTGAGTGAAAGAAAGAAACTGATGTTAACAAATACTCTAGGCACGTATACCTCACACTTTTTCTTTTCCTTCCAGACAGAACTGTTTCCAACTGAGCACAAAACCTCAAGCCATCAAGTTTCCAAAACAGCAGTCCCATATAGTTTTCAATGAAAATTAACACACATAAAAATGCAATATTCCTTCAAACACCTGAAGTTCCTGAACCCCCTGGATAAAACCTACACTTCTGTCTTTTGTCTCTGAGGTGATACTTAGTGTTCTGCTAACCCTGTGTTTCTTTACTAGCTATGCTTGCTTTCATTGACATCCCAGTTTTATGCTGCATACAGGGTGTTTTCCACACATGCATCTTTTTTTATCTAATGCAACTTACTGTTAATCCTACCCACTACAAGTGGACAGTTCAAGAGGATAAGGAAAAAGCAACTTCAGCTCTCTCATGCAGAAACAACACTCATGTAAAATACCCACAAATCTAGAATTCTGTCAATAAATATGAGAAAATATGGTTCTACCTAATACATTGTAACAGACAATGCCCTTCCATCTGGGCACTAAAGGCTGGAAAAATTAGTCTCAATATGTTAAAGCTTGTTTGAATATCAAACCAGAGAATTCAATTCAAGTTCAATTTCTGATTTAAAAAAAACAAGTAATGTTCAGATTTTTGTGTATCAAACTGGAATATCCCTGTATGACAGGGATAAGACTAACACTATAACATCAGGTTTTGCTAAATTGAAGTCATGCTCAAAAACTGAACATCTTTCATCAAAAAACGAGCATTTCATTTAAGAGGATATTAACAACAGTAGTTTTCCTGGGCAATTTGACACATGCTTGTTACAGTATATTTATCCAAACCCAAAATTTGGGCCCTAAATCTTAAGTCCTGCACCTGCACCTAGCTTAACACTGTCTTGAAATAAAGATAGGGTAATAGATGATATATAGAATGACTTATTTATTCATTGCCTAAATAAAGACAGTTTAACATTTCATAATAGGTTACAGGAAAATGCAGTAGGTTTCTGTAGAAAAAGAAAATTCCTTTCCTACAATCATTCAAGTAAGCCTCTACGCTCCAGCACAAGATATAAGCACATCCCTTTTTGTAGCAAAAGAAAACAAACTCAGTTATATGTAATTTCTAAAAATCACTTGCACCCAAACTGAGAAGGGAAGCATTCTTCCTGTGCACAATCAAAACAATGGAAAAATTGTTAAATGGAAAAAATACTTAACATTCAGGTTACTTACAGATTTGATGTCCAGCCTGCAAGATCTCCACTGTCCATAATAAGGTGATTTCCATCCAGGAGCCTGGGAGGGCTACTAGAGAAGGCAGGTGTTGGAGACTGGGAAGAAAGAGAATCCATGCTCCCAGTTGGGGTGTCTTCTCTGGGAGAGCTGTGGCTGTCAGCTAGGAAAGAGAGCACAATTCAGAAAGATACTGAAATAACCTTCTCATGAGCCAAAGAAGCTGCTTTGGTAACAATGTCCTGAAACACACACAAGAAGAAGCTTTACTGTCCCATCCTTACTTTGGAGTACCAGCAATCCCCCTTCCCCAGCACTTCCCCAAAAAGACACCACTACACGATTTCCCCTGTCATTATTATCAGGCTATCTTCACAACACAGTGTTTTCCCAGTCCCCTTTTCAACACATGCTTTATGTGGATGAACTGCTAGATTTTTTTGGCTGGTGTTTAGACAAATACATTGCTTCAGATAACAAAACTTTAAACAAAAATTCAGGACATATACATTTGCATACTCCTCTAAAACACAGCCTCTAAAAACAGGTTGCTACACATTTGAGGAAATGATTGTTCTCAAGAACCTTAAGCACAATCCTGTCAAATGTGAAACAATAAAATTTTAAAAGGTCAGAATAGGCAGGAGATCTCTAAGCAAACACAAAATACCCAAGAGTGTTACTTCTACTACTCCTCTTTAAGCATTACTTTTAATATAACTCATTGTATTCTGGCTAATTATTTGTTTTCAGAGGCTACTCCTAGAGTGTCACCCAGGAGGCAACACATGGAGAGATGAATGCTTGAGAAGATATTAAAGGAACACCATTCCTATCCTATGGACAGTAAGTAGAAGTTCCCAATGTGTCACAGCACTCACTGCCAACCACACTGACACATCTAGTCAAACTGAAAAGCTAACCTTCACCTACCTAGCTTTGATTTTTACATTTTTATCTAAGCATCAGCTGCACATTTTATAAAACTTAAAGGAGGAATATGACACATGAACAACTGCAAACACTAAAGTATCCACTACAGGTAAACCCACAGTCTCAAATGGGGCTGTTTGCAGAATAGTAATATTTAGTAGTTTGACTACTACTACCAAGTCCACTTCCAGGCACCCTCTACAAGGCTCTCTTCATCCTTTCCATTCCTCCTGTGTCCATCTTGCTCCCACTGGCACCCATGACCATGGCCTACAGCCTTGCTAAATAACAATATCACAAGAGTGGATTAGATATGGCTGAGCCCACAGCCTGGCTGAGAGTCCTGCTCCTTTGGGACCGAAAGCATTGGGGAAAAGAAGGAATAACCAACTCCTAACATGGCATCATAATAATGCAATGAAAAACTATTAAAATATTGTGCTTGCTTGTCAAGTTCCATCTCTAAGATACATTACTATACAAGACAGAAACCTGTATAATATTACTTTATAAATTTAAAAGAATTAGATCTGCATGGTGAGCAACTGAGTTTAGTTCTACTCCATATCAAGTTAAGCAGTACTGTCGTAATGATTTCTTTCATTTATTTTCTTCTTCATTAATAAAAAATGCTACAACAATAAAAGATGGACAATAAAAAGCCACCTTCACCAGACAAAATAATTCTCCCTTCTTTATTTCTGCCTCAGCTAGTTCAATTCCTTTCGCTTCAAAAGCCAAAAGCTAACAAAGCACTCCCCTGCTTCCCCAGCCATCTCGGCTTCAGCCCCTCCCAGCAACTCTCAGAGAAAAACTTCCCTAGAGAGTAAAATGACATACAACTAAAAACACTGAAATGATAAAAGTCGTCATCTGGAAATTTCTCCCTAAAGCAGCTGCTAATTTAAGGAACTAAATTAGCCTGTAATAACAATGTATGATAAGCTCTGAGGAGGAGAACATTAACCTGGGAAAGTGAGTCACTCACACTCCAGCCCAATCCTGCTCACCTCACACCTTCTCAAATGCACCCTGGCCACGATGCAGGAGCTCACATTTATCTGACATGACATGAGAATTGTAGGAGTGTCAGGTGAAAACTAATTAATTACATCTCATTTGCAGACGTATCTCTCACAGTGATAAATATCTGAGAGATTAGACAGTAATAATGCAATTTTACTTTGTAAAGAAACTGTATTCCTTAAAACTAACTAGAGTTGAAGTCCTTTATATTACTCACAATTTCTTTTCAAAGGAGTAGTATTAAAGCAACCCAGACTATCAAACTACATACACTTACTAGAAGGCCACATTTACCTCAACCATTCACTTATCGTTATTAAAACAGTAGCAGAAAGGAATATTAATCTGTACTTTAATATTATGAATATGCCCAACTCACCACACCTCCCTGCAGGAAGCAGAGGTTTAAATTGTTTCTCAGAGCACACAGAACAAGTGAAAAATACTAAACACTTTCAGTCATGCAGTCAAGTCCACACAGGAGGCTGCATTGTACAGGCAATTGCATTTAATGTGATCATAAATGAAATTGTGTGTTAAATCTTTCCTCAAATTTTACTTCTTCCTTCCTGAGCAAAGTGTTTTCTCATGGTTAATACTGCATTGCATTCTCAACAATAAGATTGGGGTTTCACCACAAAAACAAGTCACATATTTAAACAGAAAAACACCTGCTAAATTCTATGGTATTAAGTAAACATCCTCGAAAAACATGCTAAAAGATATTCTGCATTTCTGATGTTTCCATTTGTCCATTTTTCTGAAGTGAAACAATGCAGCTTTACTCAGGAAAAGGCAATTCTGTATTGCTGCAAAAACAGATGACTGATGATAACCTGCCATATTGTCATGACTACAACCAATATATGCTCAAACTCTAAGCACCCAAAATATAATGTAATTCATTTAAATTCAGTCATACAAAGATTTCACCTTGTATGTTGGTGAGACAAATTCTGATAACTTGGATATGGCACTCAGTGCCATGGTCTAGTAACTACAGCGGTAGTGGATCACGGGTTGGACTTGATGATCTCTGAGGTCCCTTCCAACCCAGACAATTCTATGATTGTATGAACTTCAGAAACTATTGTAACTCCTGTACATGGCACAGGCCATAGTACTGTATCTAGTTATCTCTATTAAATTTAATAACCTGCTTTTCATTAATGCCCATCTCATGTTGGGCCAAACTGTACCTTCCAAAGGGTCTTGGATGACTCTAGCAGAAGATAATGGTAATGGGGAATTAATTGACTGCTATTTAACATACTCACTTATTAATGCATGTACCTTCATTTTGTTAAGCTGTTTTCCAGGCATGACCCATGTCATGGCATGTCATCACCCATTGCTAGTAATTATAGTACCTCTCATATGCATTTTTTGTGCTGTGTGAAGGTATTTAAACAATCTCCTTTATATGTTTAACAATAGATCTCTTTGTGTAAGGGGGTTTTGCAGTTTTGGGATCATGCACCTGTTTTATAAATCTGTTTCAGCTTCCCAGAATTCTTTCTAAAGAGCATACATCATATCTGAATTCATGATTTTTTTGTTGTGGTCCCAGAAGTGCATTAATTCCATCACTTACTCCTACTGATCAGTCCTCTGTTCATACATCTTCAGAATTCAGGGGCTCCCTAAGACTGATAGCCAAATATTTTTACTGTTTCTCTCCTCTCACTCTTCTTTTCCTCCAACACTGTTCTCCAGTGAGAAACATTGTCAGGATTCCCACTTCTATGAAAAGGCTGACTGCCACATTGGACTGACAGGTTCTTTCGAAGAGGAGCTCCAGAAACTACCCACTCTTCTATCTTTTGAATTCTAATGAGCTCTTACACTATAAAACAGGGCAGACGTGACTTCTCTTAAAACTCATTTATATCATTCTTTGAACATGCAGTTTGGTATTCTTAGCCCCGAGGAGTATCAGTCCCCCTCCCTTTTCTCTCAAAATTACACTCTCACCTTTGGGTGTCAAAGAGTGCTAGAACAGAGCAAGGACAAGAGGGTTCTCACTATAAAAGCAGTAAGTCTGTATGACTTCTCATAAATTTTTGTCAACACTCCAGCCATTAGGTCTTCCTCCACTCTTCTTTATATCTGTGGGAAGCCTGAGTGTCTGGCTTTCAGCTTGCCCATTTTTCTAGAGCTGCCACCAAGCTGGTTCTAAAATTCACCTCCTCATCCGACACAAAGAGGTTTTAAGACACATTTTTGCTCTCAACAGTTAAAACTTGTTTCATGTTCACATCACCTTTTGCACACTATTTAAATTTTTTTGACTGCTCAGATCCTTTTAAACTGTCATCTAAATTATCTTCTTGTGTCATTGTTCTAATCACAACACTCATCCAAGCCTTAGAGCTTTTACTGTGCCTCTGCAACTGATACCCATGCTTTGTCTCTACAGCTGATCAGAGTTCAGACCAACCCTATCTAGAAAATAAACCAACTTAGGCTGATCATAACCATTTCCTGGTTGTTTCTAGCTGGTACTACATACCATTTGGTTTTTAACCTAAACATCCTTCCTCCTCCTCCCTCTCCCTGCCTCATGTTGCCACTTCTCATGATGAAAAATGCCCACAAAGTGAGAAAGTCCCTATATAGACTATGACTTACCTCGTTTAGCTTCTCTCTAGCAAATATGTAACCCCTCAATTTCTTTTCCCATTTCTCTGGATGAGCAAAGGCTCTCAGAGCCTCCATACCAGAAATATGAACTTAACTTCTACCTAACTGAGCATGGCATGCCTCCCAGTTGCCTTTTCTCCTTTTTCCATCTGGCTAGTCTAAGAATATTTTTTGTTGGCATCCAAAGTTGAAAGAAACTGAAATACTTTGTCAGTGTCAATAATCATATCCTTACTTTACTCCAAGAATTCTAAATTTAAAAAAAAAACAAAAAACCAACACATTTGTAATAAGAACTACAAAAATCAAAGAATTGACACTATCAGTTACTTGCTTGAGTGACAGTTTTCTTCCAGCTTCAGAATAAGTAAACTAAAGAAATACATACTTTACCATTAAAAGACCAATTTTAAAATCAACATTAGAACCAACATTTAGACTTCAAACACAGCCAGAGGATGAAAGCTGATTATGAAACTGAATGTTTCTGGAAGACATGAGGAATATATGGAAGTTTCTACTGAGATACACAGAATGGGCAGAACAGAATTATCAGATGTGTTTTAAGTGCTCATCAACTATACAAACTGTGGCAAAATAAGAGAATAAAAGATGTTTTATTCTGCTTTAACTCAGTCACACAGGTCTAGCTGTAGAGAAGGGGCAATGGAGAGAATTAATGAGAAGAGTAAACTAAAGGTGCTGCAAAATCCCTATTACCACATTCAAGTCTGACATTTTCTGTATCATAAAATGGGGAAGAAGCACCTGTACTGCTATGAAGGCACCCATTCTCCCCTAGCTGCATCAAACTCACCACAAATAGCTAACTTCCCACAATAATACAGAAGTTTAACCAGGTAGAAAGTAATTTATGTTCATTTGTGGGAATGTACAATGTTTTCATCATAATAGGAATCTCACAGATCAGGGATAAAAAAGAAATATGAATATCATAAATATCATCTGCCAGGCAAGAACTTAGGTCCATGTTCTAGAGCTTCAGCATCCACAGATGAAATGAGAAATATTACTGAACATTACTTGGCTCACATAGTTCATAAAACCTGAAGGGATCCCATCATATGAAGAACCAATCACTCTGGAAAGGACTCAGCCACTCCTGGAAAGTTAGATGTAACCCTAGTGGAGAAAGCCTTACGTGATAGAGTGATCTGAGGACTCTGCATTCTAGATCTTTTCTAGATGCAGGACTGCATCCTTTGTTCACTATTTATAATATAAACCATCCTGCAGTAATCACATCAAGCACCAGGTAAACTCAGAAATTCTTCTACTTCAAATATTAGAAGCTTTTTGAATAATTAAGTCAGGTCATCTGTTTCTGAGCAAATTAAGAAACTGTAAGTTTGTTTATCACACCACTGAAGCGGTCAACAGAATCGTTTATTACTCACCTCCAGACTACAGAAGTTGTGCTGTTTAAACACATACGTTCCCAAACTAAGACGAAATCACATCAAAGCAAGCTAATAATGATTTATTATTTGGTTAGAAATAATCACAGAGAATGCTAGAACTAAACAAGAGAGTTATTTCACTGTTCCCAAGTAATGGATACTTTAGAGGTCAGGTTCCTGGAAACACTCAGAAAAATAGCTTTGTATTACTGCATTTCATTATCAAAAAGTATCTTTTTTCCTCACTGTCTAGCAAATCCTATGCACTGCAGTGCTGCCTTGGCATGCAGTTAGTTCTTACACAAACGTAGACATTATAGACTCACACACCTGTAACCCAACAGAGCTTTCGTGGAGCAAATGGAGAGCAGACAGCCCACGTCAGTTTCATACCACACTTTCAAAATACACACAGTAAGAATTATATCTTTATGACATCTATTTTTTTCTCTTACACAAAATAATTAACATAACTATTAGTGTAGCCTACAGGTTTTCCTAGATAAAGTGCAAGTTTGATGTATTTTTCAAATGTGTGCATGTACAAGCATGTGTATCTTGGGCACAAAGTAGGTCTGCCGTAGAAAGATTGTTTTTCCCAACTCCATAATGATTTGGACATGTCAGAAAAAGGAGGAAGCTGCAGCAGACAGAGTTTGCCTCAAGACTGGCTGACGCAACTCAAGGACTGTAGCCAGCAAGGTGGGTGTCTGAGTCTGGGCTAAGAAAGAAATGTGTTCATCTTCAAGTTACTTAGGGGTAAGTGAAAGTCTGGGACAATTCCCCTGTCTTCCTCCTTTTTGGCACCTCTTTTAAAATTTATTTCTAAAATGCCAAGTTCAACTATAAACAAGCATCTTTCTAGACATACACTTAGGCTGCAACAGCAAGCAATTACTTCAGTAAGTACCTCTCAGTGCAGGTCTTCTCTCAAAAATCAGGAGAAATATTGCTTGGACTACTACTTTACACCAATAAAATCCTGAAGACACATAGAATTTTAGGGAAGCCTTTCACTGAGCAAGCTAAAACTAAAATGCATAAAGAATTCCAATTTATTCATCAAGCTGTGCCAAAACGGTACAAGACAAAGTAATGGATACAATGTTGGGCTGTTAATTTATATCACATAATTAAATTTTGAAACACAACAGAAATCAGATACACCCATATGGAGAGGTTCCTCTTTTGATTTGTTTACACTATGATAACAGAGGCAGCATCTAAACTCAAAGATTAATATTTTTTTTATTTATTTTTTTTATTTTTTTTTAACCAAAGCTCACTTGGCAGGAAACCACACACAACCTCCAGCCTTATAAGGCTGACCAGATGCCACACATTAATTTCATGGCTCAGAAATTGAGTGATAAGTTGAAAGTACTTCCTGAAAACTCTGACAAACAGTAAGATAAATGGATTGTCCCACAGTTTTCACTTTTTTTCATAGCACTGAATGTTCTGGGTTTGCACAAGTCCAAGTAACATTTATCTATGGTCCAGACCAGTATAGAAATCTGTGAACGAACAGCTCCAATTCAATGAGAATGAGAGCTATGAAAAAAGCAGAGCAAATCAGAAAGAGGTACTGTGCTACAACCAGCGCTAGAAGTTCCCTAGTGCAGCAGCTCTTAAATGGCATCAAAGTCCACAAAAATAATGCTCTGTTTCCTTTTTCTGTCGTGTTGGCAGTTCAGCCACTGGCCAGCTGAAAAGTGTCTCTTAAGAGTCCCTCCACCCTCAAAAGGTAAGGTGTTCCAAAACTCTTTTCCTGAGCTCTCAGAGATGTCATACTCTTGTCTCCTCTTCTCTTGCTATTTAGCTAACTTTGCTTGCAATTATGTCCTATGAGTAATAATAGGAGTAGTAGTAATAATAATAACTTCTCCTTCTAAAAAGGAGAAGTTTCTTACCAATAACTACGCAACTCATGGTGGTACTTGGACAAAGACCAGTAACTGCTCTTACACTGTGTATATGATGGATCTCTCATAAGAAACCCCCTCTGAAACCTTTTCAGTGTGGCTGCTGACACCTGGCCGTGCCTTCTTTGTCATTTTGTTCACCTCTCTCCTTTTGCAAGAACAGTGACTTCAAAGGAGGGATAGGTGAAGCAGGATGCCTATGCCTTATTAAGAGGACAACTGAAAACAAGCTAAGAAAGATTTAAGGAAGTCTTAACAACCACTTCAACTGAACATCTAGGTGACACATTTGTTGAGGAGCCTCCTGATCCCCCAGCTGATGAATTAGCAGGCAGCAATTAATATAGATTTTGCTCCTTCAATGTAGTTAGGCCAACATTTTCTTCCATGCCCAGATTTTTCTGCCACTATTCATGCCTCTGGCACTCCAGGGTCAGATGTCTGCAAGTGCAATTTACAACTTTTTTTTTTTTACATGTGTGGTGAGGGCTTGGACTCAGTTGCACTGTGGAGATGGACTGAGAAGGCTGTGCAGCACACAGGCAGCACCAAGCAGTGCTAAGGGCCAGGGAGACAGCAGGAGTGAAAGCACCAACCACCAGTGAACTTGAACCCTTTACAGAACAACAGAAACCTACTTGCTGAGTGGGATAACCAAAGCTGCCAGACATCATCAATCTGTTTGCTTGTAGATTCCCACTAACACGGTCTCTGAGGCTAATTCACCTGGCCCCAGTCAAGTAGGCTTAGATGAGACTGCAATCCTAGCCAAGCTAACCCACCACTTTTATTTCCCTATGATATCTCCTAAATACTCCTTCAGTCTCCCTGTCGGTTCAACAGGTTGTAGGTACAGCTGGGAAGGAAAGAAGTGACAGTAACTTAATTCACCTTGTAGTAAGTCCAACTTTTAAAAGAAAATAGAAAGTAAAAGGGAAAAAGATAGGTAGATAGGACAAAGACTTCCAGAACTTAATGGAAGAAGAACACTTTTTTTTTAAAAATTCTGGTTGAATAAAGACCACTGACAGAGTAGGCATAAAACAGCAAGAGGAATCATAATTTCTAAATTGCGTATGGGCCGTTCACTAAGGTCACAACCTCTGCTCTCTAAGATCCCCTCTCCTGTCCTTGTCACCAGTGAAGGGAAGCAAGAGCACCCTGTGTGAGGAAACACCCATCCCAGTGACATGCACACTCATCCATAGGAACCTGGCTGAAGAGCTCAACAGCTTCAAGTCTTCATTCCACTTGCACTTTTGTGAGCTGGGTGAGAGCATTTACCTTCAACCAACAGAGGATGCCAGGGCACAGCTGGCATGTGGCAAAGATACGTCAGTGACTTCCATGCCTGGGATTAATGGCTTTTAGCATGCCAAATTGGCCTTCTTACAGCTTTATGTGCCTTTGCATGTCTGCATGCAGAAGGGAGAGAATTAAAGAGATGAAGGATTATTACAGGAGATCAGAGAGTTTTAATAATGCCTGGCCTCAAGGAAAGACTGACCCTTTCTCCTGAACTCTGCAATCCTTCTTTAAATTTGGATTTTAATTCTATTCCCTTTCGCTACACCTTTCACTCCTGTTGTGTGCATGTTCATGCACATGTGTATGTGTTTATTTTGAACTTTACTACAGGCTCTAAATTTCATACACGAAAAGTGGACAAGCACTGGTGATGACCCCAAGGTAGTTCTCACAACAACCATAAGGATTAAACATGTAATTTAAAAGGAAGTCAAAGTTCAGAGATGTTTACTACACTATGACAGCTACATTTTATTTTGGTTAACTGTGCAGCATGTAGGCTGTAGCAAGTAGATTACTCACAGGTATAGCAATGATGAGGCAATGTATGTTGTGTTTACAAAGCATGGACCAAAATGATTCCATTCCTATTCCAAGAAAATAGGAACTTTCTCTGGACAGCAGAAGCTGATCATCTGCTAGGAAAATGGGACCCTATACACATCCACTATTACCTAAGGAAAACCTTCACCTTTACTGGCAGTAGTTTAAAAAGGCTTTTACTTGGAGTAGCACCCATCCTACTCAGAGCCATCAGGTGGAAAAAGCTGGGATAGACCACACAGAATTGCAGGAACTATTGTTGCCGCAAGGTGAAATACGGAGTATCTTAAAATCTCCGTAGCAAATAGCAGCCATCCTGATCTTTCCCTTAAAACTAATATTGGTGCCCCTATTTTATAACAACATAGCTGTATATTCTGCTCAGCTGTTAACAATAGCTTTGTAAGCAAGTGTTGCAAGCCCTTATGGCTTTTTGATATGCCTATGTAGCAGCTTTTCTTTCCATTTCCCCCACTATGTGCCAGTTTACAGAAACACTTCCAAGCAGCAGATTCAGAAATAGAAAGAGTTCAAGGCCAGGCTTCACACCTGCAACCTTGAAGCTCTGGGTTGTTCCAGCCCTGAAGACCAGTCTCCTTATTATAAAGCCAAGGCTTCCTCTCACATCCAGGTTTTATGTTCAGCAAGTCCAAATTAGTTTTATAGGGGTTTACTTATTTGTTTGGGACAGGAAGAGATGGGAGGAGGAGGATGGAATGTTGCACTGAAAGCTATGTAACCATTACATGTATCACATTTTACTTTGATGAATTAATTTACCTGAATGCCACGGTAATTCATGCAAATTAAGTTATCAGTCATTTTAAGACACTGTGTCACTCCAGCTGTCACCAAAAAAATCAAAAGTATCTACTCCTATTCAACACGAACATACCATTCATACTTTGGCTTCCCTAATACTTCATGGGGGAAATACAAGTCAGTACAAAGTCTTAAAGGGTTAAGTACCAGATCTAATTTGTATTTCTTTAGAATTCTAAACAGGGATCTGTTTTCTAAAGCACTCTAAATATAATATTAAGTTTACAGCAGAAGCAGAAAGCTATGGCAAACAACCCATATGCCTCCTGAATTCCAGAGTGGAGGAATAGTAGACACACACTTAAAAAAAAAAAAAAAAGAAAAGAGAAGAAAAACAAAAAACCAAACAAACAAAAAAACCCCAAACAAACAAAAAAACACAAGACAACAAAAAAACCCCAACGACCACAAAGAAGCCCTCCAGCCCTCCATATGATACCGTGTGCCACCTTCAGATATGTGCCAATGAGAAATTTTAATGCTTAGAAGGTACTCAAATAAAACAAGGTATCAGCAAGCACTGTGGCTGAAGAAGTACATTTTGGTTTGTTTAGAAAACAAGTTATTCTGTAGTTACCCTAATTGACATGCAAGACCCATTTCTTGACCCCAGGTGTGATTTATGCAACTCATGCTGACTCTCTGTTCCCCTTACATGAATTTCATTATACTGCCTACTTTACACAGGACTTTTCTTGTCATGTTGCTCTAGTAGCCCTGCAAAATAGTTTAGTAAGCTCTAAATTTCTGGCACAGAAAAACATCAGACAAAACAAGACCTGCGTATTTTGCTGCAAGTAGAGAAAAGTGAATAAAAATTAAATAAAATTGGAAGCGAAGAAACCTGTAACTCTGCAATGCCCTCCAGAAGAAATGTAAGCAGAATGAGCTCTCTTCTGATACATAATGACTGTTCAAATGGAAAATAAAGACCCACTTTCATTTTTAGAAGAATCATTTGAATAATTAGGAATAAGTATATAAATCATATAATATAAATAAGATTTAGAAGGATAGACAACTCCCTGTTCTAGTTAACAGTCTTTCTCCAGAGACAGAGAGAAGGCGAAGTCAGTTGTACATAGCTGAGGCTGTAAGCCTCAAGAGTTTCTGCACTGCTACTTAATTCACTCTAAAATTCATTCAGATTTTAGAAGGATGGGGGCAGGGGAAGAGAGAAAGCTATTTCCAGGAAAAAAAAAAAAAAATCCAAACCCCACATCTTCATTTGAGAAGGCAAGAAAATTCTGGAAAGGATCCTAATGTAAATCTCAGACAAATCTGCATCTTGCTGAAACAAGAACTTCAGGTTTAGGCCACATGTGAAAGTAGCTCAGAGTTCACCAGTAAGTCCAGTTCTACTTGAGACACCGAGATGTCGAAAAACCTCAGGGTGAAAATTTAGCAACTGGTTTACCACAGAGGAAAGAAGTTGAAAGAGAAACAGACAGTATCATCTATGACTTCAGTAAATATAACACTTGAATTGTTTGCAAATAGGTTTAATCATCTAATTGTCATCCATAAGGAAAACTAGGTGCTATGAGAACTCTGTGCAGATAATTACTAGAAGGCAAAATAAAGATTTTAATCAGACATAGTGTGTGTTCTCCAACGACTGTAGCTATCAATATTATGTCACTTACAGCCCTTCCTGGGTAGTTGCTGCATACTTTTTGTGTTCAGTCAAGAAGCTTCCCAACTGCAAACAAGACTTTAAAAAGAAAAGCTGGCCCGAGCCCTGCATTACCAATTCAAGCAGTGATCCTGAAGCTGTTAACTCCCCGGAGCAGCTGATAGTTAAAGACTTGTTTCCGCTTTTCTAACAATTTCCTGGTTTGCATAACAATCCTAAAAGAAACAAGCTCAAGAAGTTTTCCAGCTCGGAGAGATTTTGCCTCCAACATACTTCTAGTTTCAAGGCATACAAAATATTTATATATAATTGCAATACCTTTAGAGATATATTTGTCTACAAATATATTTACATATAAATATGTATCAGCTACTTGGTTTAAAACAAGATTACGATAATTTTGCCTATCCAGGAAATACAAAACACTGGCTTATGCCTGGTGCTTAACTCATGCCATTGTGAATAAAGAGGGGGGAGGGAAGGGGTTTAATGTTTAATTTCCTGTTAAAAACACACACAGGATAAAAATCTTCCAAAGAGCAGTTATAAAACATGCATTTGTTAGCCAAGAAGCTAGGTAAATATGGAACGAAGCCCAGACTCCTTTTATTCCCCCCCCCCCCCCTTCACTAAAGAACAAAGTAACTGGAGGCCACAGTGCATATTCTGCACACTGCATCCCTTAGGGTATTTCCTCAGATAATGCAAGGATGCTGCTGGACTCAAGCTACTGTATTGCCATGGACACTGCACATGTGCCACCCAACCCTTGCACCAACCACTGACTGCTTTCCTGGCACAACCACAAAATAAACATCAGCCTGCAGTCAGGACCTACCACCAGCCCGTTTCCAGCAGCCCCAGATGGAGAATGCTCTATCATTGGTAATGGCTGGGGACGTTAGAGAGGATAATTTTTAGAAGTTAAAAGGGCAATTATTATTTTCAGATGCCACTGCAGCTCAGTTCCATACATTCTGAAGCTGTGACTTCACCTACAGCAATTCAGCCTTCACCACAGTTCTACCATGAAGTATTAGGTTACTCTGCAATTCATCACAGTAGTACTCCCAGAGAAGTACCAAATTTCTGTATGATTTACAGCAAATACAGACTTAAACAATCCCAGTAGACAAAAACATGGACTTTATTTAGGAGAAAATGAACATTTATAACACTTTTCAGCAGTAACACTGTGATTTTTAATCCTACAATTAAAATAATCCATCAAATACTTTCTGGATGATGTCTTAGGTCAAAGCCAAGGTCCTCAGTGCACACCTCACAGCATGAAACTGAAGAAGTTGTAGTACTTCTTGCAACCTTCTGGGATGCACATTCAAAATTAAATGTAAACCCCTTCAGTTTTGTTTTTCAAATGAGGATAAATTTATTATTGCAGATACAGCTCAAGAGCTTCCTAAGCATTTGGTAGCATATTATTCAAATTAACACAGCTTAAGCTTTTTAAGCAGATGCACCTTAAACACCTACTAGTCAAGGCATTTAATTTCTTATTTGATGCAAGAAAAGAAAGGCATAACGATTCCATATCTCTCTGGTGAATTAAACCTGGTGGCAGGCATGCTGAATTTCTTGCAGACTCTTTGTAAAACTGGCTTTGAGACAATAAACAGTCCTGAGTTTATTTCTGAAACCTGCACTTCACAGCTGTTGTAGGTAATTTTCCTCTTTCTTTAAGAAATCAATCACTGCTGACCACTGATTTAATGACAGCTCACCAGTGAATTTCATACTACTGCAGAAATTCAACATCTTCCTGTTTTTTTTCACTTGCTAACTGGACTTTGTGCTCTGATACCATGATTCTTCATGTGAGCAGACAATTGACTAACAACATTAGGAGAGAGAAAGGGAGTAGGGTGGAGAAAATCTGTAACACAAAATGTGCACTGACTTGCCTTCTCAGTACTGCACATACCCCCAGGCAGTGAAATTTCAGGAAAATGACTATGTTTCTGGCCAACAGTCAGAATATATAAGATGTATACCCTTTGACTCACTGTATGTTGCTACTGCAGATTTCAGGCAAAAGCAGAATGTTTTTTTCTTTGCTCCTCAACAGTAAGGCAAGCTTACAAGTATTTACTGCTAGTTACATCAAGGTATTAAAGATTCAAGTGAAGTAGTAGTATTCTCTAGTGCAGTGGTGACCTGAGCCTTTAATCCAGATGAATTTAACTGTGGAGTGCATTAGCTCTTCTCATAAAAGATTTGCTTTAATTTTAGTTCTCTCTCCATTTATCTTATGGCTGTGTAATCTTCAGTAGAGGTCAAAGAGATTTCCCCAAAGAAACAGGAGCTGCTTCTTTTTTTTGAGGGGAAAAGCATATTTAAGACAGTTCATCCTACTTTTAAGCATATCAAAGGACAGTACTCTGTATACTCTCCTTTCTCTGTACTCTCCTTGCTGCTTTACATGTTCCAAAACAATTAAACCAGCATGCATGTGCACGCAGACACATACACAAATGAAACATGACATGAAACCACCTACTGCACAGAAGATACACAACCCATCTGCTGCAAAGACTGAAATTATTACTAACATCTTACCATCATCCAGCTCAAGACAGAGATTGTAAACAGCCAGAGGCCTCTTAATACGTGTTCCTTGTCTTCTTGATTGCCTTGGTGGGGCATTTGGAGGAGACACTGACACAGAGATTGGCTCAGAGAAAGTGGTATCAGGCAGGGTTTTGAAAATCTGCAATCAAGAACACAAAGGGTGTTAATTATTTATCACGAAGAGCAACCTGTGTAGCAACTGTAAACCATTATCAAGCAACATTTGTTTTGGACTTCATTCAAAGCAAGCAGGAGCCAAAAATCCATTCCTTCAAGTTTGGGAGTATGCCGTCGGTCTTAATTGAGTGCTTTTAAAATAAATAAATAAATAAAATATGAAAATAAGCAAGCGTGCTGTCTACACATTAACCAAGCTGCAAATCAGTTAATCCAAAGACAAAACATTTGTTGCCATGCTTGCCAGCTAGGATGGAGTGAAGGGGAAAAGGAGGATACTCACTTCATGAACCAGTAACAAAAATCTTATATATTGCTATAGCCAGGACCTATAATTCTGCCAGAATACCCATTTTAATTTTCAAAACTTGTGATATCATTATAATATCAGCCATTTTAATTAAAAAACAAAAACAAAGCAAAACAAAAAAATACCAAAAAAACCAAAAAAACCAAAACATACACATGACGGGGAAAATCTTGAGGGAATGGGTTTTTGGTGAGAGACAGCAATAGTTACACACCATGTGAGAAATTTTAAACTTGTAACTATTGCATATTGAGTTACATTTATATTAAATTATGATATTCGCAAAGATAAAAGGGACATAAAAGGGATTGTATTTCTTGCCAACGTTTTATGTTTTGTGGCATGACCATTAGCATATCACCACTCCATGCAAACACCATCCTAAACCTCATGTCATTTTTCTCTGAATTAAGCAGCAATGTGCAGATTTGCTCAACCTGAGAGCATTTCTACTCTAACTCAGATATGGGGTACACTCTAATGATGTTACTTTGCTTCTAGAAAATTAGCACTATACTGATGTACAGATTAACAGCAGCCTTTTACAAGTGATCATGACAGATACACATGAACAAATGAACTTAATTTCAAAGACAAACCAGCAGATAAAGAAAAACACGAACAGTAGTTATAAAATAAAAGCCCTGTGTCTGTGGGGCCCCTTGCAGCAAATCAACATGGTAATATAACAAGATATAATGAAATGGTGTTCTTTTACTCCGCAGCTTTGACACATATCTGTATAGGGAATGTTATCAAGAGGAGACTTATAATGAATCTTCAAAGGAGAGCCTTTTATCATGCAGAAAGTATAAAGAGATGCCACAGATAACATATTTTTTTAATATTAGAGCACATCAGGTGAAGCATGAAGCTAAAAGACAGCCAGGCTACTTCACAGGCGAGACAAATGCTCTAAGAGTCCTGTGGTAAGGCACTCAAGACATCATGTTATAAGAAACTCTACATGCCATTATAACACGACCTGTTAACCCTAAATGTTAACACCTGTAGGAATAAGATGACAGAAAAACCCAAATATACACTAGCTTATAGCTGCCTAATCATCACACTTTTACTGGAAGGGAGAGGACTCTGCTAGTAGAAAATAATCAGGAAAAATATTTTCCATAAAAAATATGAAAGAATTATCATATTGCCAAAACTGAACACCAGGAGCCTATATAAGGTATGCAAAAAGAAAGCTCCAGTGGAAATACTACCTTCCTTCCCAATAAGTGAACGTCACTGTGGTGGAGATAAAATGATGTCATCTGGACTTTACCATACCAGTGTTTAAAAAATTGGCTCCCACTCCTTCGCATGCCTACGAACAAGGGATTATGAGAGTGGAAGGAACTCTTTTATAAAGAGTTTTTATAAAGAGGTTTTTTTATAAAATTTTACGAAATTTTATAAAGAAGAAAGGAAATGGTCCAACCTGGTTCTTTCCAGTAGAGACATGGCAGTACTCTCAGACAGTGACAGAGCTCTAGTTGTGCTCAGAGTGCTAAAGCCATTTCTTACAACCCGATGGTAAACATAGTAATGAAATCTCATGTGCACCTAAATGGCACTTGGCTAGCAGTACCACACTGCCCCCTTATGTGTAAATACTAAGCTAGACTGAGCAGTTTGAAGGATAAATGTTTCCTTCTGAAAAATTCAAGAGTAGTAAAACTCTAAATGCCGTATTTTCCATGGACTAAGTGTTGCATTTGGTCTCTGGTAAATAACTCTCTGCCAAGAGGTGTCAGCATGTTGTTTACTAAGTCACATTCCACATCTGTGTTTATTTGTACAGCCTTATCTCTGCATCTCTGCTGAAATGGTAAGAATAAGAGCTGAGCTTTCTTGTATGCATTCAGGTGACTTGCAGAGGTGGTGGTAAAGTCATTAAGTGATTTTTGCCACCTCTCACAAATACTTCAATATACTCAGCTAAAACTATTATCATGAGAAACTAAATCACAAAAGCAAAACGCAACCAAGATAAACATAAAGGCAATCCTTACTCAGTGCCAGACAGGCAGTAGGATAACAAATTGAGAGACAAGTCATGAATCCGAGTAGATTTCCAACTGTAAGTAGTTATGAGGTGGAAAATGTTTGTAGGTTTGTTCTGTTTTACAGGAGGAAAAAACCCTGATGCAATAAACAGGAGAAATAACAAGAAAGCAGTGAAGTCGCACTCAAGCAGTAGCAGCCCAGCACATGCTATTCCATAGTGATACTGGCAGCAGGTAGCTCCCCAGAATAGTTCTCTCTCTCCTTATAAAACAAAAGTTAGGGGTACCAAGTTCTCTCTTTCACTATCAGGATAAGCATATCACCTTTACTTATCAACTGCTGCACAGCACAGCCCAGTGCTATCCAGTCAGAGAGCAGGGATGATGGCAGGCAGGATAAGTCCCCTTCTAGACAAACCATTGCAGCAGCCAACAGTCCCACCCCCTGTTTTATCCTCAGCTCTGCTCTCAGCTTCTTGTTATAACAGGCTGGTAGGAAACCTGCTGACAGTGCCCTCTGGTCCCTCAGCCAGGTCACTGATGAACCTACTGAATGGTGCTGGTCCCAGTACTGACCCCTGAGGAACTCCACTAGATGCAGGCCTCCAACTGGATTCTGTGACATTGACCACAGCTCTCTGACTTTCTTTAACCAGTTGACAAGCCACCTCACTACCCAATCATCCTAAAATGGAGACAAGGGAGAAGACTAACACATGTAGAACTCAACATTTTTTCAAGCAACAAATGAGCCTGCTGTCTCAGTGAGGTCAGTGCTTTAAATGGTTGTTTAGGTCTGATCTGACATGAAAGCAGAATTTAAAAGTGCATGCTGACTTAAGTGGGGGAACAGTCTCCAAGCCTGCAGTACAGAAGCTGCAAGAATAAAAGACGAGACTCTTGTTGAGCAATATAAACCCCCCATATGTTTGACCTATTTCTCTCTATGCTATAGCAAAAAATAGCTACAAGGCTAAAGAAACCACAAACCAGCTTGGATATACACCACTAATAGCAGCTCTGTCTAGATCAGTGAGCCCAAGACCATCCCTACATACAACCATTCTAACTCCTAAACCTGAGTCCCACAAAGACTATAGAAGCATTTCTTGAGAGTCATGAGCCAAATTCAACATATTATGATACTGTATTCTACCAACAGATTCACATGGCAGCAGACCAAGGAATTTGGCCAGGTTCCCCTTAATCTGCAGTAATTCAGCTGTCTGTTGGACTCTAGATCCTCAGCTCTTACCAGAGTTGATTTTAGAAATTAAAAAAACCCAGGGCTGGGAGGATTTGACTTGGCCTATTCCACAAGTTTATGACTAAATGTATAGTTGTACATGGAAACCTAGATTAGATTCTGTGGCTACAAGAGAATACTGATCTCGTCTTTCTGGTCGCAAGCAGAGCTAATTAATGAATTTTAGTACGTTTGCCAGGAATCACTTTAGGAAAAGACCCAGACATCAGGTCATCTCTGTCTGCTTTGTATCACTGGGGTAATTAAAATTTCCTCTAAAAATCAGTGGGAGGCAAACAGCAAGGACAGAGTGGGATGAAAAAGAGAGGAGAAAAAAACTGGAGGCTTAGTAATAGAGCTAATGAGGATAAAGTAATAAAAAATCATTATCAGTCTAAAGCTGTGCCATGATTTCTGTTGCAAGAGAAACACTCACTCTCCTAGCACCTACCACACAGAACATACATCTATTTTCTTTGAATACTTGAACAAGGATCAGAGTACCAGAAGTTGCTGTCTGGTGCAAAGGAGGCTGGAACCTGCAAGGTCATTCAAATTCTCTGAAATTCAGCTACTGGTACGGCTTCCACCAATCATATTTTTTAGAGGACAATATTTCTCAAGACAAGAACATCAGTACCAGTTTTTATTTGGATATTTTCCCTTCAATACACACCTGATCTACAGCTGATAAAGAAAAGAAACACACAGACCCTTCAACTAATGTATATTGAACACTATAAAATGCCATTCACCTGGGCCATTTATACTGCTCTGCCCTTATACATTTTATGGCTATTCTACTCCTTGCATTTCCATGGCAACTGAATATAATACATGCTGACCAAAGAATATTTTGTGAATTAGCAGCTAACTGGATAGCACAAGATAAACTTGTCATCACCATGTTCTTTTCTTGATTTAGCTTCTTTTCAATATAATGCAAAGCTAATTCAGGTTAGATTTAGGAACCTGTACAAAACCCAAAACAGCGTATTTATATCAGAGACAAAAATGCTAAAAAAAAAAAAAAGCCAAATGTCTTAATGGTTCTTCTAGGAGTGTGCTCTTTGCCCAATAGAGTTCCTAGGTTTTTTTTTTCCTTTTTAAGATTATGAAGACAGTGGTTGTGCCACTCTTTTTGCCAGTTTCTGCAAACAAAGAAACAATTTCCTTCATGTTAAGTTCTAATTTTACTGTAGGTTAGATTTCACCTTGCATTTCAAGGTGAAACATAACATCTTAAAAGATATTGTGGTAGCTCAGCCACCAGTTTTAACAACTAGCTAGTAATTGCAGCCTGTGTTTTAATGGTAAAAAACACATTCAATAAGAACAGTTCTAGATTCTTTTTCTATTTGAAAGGATTGCAGAAATTAAAAAAAAAAAGATCAATTTCTGAAGAATTAGCACAAAAGTTTTATTTTAAAATTGGTCTATGTCCCAATTCTAACAATTTTAATAAAATTTCTAGTGTTTTCAAAGCTTTTAAAAAATGACTCTTTGATACTTCTTTTCATTTCACTGTGAACAACACTAGATCATCTTGCTTCATTTCTGGTTTCAGTCAATATGGTCCAGTTCTTCTGGTTCTCAAACACAGTTCAATAAATATAATATACACACACAGGTTCTTGAAAACTAAGCAGAATCTGTGTTCAGTGTACAAAATGTGATAAAACATTATTTCTAAAAAAACATATTATTAAAAAAAAATGTTTATAAGGTCTTCAATAAAAATTATCAACAACTTAATTGGAGTCCTCAATTAACTTACCTCCAACAAGGTTACCAACATGTCCAGCCCAATAACAGGTATGTCTGACTTGAAGTAATTATCCTGATTTTTGTGTTCCAGTATCTGAAGCACAATTCCTGCAAAACAGGAATTGCAGCACACTGCCTTCTATGAGGCTGCACAGGATTTAGATTGCATGAGGCTTTGGATTTTGATGCCTGAATTCGACTACAAAACACCCTTATAAAATGTTCACAATCATTATATTTAAAAAAAAAAAAAAAGCTCAAGAGTTGAAGGATACCTGAAGCTATGTGTCAAGAGGGCCACCAACCAGAAAGCAGAAAGCAGCAATAATGCTCTTGATGCTGCCTGCACACTCGATTTAGTTACAGAGCAACAGAAGATGCAGCCTGAAAAGTAACCTACCAGAAGTCAAAACTAGAAAGAGAAAAGATACTTGGCTGCAAGCCAAACCACAAAGCCCTATAAATAAATAAACAAACCCATCCAAGACAGCCTTTTCCTCTTTGCAAAGATATCATTTGCTGACAACATCAGTCTAGCAGCCTGACTACCCATCACCAAAGGGAACACTGCCTTTAGGGATCTGTGGACACTGAGAGTCTCTATCTCATACTAGAACTGGAACATATGCTACATGCTCCTCTAAATACAAAAGGAACTAGAACTCTGGACAATCTGCAAATGACAGAAGATCCGAGGGAATTTTCAGACAAACCTGATGTATCTGCAGACCCTAACAGGCACTCACATGGCCTGACTGCCTTGAATCACATAGTTCACATTTGAGCTTTAATGAAGACATTAAACATAACCTGGAAAACATGACATTACAGTCCAGAGGACAACTGTGAAAGGATGAAAGCAAAATAAAATATATACCAAGGTTGAAAATGTGTGTCCTTTGATCGCTTGCGAACGATGAGCTTGTTGACTCAGCCTTTCTAAAAGTAGAACTCCAGTTACAAAGACTGCAGCTTCCACTGTATCACATCTCACTTCACCTTTTAACAATTCATGAGGAGAATGCTCCTGATAACAGCCCATTCACTGCTATCAGCCAATCCATTTTATTCATTGAAGGAAATGAGAGAGTTAACTGTACACCGGGCTTGAAATACCCACACATTTGTCCACTGCACCAGCAGAAACAGCAAACTCACCTTCTCCTCTATGCTCACCTACTGTAACTCACACCAAGGAGAGTAATTTTAAAAGGATACCCCTCCCTGTTACAGCTACACATAACAGCTTTTTATATCTTGCTTAGTTACATGAAATACTTCAAACTGCAACCAAAAAAGGCCTTCAAATCAAAAGATTAAATAAACCATCTAGCTTTCTAAAACCTAACTTACTCCTAGATACTAAACAGAAAATAATGCAGAAGGACAGTGTTTGCATGTGTTTTCTCTTGCAAAGAGTGTGAGAAGCCCTGAGAAGACAAAAGGCTGCACTCACACATCTAAGTACAGAGCCAGGAGAAGCAACAACCAGGACCAAACACACCTTAAGGTAAACATGATCTCCCCATCATTTATAAGAAATCTTCATATATAAACATTCATACACACACATACGCAAATAGAAACACATATGTGTCAAGCTGAGCTTTCTACAAAATTTATGAGCACAAATATAATTATATATTGAGAATAAGAACCTACAGTTGATCCCATACCACACTGTCATTATACAAAGCATCAGCATGAAATGTCAAGATCTTGGCAAATGATGCTGTCCCAGCCTCACCAGTTTTTATTTCTCCACGTTTTCTTGCTGCCATTACCGGTATTTATATCACCATTGCTTTGTACAATATTGTCTTCTGCTTGTTCTTGTTAAAATAGATGTTCATGTATTATGTATCATACTGTAAATGACTGTAGGGTATTTGGAGGCAAATAACCTATTTTTCATTTGTATGTCCAGCACTCTCTGTAATGAAGTATTGCTTCTTCATTAGTGTAAATGGTATGCACAAAAAATATTGGAAATACAGTGGTTTTAGCTGACTGCCACACCTTGTTTGTTCAAAAAAATCTGTTAAATGGTTTGAATTACACTGCCCAAAGCAAAAGCTCACTAGAATTCTGAAGAGTTTATACAAAAACATAAGCACATGTTGCACTATTATCCATTAGCAATGATCAGACAGGATGGTGTCCTGATTAGTTTCGACACTATAAAGAAAAAAAAGTTTCTAAGTTAAATACTTAACTTACCACTAAAAGCTACAATGAAGTATAATTCTTATGGCACACAGCATGTATGTAAGACTTTACTTTTTAAAAGTGTTCAGGAGTGCAAAATTTTTCCCCCTCTCCATGCCCCCTGCAGCATTTAATAGGATATTTAGTTTGACAAACACAATTTTATTTAAGAACATCCGTTTTAGCATTCTTCATAAGGACTTCAACTTTGTCTCCTCCTCCATCTGTGCAAGCACAGCATCCTGACCATCAAGACTGAAACAAATATTAGGCAACTGAATTCCACTCCCTGATCAAAATTTATCTTTACTTTCTTAGGAGCATTGCCTGTGGGCAGTGAAGATGCGATCTATACCACTTGTAAATTTCATACAAAGTCGAGAGAAGTTTCCCAAAATTAACTGGAAATAATATAGGCAAATGAAGAAGGCAGAAGACCTTGTCCATACCATTTGTAAGTTCCATATATTCATCGCTGAACGCTTCCATCAGTGCTGCCTCTGTACAGTTCTAAACATCCACTGGACTGACTGTGTGACCAGTGTCACTGTCCTTGAACAGGCAGGGTCACCAGTATCGAGGCCGTGCCACTGAGGACACAGCTGTGCTGGGCAGGGCACGTCTCCAGGATGGAGGATCAACAGCTCCCTAAGATTGTGCTCTGTGGTGAACTTGCTACCACAACAGAGGAGCCCCAAAGAGGAGATACAAGGACTCCCTGAAACAATCCCTCACTTTGGCCATACTGACTGCCATCAGGGCTCCACTCTGGGCTCCCGTCAGGAGACATGGAGACACCATCCATCACGCTGCTGCCTCCTTTGAGAACACATGGAGAATCAGTCTTAAGACTGATAAGACAGCACAGAAAGACCCATGCCTTGGCTGTCCCCTCACAGGACACTTTCTGCTGTGCCTTCTGCAACTGCACTGCCTGTCCCACATTGGCCTTATCAGCCACCAGCAAGTGTGTGGAGAGCCCTTCTGAAATCTTCATTCATGAAGCCAAGACATGATGATGATGATAATGATGACGACAATGACAACGATGATGATGATGACGATGATGATGATGATGATGATATTCATCATGCAGCATCTCAGCAGACTGCTTCTATCCCTGAGAACATGACTTTTGTTTTGATTTTCTTTTTTAATCTAATAAGGCTACTCACAGTGCATGTTTTCTTTCTTTTGGAGCAGCCTAGCAGCCTACCAACCCAGGTATTGATCCAGACTCAGTTCCTTTTAATGTCATCCACTGCAGTCACAAACGTGACAAGAGATTTGATGTACAGTCTTCTTACCCTGCATCAACTACATCAAGATTTAGAAAACAGCAGTCTTTTACACAAACAAAAAGATTTGCAGTCAGTTTACCACACCACATGTGCATGTCTCACACGGAAGGGCTTCCTGCTATCCACAAGGCAGAGAAAAGGTTTAAAGAGTTTGTACACACTGCAGCAAAAGTTGATAAGACTTTCACCAGAAACTAAGATGAATTTCTTTGATGTGCCTGCTGTCCTTTCTGCTCTAGAGTCAGCCAGTCATTAAGGCTCTGATTTCAATTAGGCAATGTACATAAGGCAATGTAATTTCAATTAAGTACAGGAATACTTTTAGTGACACTTCTGATGAGTTACATGCTTAAAGTTAAGCACATGCTGAGTATCTTCCTCAACTGATGCTCACATGTTTCTTCACAAATTCTGCCATAATGGAGATGCCTTAATGTCGTTTTTATCTCCTTCAAGTCAAACGCTTGTTGACTTGAGAAACCTTCAGCGTGGGGAGGCTTCAAATTGCTGGACTACAGGAAACCACTGCAATTACAATGCATTGCTTCTTGATCTTCCATTGCAGCCACAGGCAAAGCAACATAAAAGCTGAAACAAGTCCTCCTTAGTATTTTTCAAATGTCATTTTACCAGGACTGTGTCCTGAAGCTTTTACCTGCAATAGAACTGATTTAAACATGGAGTGATTGTGAAGTAGAGACTCACGTCATACCTGACTGTGCCACTTCATACCCTCAAACGAACAACTGACTTCACCTGCTTCTATTTCTTCTGTCTCATGAACACTACACATTCTATGCACTGTAGTATGTTTTAAAACTAAAGATTTTCTAAGTAATACTACCTGAAGTTGATGATGGCTTAAGAGCACAGTGGTATTAAATTGTCCACCTCCCTTTAATTTGAAAATAACTTTAGGAGTTCCTAAAGTAAGAAAAATTAAAACATTTCTATCTCATAAAAAATATTTTGCCAAGAACTGTTATGACCAAACAAAGCTAAAGCAAACACATAGTTTGTCTAAAGTACATAAAAGGTTTGCCCCTTATAAAAACATTATTACAGGCGAAAAGAGTACCTGTTTGTATATAGAAACTCTTGTGTTTTCAGAATGAATGTCTTAGAGATAATTTTTCCCACAGGTTGTCTAAATTCTAGAGAAAGTTATCCTTTACTATGCCTATTCCCTTTCAGCAGCCTCTGGCTTCCCAGTCTCCAAAAGGGATGTCTGTCTAGCCCATCCCTTTTTTCTTCTAATTTTCTTTTATGTAATGTTTGTACCTTTCTGGTTTTGAAGTCTTGCTATTTGTACTCACTATTCTTTCCTCCATGTATGCTGGTTTAAATGTTCCACTCCCACTGAGATTCTTAATCCAACCTCCTCCCTCATCTTCTTTCACTTTTTAGATTTTTTTTTTTTTAAATCGTGGTGGGTTTTGTTTTGGTTTGGTTTGGGTTTTTCCCTCTTAAAATAATATTCAGGGAATGGGAAACCAAAATGGCTCACATTACCACTGAGGCATCTCTAAATGGCAAATAAATAAGCTATCTGAATAGTGACATTCATTCTAATGAGATGCCAAAACTTTATAACAAACAGCAAGATGAACACATGCAGGCTCTTCATGCTGCCATTTGTCCTTAGTCAGAAAGACAGACCAGAGGATCTGAGATGTCCAGCATTTCCATCCTAAAAAAACCCTGGGAGAAAAAAAGTAATTCATACCCTTGACATTCATTTGGGGGAAGAGGAGAAGAGAAAGCAAAGCCTCTTTTTGGGGGTTCCAAATTGACTATCAATTTTTCAACATTAGATCACCTAAGGTCCAAGCAAATATTGCTCCATGAATTGTACAAGCACAGCTGCAGTCAGCCCCTCCATTTGTTACCTCAACAAAAAAATAAAGAACACCAAGGAAAAGTACAACTTCAAAGAATAATTAACTCAGTGATGAGACACAAACATGAATTTCTTGATGCTTTTTTAGCAAAGAGTAGGACATGGAAATCAAGAGACACCAGACAAATATGGCAAGGGAGAAGGCTGAAAAGATGGCCAAGTATGAAATTACACCAACCTAAAAGCCCTGCAAAGCAAAGAGAAACAAAAGTGTTGGTGCACACAGCACAGTCAGAACAAAACGTGGCAATTCCAGGCAAAACTATGGAGACGTCATTTAATTTCAAAACTGAATGTGCTCCTACTCTGCCTGGCATATCTGGCTGACCTCTCCCTACAGCCATCTGACAGAAGCAAGACAATTCACAGGTCTCGTTTTTCTCTGGACTGGCACCCACAGCAGATGGTTCTGAGGGTGCTGGGTAAGATATTGCCTCAGCTTGGGTGTAGTTTTTGCTTTTGCTTTCAAAGTAGAAACCTGCTTCTACAGCTTGTCTTCTGACTGGACACTGAGAAATACTCTGCCTGGAATAGACTTATCCAGAACTGTCAAGAATAAAACCTAAAGAATTATTTCTCCAATGCTTTTCTATCTCTCATCTAGTCTTAGTCATTGTGCAATTCTAATGCCAGTTATGAAACACACGAGGCTGCTCCAGTTCCAGTGTTCAAGTCTCAGCATTGGTCTGACTTTGCAAAACATCCCCTCCTCAGCCTCCTGTGATTAGTTCACAGCTGTGGTTTGGAAGTACATAAGGAGCCTGTAAACAAGGTGAAAGAGGTACTGACTGGTTTCCAGCTAGCAGGAAATAAATCTACCTATCAACAAAGCTTAAAAAAAAAAAACAAAACACAAAAAACCAAACCCTACCCCCCAGAAAAAAAAAGTCACAAAAAAACACCAAAAAAAAACCTGTTTATGCACTAAGCACAATCTTCTGATCTCAGGGCAAGCCTCCATTTTCCAGGTTTCCACACACAAATTGGGCGGAAATTCTCTAACTAGGACTCAGCAGAGTGCTTGTAGTAGAATAACTGCACCAGGATTTCAAAGCTAGTAACCCAATTAATTCTGTCTCCTCCTAAAAACGAATTGTGGGTCTCCTCCAGAAAAGGTGTCCACACAAAATATAATGAAGACTGATGAAATTTATAAATATTTGAGGACTCATAACAATTTTTTACCCATTTGCCTACTAAGTTACTGCATTTAAACCAAAAATGTTGATGGTATTGCTTCTACAGCTTGGAAATGTGTTAAATCTTTCATTTTCTACCCAGAGGAAAAGAAATGCCTCTCTGGGGTCTGCCAGAGCCATAAATTACATCTGCATGAAGTGCTGCTTCAAGTTGATTTGTGTCAGTGCGCCTCCATCTTGACTCCACCACACTCCTACAATTCCAAACTTCGCTTCCATGAGCAGAGGCTGCTAATAATTAGCAGAGGCAGAGTGGCTGAATGAAATATTTGGAAGTATTTTAACCCACAGCTGGTCATTTTTCCTAGGATTTCACCAGGGCTATAAATAGCTAACTCGAGACTGTTAGAAAGTCTGAAATGAATAGAAATTCAAAACAACAATATAAAATTAGCATTTGACTGACAATAGGCCTGCTTGCCATAAAAAGTAGGTCCTTGATCTGCCCTAAATGAAGAAGGCTCACTTTTAAAAGCAAAATGTTCACTTTGACTATAAAATTTGTACAATGCCCTGATACACACCTCTCCAGTGCCTTTGCTGTAAGTACACAGACGTCACACTTAGGCCTTCCTTCCATTTTGCAAGCAGCACAGACTATGGATGGCAAGTTCACTGTTAAAAATGACAGTGAAATAACAGAAATCCCTTTGAAAAAATTACAGCCCTCTGTAATTTTCTGGTTCTAAAGAAGGCACAAATCCAAGGAATTATAGAAAATGATGCAGCATTCTCTGCTTCTCTACATTTTGAAAGAAGCAAGAAAGGCTACTACAACTAATGTTTCAAAGGTGAAATCAGCCTCCAGTTTTTAAAGATCCGTGACTGAGCTGGCATAAGAATAAGATGGTGCTAATATATCCAGTGATTTGAATAAGCATAACTCAACCTCAACATCCATATGTTAATAGAACACCCTGACTCTACTCATCACTCACATTTTCTTCAATTTGTGTGGTCCGTGCAATAGCTTAAAAATCATGAGCTTACTGCAAGGTTTACTTTCATTTACAATGTCCAAAAGGAACAGCATGACAAAATGAACAGAACAATACAATACCTTGTTGATGTTTGTATGAGGGCAGCATTACACCCTAAGTCAACCATGCCAAGAAACCCCAGCATGTGGATACAGCTATGCCAACAGAAGCTTTGCCCAGCCTGTACCATTCAGGAAAGTAGCATAATTACATTGTCAGAAAAACCTGAGACAGATATTATTTAGGCTAGATAAGACTTGACTTAGATAGCCAATTTCAACACTGTTAAGCTTTAAAATAAATAACTTTTCAATAGGAGTGCTTAAGAAAGCAGAGAGGAAAAAGCACATCCTGGAGTTTTTCCAAAGCACTTTGACAGTCAGAGCAAGGGGAATGCTGCCCATCCTCCCAGTACAATCAAAGTACCTAAAACATCCAGTTCCAGAAGTCAGCTTAGTCACAAAGGCCTCTCAAAGGAGTACCCAAAGAGGACTTTTCTTTAAAATTCCAGATCTCAGACTACATGCAGTGATATTCTGGACAGTACCTTGTACATGTAAGGCAAGTTAGTAACTGGCAGCTGCCACAGCAGCAGCAGCAACTTCTATTTTCAGTATTAAGGCTTAATACAACACACATTCAGCTGAAAACAAAGGAAATGTTAATACCTGGCTCGCTCATAACGCTTTTTACTCATAAAATTCAGAGTATAATAGTGTCTTCTTTTTATTCTGTGAACTCTGAGAAAAATTAAGACACAGAACAATTAATTCAGCTCCTGGTCAAAGTAATTAAAGGAAGAACTGAAAATTGAGCCTGAGCCTTCTCTTTGCCAGTCTTTTATCACTTTTCCTTAGAAAAATACACATGCAAATATCATAATGAAAATCTATGTGTGTACTATACACACAGAAACACCACTATTGCCAGGATATATGCATTCTGAAATGTCAGTTTTCTTATGAACAGAAAATCTACAATGAGCCAAGAGCATACAGCCTGTAGAAGACATTTTTTAGAATTAAAGCTTTTCTAAGATCACATATAATTCTACATTACTCATAAAGACTAGCAAATCCTGTTAGACAATGCTGAGAAATGTGGAGATGTATCCAAGCTTACCTTCTCATGATTTTCTATCAGGATTTCAACGACGATATTCTGAAATTTCAGGTCCATGATGGCTGCTACAGTTTCTTCCTGTGGCCTCATTAACGTTGGTCCAAATACTACCCCTAGATTTGCCACAGTCATTAGATTCCTCTTGGCATGTTTTGAAACACTTTTTGAAAAGAATTGAAGGAAAAAACAGGAAATAAGTTATGAAAAATTTCCATTACTGTTGGAAACTCCAGTCTAAAAATGAAAACATTACAGTTCCTTAATCTAGATTTTAAAAGTTTGTTTTGTGCAAAGCTTCTTCAAATAAAGTCTGAATTATGGAAAACAGAAAAGCCATTCTTCCACTAGCAATTTAAAGACAAAAGCAGTCTCTTACTGAACTTAACTATATAAAATGCACTTAGCCTTGGACCACAGTAAGTGTGAAACCAACTTAAATTTGCTAACAGATCTCCACTATTCACTTTGCCAGAATTTGCAAAAAGAAAGTATAATGTTCCCTTTCTCACTTCAATCAAACCCTCAACTGCTGGCAGGATTGCTAAAGCAAATACTTATACGGCTTCATTAATGGATTAGATTTCTGCCTTTCCCGCCAAAACACACACAGCATGAGTCAAATATCTTCTCTGCTTTTGCACTTTTGGTTCTTGGTATTGTGTATGACAGCATCAAGATGGGCTTCAGCTCCAGCCATACTTAACTAAGGCCCTTTGAAGTTAAACAAAGGTAAGGACAGTAGAACTGACTAGTTAGGAAAGCAGGTCACAAAACTTACTTTGCTAAATGTTTCACCAAAATTTCCAGCATCTCTCTGTTCTTTTCTGGGAGTTTATGGACCAAGAAGTGAACAGCATTAACTCGAGATTCAGGACTCCCACTTTCTATGGGACATAGAAACAAATTACTAACTCAAAACCCAAAATGAAATAAAATCCACAGAAGCTTCTCCCACCCCTGCAGAGAAACACATTGCACGCATTTTGCTTCAACACTTATGTATCTCCAAACATAGCAATATTGAACATATGTGCTTTGTTTTCATAAGTAATCTTGTTCTAGAATTATCCACTTATTTGCTTATTTTGTGAACTCATCTTTCAATCCACCTGCAAAAGAAAGCCTTTGTTCATCTATTTTTAAACTCCAACAGATGCAGTTATTGTTTTGCTGCATTGGATTCATCTGCTTACAGATATACTGCAAGGTGAAGAGCAACATCACTGGGTGCCACAGAATGGAACTGTGCTTTTTTACATTTTGGCATCATTAACTGATTGCCCTCATCATTAGAATTCAGTTTTGTTGGTACCATGCAGGTAGTGGTCCCTTACTTTGGAAACTGCATAAGACAATCTGTGCAAAAGATTCATATGCTCAGAAAATCTAATGAACTCTGAAGACAGAAGAATAACCATGTAAAAAAACCCTACTGAGATAACTTCAATAAAGTGCTTGAATAACAAAAGCATCCCTCTCTAGTACAGTATAGAAATAAAGTAAAAGTAATCTATGTCTTTTTCTCTGTGTCAAGTGTCAAACTGAAAAATGTTCCCTACATGTTTCACAGGGACACAGATGCAAACAAGAATATGTAAAAGATTAAAATTGTCCCTTCTTCCCTTAATACAGGTCAAAGCTGTATTAAATTACAAAATTACATTTCAGTTGTGGTTACAATGAGAGGAGTGGATGTGTTTATCTTGTGCATAATGATATTTAGTACAAGGTACACAGAGAAAAATTTAGAACCTACTCAGAATGCATGAAGTTTGGACACCAAGACGACTCCTCAGGTTCCATTTTACTCTCAAGGCAATTTTTATTGTTAAATGTGTTTCATATAAAATACCACCGCATTTCTCAGTGCATACTGCTACAGATTTTGGGGTATTTTTCTTCTTTGCATGTTGCTACAGATTTTAGGGTTGGGTTTTTATTCTTTAGCAGTGAACACCCCTGCACAGATTGCAAGAAAAAAGACTACAAAAATGCAAAACATTTTAGTTTCTAGTCAGCTAACCAAATTCAGACAATCAGAAAAACATAAGTTTTCTTTAAAGCAAGAGTATTTTACATGTATGTCAAATCACAAACCCTAGTTAAAGAATGGCTAAGCAACTTAATCACAAGGCTTATATAGTTTCAATCTACACTGATAAAGAAAAGAAAAATGAAAGGAGAACCTTTTAATTTTGGTTCCCCCCGCCTCCGCAATAGTTTCAGAGAAAAGGATATTCCTTGGGTTTTTTATAGCCACCAGAGGAAACAACACTGGCTACCTATTTTTAAGTATACTGTAACTCAGATCTGCAATGCTGATTAAATCTCCCCACAACACAGAATCAACTCTCCATAAAATTGTTTACCTCTTACAAACTCTGTACAATTTAAAACACGTGAATTCAACTGAATTCTTTTATCGAAAGAGGTTATAAAATAGAGGAAGGAAAACAAAGTGAGAAACTGCTGGCCAAACCTCATAGGTCAGGTAATTATTTTAACACTTTCCAGTACAAGTGGGCAGACTCACCATCTACATAAGTGTGTTGCATTTCTTTGTTTAAGTCTTTGGCCTCTAAGATGTGTTTTGGCAATCAGTTTCATGGGCTAATTCTCATTTTGAATTAAGGACCACGAGTGAACACATTCTGCAGACCTGGAAAGTCACTAGAGCAATCCAAGGAAGATAAAGCAATTGTCTCAAATGTTTATTCTAATTTTGCTTTCCAGTTTGCCAGAAGCGCTACAGGCTGGAAAGAAAATCAGCTAAATATCTGTTTGATACTTTGCCAAAAACTTTCTTACACAGTTTCCCGCCATCCTCTTCCAAAAAAAATTCCATGTGCATTAGATACCATGCAGCTGAACTACAAAAGCTGTTGTCTTCTCCAAGTCTGCAACTGAACTGCCATAGTGTAATCTGCTCTGCTCTTTCCTTTCTTCTAATATCCGATGCACATTCAAGTCAGTCTGGAAACAGACCTAACAAGGCTGAATACAAGGGTCAGCTCTGCTTTAAGGATTCAAGTTAGTATCTTTTCTTTTACTAAGCTTCTTTATAAGTGGAAGATTAAAAAGAAATAAAATCACAGTCTCAGTAGATATTTACCTTTATGCAATTACAATAGTAAGGCTGAATGTTTACAGTGTACGTCCAAAAGTTTTTCCACACAACTAAAAATTGAGATTGCTAAGTCAGTCACAAGCTTGTTTGTCAGTAGTCATGTCGTATGTCAACACTGGAAACTGGTTAAAACCTACAAAAACTTTTATTATTTCCCATTCCTAGAGCTCCACTGGCTTGAAGAATTTTTCTGAAACTTCATTTGCACTGTGCTCCTAAGGCCACAACAATACTAAAAGAGAAGTCATATTTACTGGCAGGAACGATGAATTCTCCATGCAATTCATATGTCATCAATGGCTCTGGAAGGCTTCTGTAAAACAAGGATGACATAATAAATTCAGCTATATTTCTTTATATCTGTATTTACACTACCTTTTTAACATTCAGTAGTATAATCTTGAATTCAACTATGTTCAAATAGCAAATTCAGTACTATCAGAAAAATAAGACTAAATACATTAATTCATCTCCCACAAGCTGAAGTGATGCTTTCAGTAAGCATGTCTGTTGGCTTTGGTGCCATAAGGCACCTTTCCAAATCACAACACTGAGACTGTTTCTCAGATGAAGAGTGCATGCATATACTAATTAATTCTTCATTAGTGCTTTTAAAATACAAAGAATCACAAGTTAGTGCCTTACTTAGAAAAAAATAAGGCCCTAAAACAGTTAAGTTTGCTGAATAGGAGCCATCCACAAATCAAACTTCTAAAGCATTTCAGATGGAAAAACTGAAATTGAAAACCTTAGTCATCAATTAAAAATGTACTGAAAAATGGAAATCTGAGTTAAAGCATCAGAGTTAAAACCTTCATTTATTAAGTTGACTTTGATGATGCGTATGAAATGCTGTGAGTAAACACTCAGACAGGAAATACTGTAAATGGGGAATACTTCATGTGGGGGAATAGTTCATCATGTGTAATTTTTTTTCTTTCCTACTTTTGTTTCACTAATATTATTTTTTCCTATGCTCCATAAGAGAGGCTGTAGAATGATAATAGTTCTTCAGCATTCTTTGATAGTGGTTACAGTAATACTTCATTTAATAAAACCAGCAGATTAAAACCACTGAATTTGTTTGATTATGAGAATGCAAAAGTTCTATGTTCTGTGCTCTTGATAAGGAATTGGCCAAGGCGTTTGAACAATGAACACATCCAGAATTCTTACTTTTAACACTCAAAACACCATTACTATTGCACCAGAGCAAGGACCAGAGGGGAAAGAGGAAAACATTAACCATTTCATAATCTTTTCCCCTTTCCTTTTGCACTGAAACACAAAAAGGCAAAAAATGCCTTTAACAGTCTTAGCTGACTTTCAGAAATAACTCCCATCAAGTTGGTGTCTGAACCAGAGAAACTCTTACTTAATGATCATAAAAATGTTTAGGGGCTTTTATCATATGAACATTAGATGATTTTTCTTCCCCAAAGACAATAGCAAAGATGGTATTTGCAAAGAATGAACCTATATTGCCAAAATATGGGAGAAGTAATGTTGCCTAATACAGTGCAAAGGAGATTTAGAATACAGAATTCATAGTCTGAAAAATAAATAAACACATGTGTGAGAGAGATTTACCGCAGATACTGCTTCATAGCACTGGTAATTGTCTTCACTTCCCAATCTACAGAGTTTTCCAGGTCAACTTCATTACAGGTTTTTGCATCTAGAAAATAATCAGAAAGAGAAGAGGGGTATAAAAAAAAGGAAATTCTAAAGCAGTATGAGCTACATGAGCAGCAACACATTAAATTTAACCATTATATATTTATTCACATGAACACAGAAGTAGTGTGTTCTTATTACTATTAGTTAATGCTAAGAAAATTTAATATCCCAACCTCTTTATCCATTCTATTTGCATATTTTGTTTTTTAAAGTATTTATTGCTAATTTTTTTCTTTCATGAAGGATAAAAATCAGTTTAATGGAGTACAATCTCCATAGCAATCAGGATTTTCACACCTTTAATTAAGCAGGAAGATGTACACCAACACAGAAAGATGTACAAAAACCATTTAGAAAAAAGACCCACTAAGCACAACTTATCTTTTATTCTTTCACTATTTAAAATGCAAGTACACCAAGAAATCTCTTTAAATTCTCTCCACAGTTTTGCTTGTAAACTGTTATTTTGGACTGCTGAGGAAAAAGGGTATCAAAATGCTATATGACCCTCCTGACTATGTGAAAACCTTTAAAAGATGCTTCAGAAGTAGAAAAAGGACTCTTCTATCAATAAGTTACTTCTACAGGATAGTGCAGAGGTACTCTACCCTGAGTGTTTCCCTTGATCAGTTTTAGCCAACTGGAACAAGTGCCTGCTTGCTTGATCATTTGGGAGGTTCACAAAACTCCTTTTATCTTCTACCAGGTTACTTGGTAGACTCTTACAACATGATAAATGTTATAACTTTGACAAATTGTGTGGTTAATCAAACTGAATGGTCACATGGTCATGGGAATGACCCATCAGGTCGAAGATTTTCTTTGCAGAAAACAACACACCACATGGGAATGTTTTTCAACCCCAAAAATTTGTTTTGGCCTCAAAACATGACGCGATAAATAGCTGACACAAGAAGGTCACATGTGTATGGCCAAACCAGCCCCATCTATTTGGTAACTTGAAGTGCTTGAGTGTCTGTTACTACTGCTCCATGTTTCTGTCAGTCACTACAGGAAACTCCAGCAGCAGCTAAAGTCATGGTTGAATTCTGGGCTGGCAATTAAATGACAAACCAGGACACTGACACAGATTACGTGTTGATCAGTTCATACAACTCAGAATCCATTTATTACTTTGCTCGTCAGACAAATGACAGACACGTTTTAAAAATCAAATTAGGATCCCTGATTAAAGGTGCAGTCTTTTTACTGGGACTAAATAATTCTGTTCCAAAGGCTGTGCCAAGCAATTATTTATGTAACTGAATATTCTCCCTCATTATATCAATTATTTAAATCTCATTTTAAAATACAAGTCAGATAACATTTTCTACGAAATCGTTACTAGCCAACCGCTAACCAAAGTACTCAGCTGTCTCAGGAAATATTTTCTTTTTTCTTTTTAGATGCTAGCTGTTTCTGCGTTCAGATTCCCTTTCTTTGAGAAGAAAACATTTCTACTGAATTAAAGAAAAACTACCACCACATCAGAAACTAGTGAAAACTATAGGGATTTTGTCACCAAACCACTATGTATTATCCAGTTTTTAAATAACTGCTTCATAATCATCAACATCCTTTACAGTCAAAAGATGCATTATGTGAAATTTGTTGATGAATTTGGAGAGGAAAATAGCAAGTGTCTGAATTCCAAAGGAAGTCTCTTAAAATAAAAAATAGAAAGCATTGCTGAAATATTTAATTATCTCTTAGGGAAAGGAAAAAAAAAACAAACTAACACAACTGACAAAAAATTTGGCCCTGCTACCAACCCCAAACAACCCTAGTTTGACTGTGGAGGTATCATAGTTGCCCTCCATAGCTCTGTGTCCCACCATCCCATACATTTGGCTGTCCTCACTCTATTTTTCCTTCTGTCTCAAACAACCTAGACCATTACAAGAACTGGAATTTCTACTGGGATTTGAAAAATGACTCAACTGGTTTCCATGCTACTTGTTTACATAGCAGCCACTGTGCACCGAATGGCAACTGAACAGATATAAAAATAACCAGGCAGATTTATGGAACAGCTTTTGACAGATCAGCTTTAAATTTCAGGCATGTCTTTCAGACAATAAAGGAGCTAGAGTTTATAAAAGTCCAGTTCACTCAACTAGGTTAGGTGCAGATTCTCTCTGCTTTCATATGCAATATGCCCACAGTAGGAGTGTATGCATATTGAAATTTATTGTAGATAAAGTAACAAGGAAGTCAGTGTGATTGTTTTGAAAGCTTGGTTTAGAAAAGGCAGAAGTACCTAAAAATGTTCTTCCACAACATGTAATGTCTGGCATTATTCATGCCAAGCAGCATCACAAACCAAACTGAACTCATCAGCAGAAACTCCAAGTCCTTAGCAGTCACTTCAGCACGAGAAAGAGTCTGTATAAAAGCTGACCTAGGTAGTGGCTTTTACGAAATCTATCTGGGAAGCTTGTATGAAATGAATCACATCAGATCCATAAGGTAGATCACAGACAAAACAGAAATTGGCCCTAACTGAACTGAACACCCTGATGGCTGAAGTGCTTATAATAGATTCCCATAACATCAGAATTCCTGTTTATAATTAGATATAAAATTAATTTAACATTTTACCTTTAAATGTATGATCTGTTTTCCTTACAAATGCCTCACTTAAATTTAGACAACTATAGCCACAAAATAGAACACTGTAGCCCAACGCCAGTAACATGTAACTTCAGTGATTAATTGCAAATTAACCATCTTTTTTATAAGCAGAACTGTGCATTTAGTTGCTGAGCTAGATTTTAACATTTTAACATTGAAGATGAAAATCTATGCATTCACAGTATTAGAAAGCATGTACTGGTCTTCTAATACTACCTCAACACTCAATGTCTTTCCCAAATTTTATAGAAAATATTCTGAAAAGGAAAACTGCATGCTATTATCTCCCTGGTTACTATTTGGAAGACTTTTTTGCACTTTGGGCCTTTCAGACTGTGAACCTCATGGTCAATGACAGGTAGCTTAAAATACTTTGAAATTTTATCAAACATTTTAAAATACAGAAAGTTAATATGAGGATTTTATGATTCCAAAAAGATCTTTCATATAAAAAGGGTATCTAAGAGTATATCCTGAGACAAAGGATTAAAGATTAATCAGTCATTTTAAATTCTCTGTACCGCTGTATATGAAAAAGAAACCCTCTTTATTCTTCCCTGAGGACAGGCAGATAAAGAGTACAGATAGGATTGCTTTCAACAAAGCATCTGAAAAAGAGCACCACCTGCTTGTACCCTAACTTTTTTTCTGTTCAGTATTTTGCTTCGACTTGATACTACTGTATTCCTCCTGCTTCAAATAAATATATGAATCTTGGGATGACAAAATGAAAAAAAATGTTTCTAATTTTTAAAAAATAACTAAAGGCAGATGCTGGGATACCCAGTAAACTCTTTCAGCTGCTACTGAACCACTGGCAACCTGAGTCTATTTAATTTGGATACCACTAATGGCAAAGAGGAAAATTTTCCTGCCAGACCTTCCTGCCCAAGTTAAGCCAGTAAGAGCAAAGCTGAAAAACATCTTATGGTATCAAATTCATTTAACTGAGACACTCATGAGTGATAACACATCATTATTCCCATGGTCAATGGCTAAAGATGGTTATTGCTTATTGAAGTTAAATCCAACACAGAGAAACAACCATGAGAACCTGTTACAGATCAGAGATTTTTATTAATCTCAGTTTGTATTTCTAAAAAGAGTCTTTTGTTACAATACTTTAAAGATACAGGCAGATTTGTGTGCACTAATGGAAAACAGGGTGCTGTTAATATTGATTAAAGTAGGATATCATAAATTAATATTTAGCAAGGTCATTATGACAGATTGATATGACACACAGGTCCTCAAGCCTGATGTCTTATCATTTCTGAAGAGACAGCCTGCTTGAAAAAATAAAGGAAGGAAAAGAAAAAGTCTTACAGGTGGCACTGAACTGACAGCAGCGTATAATATAAAAGCGCTTTGTCATTCACATAATGTCTGGGGTAATGAAATGAATTCACTTTCTGGCTTCCTCCAGTTTGCAGTGCCAAAGAACACTGTGTTATCAGCACAGATGGAGCATGCATGGTTCTGGAGAAGAGCCTGGTGCAAACTGCAAACAAGCTTCTTTGCATACCAATGAATCCCTGAGAATCAGACCTTTGCTGTCAAGTGACAGGTTTGGAAGCTCTATAAAAATGAACTAATCCCAGTGGTCTTGTCTGACTGCATGTACTGTCAGTTCTCAGGACAAGAAACTGGGAAACATAGCACATCTTGCAGTCATGGCTACTACTTTGGTGAGAGGTAGCAGGCAGATAAGAGATTTCATCCAGGTGCCAATTTTTTTTTCTAATTCCCCCTTCCCTTCATGACAGAGGAGTGGCAAGGGAGCTACAGTCACTGGCATTGAAGATGCATCAAAATTTCCAGAAAGAAACAGGTGGAACAAAGTTTCTGAGAATTTTATGAATTAAAAAATCTTAAAAGTGACAAATGGCTAGCTAGGTACAAGAGAGTCCAAAATGTTATCCACATATAAGATCTATACTACTAAGTTTATAAAAACAAATCCCTTCTCCATCTGTCTCCCGCCTTGGCACGTAGCTGTTATTAATACTTATATCATATTCCTCCTCTTAAACCAGCAGGCTAAAATGAAATATTGTATTTTGCACTGTGATTAACTAAAGACACCATGGGTGTGTACATCTGTACATCTTAGAGAAGGGAAAAGAAAGGTGGAAACTTCAAACAATAAAGGAATAAGCTATAAAATTTCTTGAATATGGTAGTTTGAATTTCCTCATGAGACCCTTCATTTTAGGATGCTTTAATCCCTCTTACACCAGACTTGTACAAAGCCCATGATTTGCTCCTACATGTCACATAGAGGTTCTCTGAGTTTACTCTTACCAATTACTCTTGGTCTTGCTAAACCAGAGGAACTTACAATGATATGGAGATTATTTGCATGGACTAAAGCAAAATAAATATAAAGAACAACTGCAGGCAGACAGTTTTAAAAATAAATATTGACAGTAAAACAGCAGGGAATAAAATATTGTAAGAAATGATTGTAAAATAGAGGCATACCCATCAACAAACTCAGAAGTCTCTGGACCTTTGAACTCACCCCCACAACTCTGTACAATCCTTGGTCATTTATACCTATTATGCAAAAAGAGAAGAAAAAAAAAAAAGGCAGATAAATCACAGTCAAATTTAGTATTATAACTTTTCCTGAGGCAACAAATTCTTCTCAAAGACAGACAGACTACATAGTATTAACACAGTCATAAGAACAACACCACAATTAAAGTATTGCAAGAACCTTTTTTTTCTGTCTGAAGTTCACGTTTGATTTTGATAAAGATTTCATGTACTTCAATTCCACTTCAGAAACTGGAAGTAGAAACAACAGGGACAAACTCTTGCTTGAAAAATTGCCTGCTATTTCCAGATTTTTCAAATGACATTTTGGGACATTAGCATCTCCATTCTAATTATACAAAAACTGAACTAACAAATGCTAAAGTAATATTTAATAAACTTAATTTTCCTTGTTTCTAAACATGTGGCTGTCAACAAGAGTTTGGATAAAATCAAAAAGTAAAAATAAAATAAATTTTAAAAAAATACCTCTTGAGCCTATTCCCAGTCCTCACAACCAATGCTTTTTCAAGTTTGTAAAGGCTTCTCATTTAAGAGATGAGGCTTCATTCCAACTCACTGTGGTCCACATACTAGTTATGTCCAGGGGCACCACCACAAGTCACTGAAATCAGTACTTCTGGTTTTGTTTGGGATGAATAGAGTAGCTATAACTGGTATATTTTCAGTCCCCTTCTCTCCTTTCACATGGACACTGGGCCACTTTCCTGTCATTACTCTGTGCATTTCCATCCTCTCACACACATTCACTTCTCAATCTCTTTTCTTTCCCTGCTTTTTCCTTCCTTTACCACATGCAGTTTTATCCCCACAGAAACAAAACTATGAATATAACTTGAAAGAAAATGTGAGGGAGAGAAAGAGCAGAGAAGGAAAAGGGCAACATAAGGTATGTTTTTATTTGCTGCATTGTTTCAGAGCCCATAGAGTAGGAGGCAAAATATTGCAGTACTGAAGCTGACACAGATGATTGAGAGGCCACAAAACAAGCAGTCATCCATATACACCACCATATATATACCCACCACTTCTATACCCACAGTGGCCCAGAAGAGTAACAATGCCACCAAATACCTGTGTTTCTACTCCAAGGGAATATTTTCAAATAACAGATTATGTGCAATTCTTATTCAAACTATCCTACAACAAAGGAAGACTTGTGGAAAATTCCCAGAATCCATACAAAACTCTTCCGACTCAGAGAAAGAAAATTAAAACCAGTCATATGAGAAAAACTGTCTTGCTAAATAAATATTAGATGAAGTATGTAAAAATTATTAGCCTTTTAATGAATTACTGTCAGATGCCACCACAAGACACAGCAATTAATTACCAATGAGGAGAACCTTGCATTCTCCACCTCCTCCTCCTTCATAGCCTTGCTGCAGCTTTTCCTTCTTCTCTCACCCCCTCCTGTTCCTCACAGTCTGCAGCCTCTTTGGCCATGTCATGTCTTTGAGGGACTGCTGAGCTCCTCCCTGTCTCTCCTGCACTGCTCCATCCTCTGTCTGAGAGCAAAACCCACTGGCTATGCCAGCAGCTGCTGCTCTCTGTTGCTCCACCTGGGCAAAACTGATCCTTTTCTTCACAGGAACTGCTGCAATGATGCTGAGTCCTAACCTAGATGTCATGCTCAGGGTAGACTCAACTTCACAGAATAAGGCAGATCTCCAGTGCTGCATCTGCCAGCACCAAAACCCACAACTCTGGAGTAGGCTCACAGTTTAGCTGTGCTCAAAAGGAGGAATTGCTAAAAATAGCCGTGTAGCCAGAGTACTATTCCTCTCAAAATACGAATCCAACCAAGTTTTTTAATGATCCCCAGAACAACTGTGTGATATAGCATGCTACACACCACTTAATGACTGCCAGCTCTAATAAATAAATAAATAAACATAGTCTTTGATTCACTCCAAACAAGGATGCACAAGAAATTTGTCCTGAGAGAAGCAATTATTTTTACTTCAATATTTCTCAGAAGTGTCCAGGAAAATTCCATTACAAAAGTAACACCAAGCTTTTAATTTTCTGCCAAAATGCATCCCGCATTTTTTAATACAATGTCTACAGAAAAACCCTCCTGCATTGTATGCAATAAGGTAAAAAGCTGCAGAAACACTGTCACAGTCAAATACAGCTCAGCTGCTTTTGCTTATCTCAGAAGTTGCTTCACGAATTCCCCTGCTTCTAACACTAAAATCAGAAGGAACAAAACTGTGCTGATCTCAAACATACATTTACAGAACTAAATATAATTAAGGTCAAACCACAGAAACTACTGCTGAATATTAGAACTGACATGGTATGCAAAAGGCTCTGAAATTACTGCAGTATTGAAACTAAGACAATTCTTAGCAATAATCATGAGTCTGTGAGAGTAATTATCAGATAATTGATCCGTTTCAAATTCATCAACCTGAAAAAAGCACAGCTAATTGCAAGCAGACATCAAGAAGTGCAAAGAGGAATTAATATTTCAACATAGTTCTAAATGATACCTTTAAACATACTTTCAAATGATGTTTTATTTAAAACTTTCAAACCCAGTTTGAAACAGCAGTGGATCTGATTTCATCTGCACATTTCAGATCTCCAGCACCCCCAGACTGATAAGACTTGGCTTTTACAGACACAATTGACAAGATGACTCACTGGAAGGAAGAGCTTTACCACCGACTGAAATGCTGAAGGGTTCAGACGCTGTGTCTGCCGGCTCAACCAGAATCTATTGGCAACTTCGAAAAGTAAAGCCCTGGGGGATAATTTCCTTCATATTTACATTATCTCAAGATGTTTGGCTGTCTGATACAAGAATTTGGCACAGGTACACGGTTTGTGAAACATGCTTGAAAAAGTAAGGTATTGTAAGTTAAGCAGTAATTTATACTGTTTAATGTAAAGATGTTTAATGTAACACCGTTTGTGTTGTAAGCAAGGTACGTAGGCAAGTTTACTTCGAGGCTGGCACCATATGTGTGGCTGACACAGACTAGCAATATAGCTGCAAATACAACTTGTTATACCAAACTCTCCAGCACAGAAACAGTGGTACAAATGACACTCTCAATTCAAGGTATTGCCAGATTTTAATTTTTGGGTTGTTTTTTTTTTTTAAATATATTACGTGAAAAGGTTTTCCACTTCCTCCTCACCATCTTTCTTTCTCATGAGCAGGCAGCCCGGACAGACGGCTCAATGCTGCCATCTCTCTCTGCAGCTCAGATTAGCAGCTCCGGTACTTTTGAAATCAAGAGAAAACACTGCTCTGGCAAACACTTAACTACCACATCCTCACAGAAGATAGAACCAGCTTCTTGCATACAAATACACTGACAGAATGTTTACTACAGGAGCAAAGAGCTCTTTGATGTTTCTTTAAACTTTTGCCCCATTGTGTTGTTCTCAGAATTATAAATGAAATACTCCAGTAGAATCCCCAGATGCTCTCTCAGAGATAAAATACTGGTGCACATGCAATCAGCACTGAGCTCAGTACATAAGAGAAAAGCTGCATATGTTGATGTGTATCTGAGTGTCTCCTATCAGGTAAAGCAGAGCCAATGTCTTACAATGCAATCTCGAATCAGAAGCATAAATGCATTTTAACCAAGAGCCTTTTATTCTTCTGATCATGCAGAGCAAATAATTTCCTTCTTGGCTTTATAAAAAGGAATGTAACTAAGAAAAAAATATTCAGCCATTGACAAGTTTATGTTGAATACCTCTGTTATGCTCTTCTCTCTCTGAATACCAGACTTTTTCTGCTATGACATGACAAGTCTAATCTCAGTTTCCACCCACACTAGACTGTCCTCTCTTTCCACCCACGCCATCCTCACACCCATTATGATTAAAAGAGATAAAAACATGGCACACAAGCAGAGTCTCTGAAGAGGCATCTGTCCTGTTTTCTTCTGCCGAACACAACTTGCTTTTGATGTGTTATCATTGAAGTAAAAAAAAATAAAGTAAAAATTGTTTTAAGAACAAGTATACGTAAAAAATCTGCATCTGAAAGATGGATTTTCTTCATCATGCAACTATTTGACCAAACCTATCTGAGGCAAAAAACTGAATGTTCTCCTGGCCCTCCATTTCTTTTGCTTAGCAGACAGCAGAAAGTTCTGCAGGTTTTGCAGCAAACAGATACTGATCCTCTGAGAACTCATCAATTAGTCTCATGGATGAAGTCAGGGGTTTTTTTGTTAGGATTTTGAATTTTTTTTTTAAATGCAGTAGATGTTAAATTCAGTATTGACAAACAGAAATTCACAACTGCTTGAAATGCAATGGATGAGCCAAGTCCATTGAAACAGAGCTAAACTGCTGAATTCCTGGAAAGCAGCACCTTCCCTAAATCCTGAGAAAATAAATATTTGCTGAATTCTGTTGTGTTTCTTTTTTCTTAAGTACTTCCCAAAACAAAATTAATATATAAGTCATTTCCATTGGCATTAATAGCTACAAAGCTGACTTACAAAGGCTTTGTACAATGGGTAGTGAAGATGCACTACCTCTAAAAACAGGAAATACTACAGCTAGAACTGGTAATTTTAATTTTCTTCCAAGAATGCTTCAGGGCACCTCCCACTTTGGGGACACATGTTTCTAATCTTTGCAAGCTGATCACCTGTCATGAACAACAACATCAGGTAGGTGCCCCTAAATGTAGGCAGAAAGAGCAGAGCAGACTTTAATCACCACTCAGTTTAACCTATCTATGCACAGCCATGAGAAGAAATCCCATATCTAACCCATTTTTCCAAACAGCCACTTCATGAGAAAAGTGTGAACGTTTTTTTCCACAGTTGTGCTCTCGGTTTGCTTTCCTTGCAGGGTAAAGAAAGGAAAAAAACTACCGACCAACCAACCAAACAAAACCAAAAACTATTTAAAAGCTCCTAGAGACAATAAGCCAAAATACAGTGTACTCCACATTGCTGACATATAAGTGTGACTCCTAAAATACTGTATGGTAAACAGTCAGGATGGTGTTGGTCTACAGCACAGTTTCATTACATGACCATGTTACCCTTTTCATCAAGTCTGCCTCATCCAGTGCAAAGAGAAGATCCATTCTATACCTACACAGGGCCTTGCAATGATGCCAACTAATTTATGGGATGGAAGCTTTATCTGCAGTGTTTCCCAGATGAAATATTCAGATTGTAAATGCCAGTAACTAAAATTTTTCAAGTGATGAGACAGGCAGACCTTATTTGAAAAATTATTCAAAGAACAGACTGAAGAAAAATAACACCAGATAGAATATGGTCTAATCTGGAATAACATCTTTAATGCATCAGACAAGATTGATACAAAAGAAGTCCAAGAAAATAAGGATTTTAGATACTGCTTGCTGTTTAAATGCTAAGTTCTCAATATAACAAAGGCTGCTCAGACTTGCTAATACTACTGTATAATAAGTGCATACATGGAAGACACTGCTTGCAATGACAGGAGTTATGACTTACCCATACTTCTGCACAGCTACCTTAAATTGGGTTGTGATACAAAGACAGATACAAATATTCTGCCCCGTGAAATGCTACATCACTAGAAAAAAATATACTACTACTGAAAAATCATAAATCTCCCTTTTGGGAGGAGGAAGGGAGGTCAATAATTTAGGAGAAAAACAAAATACCCACAGAAAAATGTCAATATCTCTTTTAACAAACTAAGAAATTTAGGCAAACAAGGCCAGGATCTCCACGCAATCCCATATATAACAGCCTGAGCCTCAGGGTGGCTGCTCACCTCACATTTCTGCATGTCCATCCAAGGGTTGCTGTCTCATCAAGTGGCAGCAATATCAAAAACTGATACTACCCAGTGTCCAGGTTACACAGAATCTCATTACATTCATAATCCCAAATACCTTTTGAATAGTATCTGCATATTGACCCTTCTCTTCTCTTGCCAGTTTTAGAGGCACAACAATGAGTATATGGAAGTTAAGCCTGACAGCATCCTTGTTTCTGGCATGAGACTAAGTCCACCAAAAGTACTTCAATATTTTTTGCTATTTACTTTGCCTGCTCAGCTCCTGTTCTTCTGTGTTGACTAAACAGGAAAGTTGAATTCAAAGTCCCTAAATGAATTAAAAAATTAATTAGCCTGTCCCAACAGCAAAGGTAAGGTACAGGAATTGCCTGCAATAAACAGTTATGGGGTTTTTCCTCAGTTGTTGAAAACAAACATTGGCTTCCTTTGCCATGAGAGGTGCTATTATGCCCTTCAAAGCACCTCTCAAAAACACATTGCTTGAGGAAAAGCCACACATAAAAGGCTGGGACTGGACAGAAGGAAGCTTCTGCCCTGGTCAGTGTAACATCTACCATGTTAAGACTTCCCCACAGAGCTACAGGAGAGTAGATCACAGGGGCCTTCCTCAAAGAGCTCAGCTTCCTCAAAGAGCCCCCTCCCCAAACAGGTTGTGTTGATCATTACCTCGTGTTTCAACAGCACTGATGCACTTTTTGATGATGGTGAACCCTATCTTATCCAATTGTGCACCTAGAAGGAAAAAAAAAAAGGTTGGAAAAGTTTTAAGCACCATGACAATAATGTCTTTCACTGAAAAATACAGCTGGACTGTACATGGATATATGTATAATACAGCTAGGACTTCTCAGGCAAAACAGGAAATATTCTGGAACAGGAATATTTCATCACCTTTCCTAGAGAAATTCACCTCCTTCAAAACCCTGCCTAGCCCAAGTATAGGCTCATTCTGGTGGTAGCAGCTTCACTGAATCTGTTCATAGCAGCAGCCTTTGAAGAATGGGATCTCTGATGAGGTACATGTGTTGGCAAATGCAAAATGGAATTTAGCAGTACTTACTGCAATACTGACAACATCTGAGAGAGTTAACCAAATGGGACAAGGAAGTATTCATGATGAAAAACATAATCATCAACAGCAGGGCTTTTACTGAGTCCCAGCCTAAGCCACAGAAATTCCCACAGTAACGGTACAGGACACATGTATATCATTTCACAGCAGTTAATGATCTGACTACAGAAAAGCAGATGCATTAACAGCACAACAGCTGAGATCCAGCATTCCTCTGCTCTTCCTACTTTATTCTTTTCCTTCCCATCAAAACTTTTAAAAGCTTATACTGAAAAACTGCCCTGCCCCCACACATCTGGCACTCCTGCTCCCAGGGACCTGGTCTTGCACCACAAAAATAATAATCTGTGGAAAAAGTTCTATTAATAACACCCAGGACCCAGCCTTAACCAACAATTTAATAAAAGAAACTGCAAGCGTAAATGGCCTGATAATGCAATAAGGATAATTGTTTTCACTCACACACTTTGTTATCAGAAAAAAGCTAATGTCATTTAAAGAAAGTCATCTCTTCTACATCCATACTGTATTTCATATTTTAAAATCATATATCCAGGATTTTTGTTGACTTTTACATTCAGCTGTGATTGCTTTTAAAACTACACTGATGTATTCTAACAGATGTGTGTACATAATATGGATTAAGAAACTGTGATGCATTTACATACAAATTAACCCTTTTTTGAATTAATTTCAAGCATGAAGTAAACTGGCAAAACCAGACTGTTTCTCTAGCATATGTCCAGTCCTACAGTTCTTACCTACCTACTGAACTGTGTTATTGTGAAAACCCATTCATTTCAAAATACACAAAGTAGATTCAGAAACCTAGATTAAAAATAATTCTGGATCCACAGAAAAAAAATCTACCTCTGCCTGTCTCAGTTGTAAAATGTTAACAAGAAATCAACTTTAATAGTAATTTAAATACTTACTTCCCTCTCGTTTTGTATTTGCTTTATTCAAATTGATGAACAGCTAATGCAAAAAGAGTAAAGAGACAAATTATTTTAAAGGCTTTTACAAAACCAGAAACAAGACACCCCAATCTTGATGCCCAGTAAATAAAAATACAGCTGTTTACAACTAGAACATATAACATCTAACTGCAACAGCTCTAACAGTATGGACCTCTGGTCCTGCTCACTCAGAAAGTAGACAACTGCATTTTTAAGGAGTGACATTTAAAAAAAAAAATTCCTATGTTTCTCTGCAGGTTAATTTCCCACAGTTCAAGTTCCTCAGATCACTGTGAACTGCTTTGCTGAATTCTGGGAGTTACATCCCAGCTCAGTATTCCCAGAAATTTTAAGCTTACTGGGAAGCCCAGCTCAGCCAGCATGTGATGGTAACAAGCACCCCTGCAGACAAAGCACAATTCTTATAATAATTATGACATTCAAACCCACTACTAAAATCCCCAGCAGCCAACTTATTTTTGGCCAAATATAATATCTATGATTGCAGGAATAGTCTGCAGTGTGTTTCAGTTCTGCAGTTCATAGAGTCACTGAATGGTTTGGGTTGGAAGAGACCTTAAAGATCATTGAGTTCCAATCCCCTGCATGGGCAGGGACACCTCCCACCAGCCCAGGCTGCTCCAGGCCCCATCCCACATGGCCTGGGACACTGCCAGGGATGGGGCAGCCACAGCTTCCCTGGGCAACCTGTGACAGTGTCTCAACACCCTCACAGGAAAGAATTTCTTCCTAATATGCAACTTTAATCTTCCCTGTTCCCATTTAAAGCCATTATGCCTTCTCTTATCACTACATGCCCTTGTAAAGTGTCCCTTCCCAGCCTTCCTGGAGCTCCTTCAGGTACTGAAAGGCCACTACAAGGTCTCTCCAGAGTTCACACTCATTTCCTGATGTGAATCAGTAATTAGGGAAATTAAAGTATAACTTTTTTTTCATTGGTAAGAATTTTTAATTTATTTTTTTTTAAAATATAACTCTATAACTAACCCTTTAACTAGCTCACACAAGCACACAAGTCTTGCTACTAGAATGCAATATGTTAGCATAAGACTAAGTGGACATGCTTGTATTAGACATCTTCTAGAATACCAGTACCATCACTGTGATGGGAAACCATTTATAAAAACTGATGTTGTCATTACAATGAAAAATACATCAGCATTAGCAGTTATCTGCTTTGAGCCTTATCAAATTACTCATCTCTCCTCAATTTTATTTCACTTTTAGTCTTTCTGCATTCAACCTATAATTTTGCAAACTACACAGTCACAATTTATTGAAGTATAAATGGGACCAGGAAGCAGGACATGAGACAATTTCTCTGTTATGAATATAAAATCATGATGCTTACAGCTTCTTTTCCATCCAAGGCTTCCATCCACAGCTTTCTGTCTTCCTCAGAAAATGCCTGCATGGTCACAGGAACTCCAGGCCTGCAAGTGGACCAACCAAACAGATTAACTGCTTTTACTAGCAACTAAAAAAGGCTTCTGAAACTCTACTTCTAGATATAAGCAAATGCCCATTGTCCAAGAAGTCAGGGTTGTTGTTTTTTGCTTAATGACCAAACAGTACTCATCTTTAAAAGAAAAGGTACAGAACTGAAACACACAGTAGAATATAGCAAGAATAGGGAAGAAAAAGGAAAGTGAATGTAATCTGCAAACTCTTTATTTGAAATGGCTCATTGCTAATAGCCTGTTGATTCCAACACTTGCTGGAAATCACCAAGTTTACTGAATTCTAAATAAACTTGCTCTCATGTTGCTGTGCTGCTACATAAAAAATAGCTTTTGTCAATTTATTTCATGGGATGTATTCAGCCTTAGAGCAGGGACAATTACTACAGTTTTCTGCTCAATATGTTATAAAAAATAATCAAGCCTTAATGCAGTGTCTCTTTACAAAACTCCCCTAAGAAGCAAGAATGGACAATTTATAGAACACAGGGATTAGTGAAGGGAGATTAAAATAAATCTACTTTTGTGTTTATATAATAGGAAACTAATAAGAGTAATTTTGTGATTCAGCATGCTGTACAATCAAGGAGAGCTAAAAGCTGAACAGGTTATTTGGGTAATTATTTTTCTGCCAATTAAAAAAAATCATTATATTCAGCCTGCCAATACTTTTGGCAAATCTGTAAATTTCATTATATAGGGATGGATAGAAATAGAGAACTAATTCATAACATGCTCTGTCTCTTCTGTTTATAAATCAATCTTCAAGTAGCAAAATAGCTGTAGGGGAAAATGTTATCTAAAAAACAGCACAGAGAACACCAGCACAAATCTCACTTTTACTTAAAACTATAAAAATCTACACCATGTCCATATTTTTACACACCGAGATATTCCTATTTTGTTTGCACCTTGCCATGAATTTTATCAAACCACAGAGTTTAATTTCAGTGTAAAACTCTATAGGTACAAATATCTCCTGCTCAAAATCTCTTATCAGACACGTGAGGACAAGGCATGCACACACCCCCTAGCAACCTCATCCGAGTGCAGGAAACCCCAGCTACAACCTAGGAAACTGGCAGCAATGCAACAAGTCATTTTCTTTGGATTAGTTAAACTGAGAAGAAAATTAAGCCATAAAAATGGAATCTCTTACTATTCTCAATAACAGACACTGAGCTCTCAAGAAAGGGTAAGAGAACCCTTGACTTCATTTCCCCAGCTAATAACCTTTATGACTAAACCAAGTTAATAGTGGCACTGGTGATAACCAGAAGCAGCTTCTCAAGTCATCCCACTTTTTTCAAACTGGTCTGCTAGTACTGCAGAGCTGCTACCATCATAAACATGCAACCTTTGGTAGAAAAATACATTAGGGAGTTAGCTAAATTAACAAAACAACCAAAAAAAGTCACATGTGGATTTCTCTTTTTTTCTTGTATATTTCTTTTACTAGTTAAAACTAAAACCAAGCCAGTTACCTTTATGCAGGGCAAACATTCCATCTTTTTACTAAAATTCTAAATGTCAAAGTATAAAGAGCATCAACCGGAGACAATACATGAAACTCAGTCTATGATGCATGAAACACTATTTATTTGTCTTCAGAGGAGACAAAGCCTTCCCTCCTCCTTGTCCTGTATCAGTAAAATTAAAATGCAAGTAGTATTTCAGAAGTATAATGCTCTTTGTAAATAGAAAGTCTTTCACTATACCAAAAGACCTCTGCTATCTCCTTGAGATATAAATTTTTCTGTATTTAATACTTGTCACCTCCAAGTAAACATGATGGAGTACTAAAAACAGAAAAGACATCAGTTCCCAGAGAATTAGCCCTGATCCTGGCACCATTAGAGCTTACAGTCATTAAGGCTCAGAATGTGAAGAAAAAAGAATCATTGTGGCTTTCTATGTAAAAGAAAAATCTGTAAAAATTTAGCTAGCTCCAAACAGTCCTCAAGTCATGCAAAAGGCTGAACACTTGCTACTAGGAAGGACTCTTTCTAAAATTTTACCGTCTTGCCTCTTTCCATAGCACAGGAACAAAGAAAACCCCATGGCCAGCCATCAAGCTGCATGTTATTTTTTAAATTGGACAAGCTGAGGGATAACTGTGCCCTGAACTGATACCAAGGAAACAAGCTAATGGCCTGCAGCACAGAACTAATCTCCATGGGAACATCTCAGCACTACACACATATATTATTAAAAGAAAAATGTCTGATATCAAGGTCACAGTGGACCAGTTGTGTCTATTATATTGGGACAGAAAGATGGATTAGATTTTTCTGACTTTTACCAGAGAAGAGAATGAAAAAACGTTTTGCAGGATCAAGGAACGACTGCTCTCCATCCATCTGTGTTCAAACTCCAGATACCCCATTGAGCAGAGATGACACACAGAGGGGGACAGACTGACATTTCTCATGTTACTTTTTTAGCAACTTTTCAGACTTAGTTTGAAATTTGTTATTCATACTGATGGATACACTGACCTGAAAAGAGCTGGTGTCAAGAGTTTAAAAAACTTTACTCCCTTCCCTACCATAGGGACACAGTGTTAGAATAGCTAACCCACAGCCTCCTCAAATCAAGAATCCAAGTTCAAACCATGCTGTAGGCTTGTGAAAAATGTTACTTGAGCTGTAATGAGCATCTTGTCATCTGCCATGTGAGCTGGAAGGTTTCAGATGCAGTCTGGCCTGGAAAGTTAGCCATAGCCTCTGACCTAACACTGTGACAGTGCATGTGAGCCTTAGCACAGACTCATTTACAGACCACCAGAAATCACAGGAAAGAGGGGCCTGACAGCATTGGACACACTGCACTTAAGGTGAAGGCTTAAAATAAAAAACAAACAAACAAAAAACCCACCAAAACCCAAACAAACAAACAAACAAACCTTTGAAGTCCTACTACATTTTGTAATTAGGATATAATTAATTGGTAAAAGAAAGGAGTAAACATATTCGTTAAAAAAAAGCTCAGAAGGGGTGAATAAAAAAAAACTCAGCAAGAGTCCACTAACATATCTAGCTAACATTTAATGCTAGATATGGTCCTGTTCTGTGCAGACACCATCTGCATCAAAATAACACAGCATTACCACAGCCATATTTATTTGCAGTACCCTATTAAGTTGGACTCTGTCACCTTCATAAAGAAAGAGTGCAATGCTGACAAAAAACAGAATTTACCAAATTTTAAGATCCTTTTAGTGAAATCCATCAAGTTTTCTCTTTACAAATAAATCAACAGAATTGTAGTGTTTCAAAAAGGCAGTGGTAACAATGTTCAAGGTGCATTGGATGATTGCACCAGGGACAAAAAGCCTCCAAGTCCCAATGGTCTTATTTTCAATCTGAGAATCCATCACAACCTTCAGCAACAAGTCACTTTGGAAAGCATGCCTGTGTCATGACAGTCTGAATTGTTACAGTGATCACAGACTTCCACTGCAGGTTTATGTACTTCCATTTTAGCCATGGTTCTTCACTATAACAGCAACTCAAAAGCAAAGCATAGAAAAGTCAGAGAAACTGTTATGTGATCTCAGATGGTTCCATTTCAACTTAGATCCTCACTGCTTCTCCTACACACAACTGAAGTAGAATCCAACGGAGCACAGCAGTGCTCACCTGCTCACCAGTGACTATTTCCCACTGGAATTCTGAAAGAGCATATAAAGAAAATACAGCAGTAATATTACACTAATGTTAACCAGTACTTAGAGTCTTTTCTAGTGTTTTTCACAGACTTACCTGTCTGATGCTTCTAAGTCAAAACAGAACCGCCTGTCTATAGTATCTGTATTTCTTTTGGTACAACACATAAGGATGAAGAGTTCCTCATCACCCTGTGAAGAGAAAGTTTTTATATTCTTGACCCAGTAATTGAAAATTTCAGTAAGCCAACTATACAAACCAAGTAAAGCAAATTTACATAAAAATAATGGCAGAAGCTATACTGGAACCTGACACAAGGATTCGTTCATGGTTGCTGTTCAGGTCTCTGCACAATTTCCATGGTCATTTACAGGACATAAATGCAAAATTACTGAGTCTACTTTAGCTGGTACTTTACAGCAAGTACCATAGTAATTTAAACTAACAAAAATGCTTTGCTGTAACAGTTTTGCACATATTACAATCTAAGCACACAATGAGTGTAAGAGACTTCTCCCATCTCATGTCAGACACAACAATTCCCATAGTAAGGACTAATGCTACAGCAGCTAGAACAAAATAAGTGCTCTTTAGTATCTGTAAACTCTTACATATCCAGTCTTTTCTTCAGCCAACACTAGGAACTTATTTCTACAAGTAAGTATTCAAAAATCAAATAAACTCCTCTGTGAATGCTACATGAGATGTATCAGATTTAATCAGGATTAACTGCACATTTTATTTATTTCTTGTTTTATTCAACATCTCCAGATACAGGAAGTTGTCACTGAAGGAGTAATCATATTGTGGGTTACAAAACAGGAGACCTTTTAATGCAGCAAATATGGCTTGCTTCACAAGTGTTTTAGAGTGCCAGATGTTTACACAGAAACTATATTAACAAAATTACTTCTTAAAATTAGAGCAAACCAGGATAAATGGTGAAAATGATGAAATAATGAAAGCCATCTCCTCTCTGCTCAAACTTAGGGGTAATAATATCCTGACAAAATTCCAACAGTGTGGTTTTTCTAACCACATTTGAAGATAGGGCAAAGTGCTGTATTTATGGGAAGAGTGACTCAAGTATTATTTTCCAGCTTCAGATATCCTTTCTCCTTGCAACAAAACAAATTTTGCCCATATCCTTTCATGCATTGAATGCATCATCTCTGAAGCTGCTAAGTGCCCTCAATACCCAACTATTTCAATAAGAATTTAAGCCATTTAAAGATCAACAGTCTTGGGTCTTGAATATTTCAGATGCTATAAAAAATTTCTGAAAATAGATTTAGTTGTCAGTAAAAATTATATCCCTATTAAAGCCCTCTCTTCTAGTCCCTCTTCTAATGCTTTCATGTCTGAAAGTAAATCAAAAATTTCTTTCTTACGTGGTCTAGTCAAACACCATTATATTTTCCCAGTTTATACTTCACCAAGTTAAATGCCCCATAGATAAACCAGACTCCAAGTGGTGAAACATTGTGTCACCTGCACCATGTTCTCTGGCCTTCTAAAAGGAGCCAGCTGATAAGTCTACACACTTCTTATCCATTGACCCATTTGTTACTTCAGGTTAATGTCCTTAAATGGCAAACTGAATTAGATGAAGGAAGAAAAAAGTGGCAAGGAGGCAGAGAGGAAAAGTACTTGATATATCTTATTTGACACATTCTCTGGTTTTGTTACAGCACAAATATAAGAGCTGGATATTTAAAATATACTTACAACTTTCCCTCCTGATCTGTGTTCAAACGGGATCATAGTGAACTTCTTTGTCTCTTTCCTGTATGTGCAATAGTGCTTCACCCAACTGGAACCAAAGGGAGCAGGTCCTACACAAAATGGCAGCATTAATTAATATGGGGATTTTTTCCAGCTTGTGTTTTTTCTTCTCCTGCTTTCCAAAATTACACTTAAGAGTCCTACTTAAATATTTAAAACAAAGGTAAGAATTAAGAACAGTATACAATGTAATTCAACTGTTACTGAGTGCTTACTATTTTAAAAATGATGTATGTAGTCTGCCAGATTTCTGCCTAATGACAAATGGAAAGATTAACCTCTATTTGTCTCACCGCAGGACAAAATATTTTTTTCCCTATAAGAAAACTTCACTTGGAAACCTTATTCAAGCAAAACACAGAAACCTGGTTTTACATGTGGTAACCTGAAGCTAAATAACTGCTAATTAACCTGCTTATATTCAAGCTCTGCATCATCTACTGATAAGGTCCAGTCACATTTTCTGCCACCAAAACTTACTCCTAGCTGTTTGTCAGTGCCCACCCTATACAGAATACACTTAGGTAAGAGCCCAGCCTACTGCATACAGCATTGCTGAGGTCTGCACCATAATGTTAACTCTTATCACTTGGATTCTAACTCTGTATCTCCCCACTTTTAATAAAAGGTCTGCAAAGGAACTCCCCCTTCTGAAAGACTCTGTCCCAGAGTATCATGGAAACCTTTCATGAGTGGCTCAAGGTGACAGAGGATTTAACTGCTCCTTGCCTGGAAGGTCTCACTGGCCCCACTCCTCCCCAACTCAACTTCAGGCACAAAAGCCTCTTCTGAACCCTTTCACCTGATTCAGAACTCATGATGACCAAAACCAGTTAATTCATCTCACTGAATAACAGTTTTCCTTACTTATACTCTTAAAACCTATTTCTGAACACTCTAATAACAACGTTTCCATCAGGACTGCTGTAGAGCCTTCAAATTGTGACACATTTTACGGAAGTCTCTAAGTAAACAAAAACCAATTGTGTATCATAAAAGTAAAATCTCTCATTGAGGCAAGCAAACAGACTTTCTGTAAGAGCACACACCTAAAAATCTGACTTATGTAAAGTGTTTTTTAAAAAATTACTTTCTGGTCAATCCTTGAGCAGTAAGATCTTTGCCTCTTACTCAGCTTTTCTACTAGAGTGAGAAAGATTGTAATTGTTCCAAACACTGACAGAACACAAATTGTGTGATGTGCACCTTCCCAGCAAGATTTTCAACACTAGTTACCTAGCATACAGCCTGCTTGATTTGACCCTGTGATGACAAATAAGTAATGAAAGCATATCACTGAGCCAAGGAAATGCCAATTGATTCCATCATACTAAACTGGTCCAATTTTCTGAGGCTACTTTGACAACTCACATTGTCTCGTAACAGAGGTTTGACAGTTCTAGAAGTCATTAGTAGGGGGCTAAAAAGAACATGAAATACATCCTTTGGCCAAATAAGACCTCCCCAAAGTCAGTTACCTTTGCTAAGAACTGTCACACTGTCAGTACTATACTCTTTTTCTGAGCCTAGGTAAGACTGCCATTAGAGACTTTACAATCTCTAATTTAGTCAGATGACTCTTTAATAAACTGTAAATTTTGGGGGTTTTCATGTTACCCATAGAAATAACCACTACAGGAAAACAAAAATACACCTTACTTTTTTCCTGGACATAAAGATAGCCTTCCATTGTGAAGTTATTTGCTCTTTTATGTTCCTGAGGATTTCTTCGGATCTTGTTCATGAGCTCCTCTACCTCTGATCTTGTTCCTTCAAAACGATTTCGTGTCTAGAACAAGACAGCCAAAACCCATTAGTAGAGACAGTTGAAGGAAGACTTACTCTTACTGGCAGCTAGGAGTTATATTAATAATTTATAAAATGTGAGAGTTATTCAGGCCATTTTAGGATGGTCAGTGCACAATATCCATATACATTTACTTCTATTATTCTGAAAATTGATGAGCTTCTGAATATGGTGCCTCACCACTTGTACAATCACACAAGCACAGGCACTGCCAAATATACCATATCTTTAAACAAGTATTCATTCTTGTACACAGTTAATTTACATGCACAGTTAACTCCAAGTACATTATACTTGGAACAGAGTACAGATTTATACCTGGAAGAAGTTTTTTCATGGGCACAAACATAGTGCATACAAGCTTGTCCGAGCAGCCACCCGTACCCATGTGTTTTATAGAGGAAAGCTGAAAATATTCTCTAAGTGATGACCAGGAACAACTGCCTTCTTCTCCAGGCAAAGCAACTGCTCTGAACCCTCCCCATACCCATCCTGTCAGATTCAGGTCATATCTGCTTGAAAGTTCTGGAGTTATTCTAAATATAAATTTATTTCCAAGGCGCCAAACAATTTCCTAAGCTCCCTTTCATAATTTCCTAGAAGAGCTGCATTAAAAAAATATGCTCAGGACAAGGGAAAAAAAAAATTATAGCAACAGACTGCTTATACCTAAACCTTCCTGACTGAGGACCAATCACTCTGACCCAAGATGCTCTAAATGCTGCTGACAGGATCTTTGTCACAGCTGTGCAGTGATAACAAATCCAAGTGCATGAAGTGCAACCTGGGAATGGTGGGATGGAGTTTCACAAGCTGCAAAACATTAAGAAAAATTCTCTCCCATTGTGCTGTGCCAAAGCTAAGATTAAACAGGGGTCAACCACAGCTGCTGCACCACTATGGCTGTGCCTCCTTTCCTTAGGGAAGGCCAGGTTTGCTTGCAGGGCAGGAGACTGTAGTCAAGGCTGCAAGGATCCTTGTGTGGGGCTGGCACAGAACTGAAATAACATGAGAAAAGTTCTGTGAATGCAGGAGAATCTAATTGGAGATGTAGGATTTTTAGAAGAGAATAAGAATGCTGGAAGAATCAGCTTGCTGGAGCTTGGGCTACAAGGCTGGGTTTTTCATCTTTTTCTTTCCTTTGCCCTGAGGGGGAGTGAAGAAAAGCCAGGGTTTGGGGCAGGGTGTGGAGAGGAAATCCACCATATAATTCTCAAAGGTGACTTGTATGGAAAAAAAGGTAATGACTGCAGCACTGCTGGCAATTCTCAAACCACTTCGCATGTCTAGCTTGGCTCTCTGTACTGAATCTTGTAGCCTCCAATTTATAATGTGTGAACCCAGTGCTCTGCCAGCAGCTCTGCTGTACCACAGCCAAGCCATAGTTCACTTTTCCTTTGGGAAAAATCTTCAACATGATGAAGAACGTGTCACGTCCTCTCATGATCTTTTTAGATGCTTCCTTCTACTCTCTTCTTACCTCAGATGGGTGTTAAGCCTCCTTTCTCTACACAGATTCTTGAAATCAAGGTCATTCTTTCTATCCACGCATAAAACTTGAGCTGTAATGTTCAACCTCCTTTGGATTTTCTTGGGCACAACCGAAATTCAAGCACAACCGAAAACACAGCTGTCGAGACTAGCTTGCTTTCTTGCTGCGTATCAGTTCTTCAGAATACTTCACTGTCTCTCTTCCACCTATAACCCAGGTCTTTAAAACTGTATCATAGCTTCCCTCTCACCTTTCTTTTCTTTCTCACCTTGTATCAGCTCCCTTCTATCTACTGTGGCTCCATATTGCTCCTCATTCTGTTAAGATAAGGACACAGAAGAAGGAAATCTGTCCTGAAATTTCTCTGAAAGCACTGATTGCTTCTGGCAGGGAAATATGCTCCTGAAGTTACCACTACTCAGTTGTCTTACACAAACCAAACAACAGCACAAGAGGAAACTTGAGGTTTAAACTGATGGAAAGAAAATTAAAGGAATGATATCATGACACATGAATCATGTCACTATGTATCACAGCTACCAGAATTCTCTCAGCCACCTTTCCATCTCCCTGCTACTCTCTGCTAGCTAAGCCATTTCTAAAAATAGATTGCAACCTCTGAGAAGTAGTATCTGTGTCTTAATTCCAGGTGCCTTAAGAGGTCAACAAAACAGACACACAGTTATGAATTGCCTCTGGCATGTCCAAGTTCCTCAGGCTGAGTTTTATTCTTCAACAAGTCTCAAGGAAGCAAATAGACCATCTGACCAGTGACTCCTCCAGTTCCACTGCTTCAGCCTGTCACCTTGTCTGCTGCTTTCCCAGTCCTGAGCAGATCACACTGGGCCATTTGGTCACTGGGTACATAATTAGTGGTGGGCCCTGCTCAGCCTGCCCTTGAAGGAACACAGGGTGCCAACATCAAGTCTGCAGCCCAAACCAACAGGGATGCTCTTGCCTGAAAGGACTGCTTCAAGACAACCAGAGACTCCAAGTCACAGTGCTGGCAGAGATGCCAAAAGAAAAAATGCCCAGATGTTTTTCTTTCCTTTTCTTAGTTATGAATAATATAGCCCTATCAAGCAACGGCCCTCAGATGTGACCCCCATATATTTGACCTGTAAAACACTGAGAACCTTGGCATTTCATTAGCCCTCCCTCCAGATTGCCCAGGATTATATGCACTTTAACAGAATTCATTCATTTTTAAACCGTTTCATGATAATCCTTGTATTCTGTGCCTCTAAAAAAAACCACACACCCCCCCAAAAAAAAACCCAACCAAAAACAAAACAAACAAACAAACAAACAACAACAACAAAAAAACAAACAACCACCACACTAGAAAAGGAGTGGCTTTCATTTAACTGGTGGTTGGTTTTAAGTGGAGTATTAGAAATTACAAAGAACTCACTGGAAATAGCGATTATTTGTTCAGCCATGTGGTTGTTTAGCCAGGAGGTGGCACTACACCCCCAGAGTTCACAGTCAATGCAGGAACACCGAAGCCAAGTGTTGGCAACGCAGCCAGTGCATACACAGTCCTTAGGTCTGCGATTTTTTTCCAAAAATTAGAAAAGGCAAAGATCACGATCTCAACTTACATTTTGTATATTTATCTGCAGGGCCATTTTGTAATGATTGAAGTCTTTAGCAAGTTCATATCCTTGATGATAGAAAGTGAACAAACCCTGAAAAAATGACAGTACCTGAAATACAAGCAAAAGACTTGTTAGACAGAAAAACACCCTTAACCAGGACATGACTGCTGCCCAGAGACTTTTCACAAAGACAAGTGATTAAAAAAAATAATAATTATTTTAAAACGAATTTCTATTAATGCTTACAATTTCTGAATAAATATTTAGATCCAAACGATCAGCTATGTATGTAGACATTTTGGGTGGTTGTCTCTGGAATTTCACAACTGATCTCTGCTTTCAATCTGATCACAGGCAATTTCTATTTCTTATTTCCCAAACTTTCCTACATAATGTTTTCCTACAGCTGGTCTGATACCAGGGATGTCTGGGAGTCACCACTGACTGTTTTTTAGTCACCATTTCCCTGGTCATTTCCCTCCTACTAATGACCACGCTGAGATGACTTTCATAAAAGTTTGTTCAAAGAAGGAAGCTCTCCTTCCAGCAATTTTACCCATCACTGATTTTTGTACAGAGCCCTGATCCTCTGCTGGAACCAGAAAATGATCCACATTGCAGTTTCTGACTTCTGTGTTTCAATTCAAAAGAATGAATGAGTTATACTTTAGTGAAACAGGGTGAGGTGCAGTGTTGCCTACCTCTCCTGCTTCATTCAGGTTGTTGGAAAGAAATGAGTGACACAGCAAAGAACAACTCTCTTTATAACAGAGAACAAACTGAAAAATGTATTTAGAAAAGTTTTAAGTCATGTGCAAATAAACCAGTTCCAAAAAATGCAAACCCCACATACATTTAACATATTATGAAGGAAGAAGGGGGTGAAGAATTTATAATAGGTGATTTCACCTTCCTACTGCAGTGAAAACTTCAAATACAAATTGAGCAACAGAAATAATTCAGCCCCATCCAGAGAATGTTTAGAAAAGAGAAAGGGACATGTTTCAAAAACATAATTTGAAAATTGATTACTCTAGCCTGTCTCTAATGGGAAACTTCAAATGCTTTGAAACACCAGAACTGAAGTCAAAACTACTTAAGTTTTAAAGAAATAACTGGAAATTAGAAAAAAATTTAAAAAAGAAAACCAAATAAAAACCAGCAACCCATCAGCAACAAAATATCCCCATTTTCCACATTTTCCCATTCCTTGAACAATGCTAATATATGTAAAGCAAAGTATTCCCATTGGAATTTTGCTAAGGATTTTAGCAATTTTCTCATATGGGGATAAACCACATTAAAATATACAGCTCTTATTAACTCCATAATGAGCAATTAGTTTGATTAGGCTCTTTTGGGACTTTTTTTCATACAATACAAAAGGAGAGACTTGGGCCCAAACAACAGACTTCAGAGTGCAAGTGAATGGGAGTCACTTATACAATACACCCTCCCTTTGTCTAAGTATTGCACTGAGTCTTCTCTTGTTGTGTCAGAAAGTTGACTTTATACTACCAAGCTAATGAACATTTCAGAAAATTTTAGAATAAGCTCTTTCCTGTGATTCATATAAGTCTGGTCAGTACGTGTATGATTTTCAGTATGAATTCAGTGGAATCCCTTGATTTCTGCACAGATTTAATTGCATTTGAAAACAAATATATCTCTTAGCCAGCAGTAGGCTCTTAATTTATATATATATATATGTATGTATATGATACACATGTATCACTTATAGGCCCTTAGGTGCAGACTTGATATTTAGAACAAAATTCCTTAATATTTCAATGGTTAAAAAAAAGTCTGACCTCAACATCATCTTCTTGAATCCTCCATTCTAACTCACACCATAAATCAAGGGTTTTGCAGTACAGCACAAGGTTTCACACATTTTCTGAAATTCAGCATCAGTGGATCCAAACCAACTGTGATTACTGAGGTTGGTTTTCAGATGCCTGTTTCAGTGTATCTGCACTAGGAATTTGCACAAAAGTAACAAGAGTGCTTTGAATTCTGTTACATGATACAATTGCATGCATTTCCAAGAAATGATAGCTTCTTGGCTTTTGTCCAGTTGCATTCCTTCTTCATCCCTTATGAATGGCATAGTGGACTGAATTCACTGGTACTTACAGGTTCCACACACTCAAATTTCTTCCGCTCCTGTATCTCTTGCAGCTTGCACACATACTCGAGGGACAGCTCATAAAAGTGTTTTCTGTTCTGCTCCACTTGGTTATCTGCCTGCACACAAAATATAGCTCATGAAGTTTCAAAGAGATATTGCAGACAGCTTCAAAATGACACATGTATAGCATACAAGTGGCAAGTGGTAAAACAATTCTCCCCAGACTTGGACTTTCTCCTTTGCCACACAGCTCATTCATGTAGTTTAAAGCTCATCATCAACTCCCTTTTACTCAAAAATGTGTGTTGTTTTGAAGCACGAGACTGTATTTTCAGAACCATTCCAATAACACCTCTTCAGGCTCCTTCTCTATTGAATTTGAGATATAGACATTGGAGCAGGTACTTGTGCCCTGCTTTAATATCATTGAAAAGGTGCCTGGCCAAACAAGGGGAGGGGCCCAGCAGCATCTTCCATTAGAAAAGGGGGAAATCATCTCTCCAGCCAAACAAAGGAAGAAAACCTTATTGTTGACAACCACATTGCTGGTTGTGTAAGCTTTAGTCTATAACCCAAATAATTACCAAAAAATAAGCCAGAACCCTATTGTACCCATCCCACATCTGTGCTCACTCTGCCTGGCAAGAAAAACTATCTAAGTTCACTTCTTGGTCAGACACTTCACAAACTTACACAGAGCATCAAATATTTTAATCTTATTAGCTGCAGCTCAGCAGCTGAAATGCCAACACCATGTTGATAGTGAATAGTTATGGCTTAGCTACCACATATTTGTACATAAATATTTCACTTTCTGGCATATGTGCATTATTTAATTTAGTTATTATTTAAGGTACATGTGTCCTCATTAAACTATAGAGCTTCAAGTGCTGGGTAATGGAGCTTTTTATTAAAATACATGAACGAAAGGCTACAAAGGGATACTCTAAATGATTAACACTTTGTCCATGTGATAATACCAAATACTTCCACACAAAATTACAAAAGGGAATGGAGAAAGGATAGAAGGCACAGACTTACTACCATACAGTCTCTCAAATACTGAGGCTACCCTTCAGGCAAAACAGTGGCTGCTATGCTTTAAGAGGATCAATCAAATTAGCTTTAAGAGAGTTTTGCCTTAAGACCTGCTTTGCTTTGCTGCTCTGTGCTAGAAATCAGCACCTAAAAAGGCACAGCAACAAATCCTACTGAAAAAGTAAAAGCCTGGTACCCTGGTCAGTTAGAAAGTGCACTTCGAAGAGCCAAGCCATTTCAGTGCACCCTGAAAAACAACACAGGAGCTGCTGGAGTTGTCAGGAAAGCTTCTAATGATGTACACATGTACTGACGGAAACAGACTCTGTGGTGAGGCCACTAGGACAGCTGGCTAATCAATAGTCAGCCTGCCCTGTTTACACCAAAGCCTCATCTAAGTCTGTTTATATCTCTCTTCTTTGCCTTCAGTTGTTTACTGGTTTTGTTGCATCCCCCTGCCCAACAATATAATACCCAACACAGCCATTTTATTGATTCCTCCCAATTCCTTCGCAAATAAATAATCAAATCTCTCATATCCTCAGTTTTCTGAGACTTTAGCCTCTCTGTACACCCAGCAGGTTCACTCACTCACTGCTCCACTGTGCTTTGTGATCTGCTGAAGAAATACAGAAAGAGGAGACACACCATGCCTCAGTGATATTTCAGGAATATTCCTCCACTAAGAGAGTCAAAGGCTACATCAATATAAGACATGCTCCACAACATGGCATTTTTTCCATCAATTTTTTGTCAAAAGTATACCTCCATCCTTTATTTACTACAGTCAGGAACTGACCCAACTTACATGTGTAGTATATGTATTATACACACCTGTTTTCTAAGCTTGTGCACAAAAGCTTTTCCTGTTTAGCACTCTGATAACATGCTGCAGGTCTTTTTTTCTTTTTTAGTCGCTTATACATTTATACTCCAAAATTAAGTGTGCAAATGAAATAGTTAGACTGAAGAATTTAACTTCTTTTTATGAAAGATCTCATAGACTACTTGGGGTGAAGTAAGGAGCAGGGAAAAGAGTTATCCCTGAGGAAAACATTAAGTGTTTAATGAAGCCAGATGTTCATTGACTTAGTATTAGTAATTCTGACTTAATTACATTTATCTGAAATAAAAAAAAATCCTTCTGCCTACAACAAGGCTCTGCAATATTTCTCTGCTATCTTCTCATGTACTATGTTCTGTTGCTCCAGAAATATAATCTATTACAAATTAGAACAATGATGATAAACCCACAGGGACAGAAGGAATGCCTGGCAAAACAGATTTGGTTTGAAGTTACAAATTGTCTACAAACTTTTTTGTAGCATTACTTGGAAAAAACAGATCTTCAGAACATGAGAATGAAAAAAAAAGCACAAAACTCCTTCTCTCAGGAACGTGTCTTGCTGTGCCTTGCATTAAGCATTAACACAGGACATAGAAAGGAATGCAAATTACATATCCAGTTAAATCTCACAAGAAATGCAGTTTCTCACAGTCTACTGGCCCTTTGCTATTCCCTTATGTACATAAAAGTTTAACATGGTGTTTAGTACTTCACATACAGACCAAGTAAAGCCTTTGATTCACAAAAAATGGTATGGATACACCACTGCATTCAGCAGATACTAATTTTCTCACCAACCTTCCTAGTTGACAGAAAATTTCCTTTTACTACTATAAATGCTTCTTTTGCACCTGCACAAAATATATATACCCATTCAAAAGTCTGCAGCTTGCATAAGAAGAGCAGCAACAATACCTCTTGTAATTGCAGCTCTTTCTTCTTAGCTGATAAATTCAAATGCTTTTCTAATAAACTGTAGTTCTTCTCCGTCTCTTTATCAAATTTCTTCTTTTCCTCCTAGACACAGAAACAAAGTAACATTCATTTATGTATATAAATTTAAGAAAAGCCTCCTTTTTTCTTCTCTTAAAATTCTACTTGATCAGAAACAAAGAAAAACAAGATAGCATAGCTCCAAAAACTAAGGAAAAGTATGCTTCCAACTCATTTTTAAAATTAATTTACAGGCTAGCTTGAAACAAAATCCCACTGCATCATAGAAGTCTATCACATCTTCTAAGTTAAAAAAAGAAAAAACCCTACTTCTTGATTTATTGTATTTTTCATTATGTTCAGAGATCATGCACATTGTCTTGGTTTTGAAAAGAGGACTTAAAGGGAAACATCAGTTTCACAAAAAATTCTTTTTTTCCAATAACTGACAGGGGAGAAGTATAAAAATATAATATGAATAAGTTCTAACAGTTTCACAATTCAAAACCAAAAGCAAATACAGCTCTATATTCCTAACAATTCTTTGATTTTAAATCTATACAAAGACCTCTGTGTTGAATTTCTGCTTCTACCACTGCTTTCACGCCCTTGAAGAAAAAAAAAGACGTCTTAAAATGAAGAAAAATCTCCATAAAACAAAAGATGCTAGCAAAAGAGTGTCACAGACACATATGAATATCATTAGCACGTGCAAATCCATTTCTTTGACTATCAAAAGCAACTATGGGAAAAGAAGCAGACACCAAATGTTTCCAGGAAACCTGAGCTCTTAGGTTTAATTTAATAAAGATACTGTAAAACAACCCTTTTATTTCCTCAGTTCTAGTTTAACTCTGTGCTGTATGACTGAAATCAATTCTGAATCTGTTTTTAGTATAACTAATTGCAGTTGAAATAAATTGAAAATAAGTAAAATCAGAGACTAAATTATATATTCAAGAACTGATAGATATGTTAATCAGAAATAAAATTGTTCAGTTATAATACTTTTTCATAACCTGTCAATTTAGAATTTCATTTAAATGCCATCTACTCAATATTCTGGTTAGACTCTACAGACATACTAGCTCATTTTACCTCTTAACATTCCCTTTTTCATAAGTAATACTATATACAATGCAATATAAATGACACATATTTTTTTTTCTCTGAGCAAGAAGCTGCAACTGGAAGCCAATACCAAGTAGAAGAAGGCTACCCCATAAGAAGGAGGGCAGGCTGTGAGCAGGACTGCTCCTAATCCAGCCACAGAGCTAAGGGAGGAGGAGGACAGAAGGAAGGGAAGGGACACATTATTCCCTTCTTGAAACATCCTTTCCACTTCTTTCTGATGTAAGTTCTCAAAGTCGAAAAGAAGTTTCAGTACATGAAATTCAATACACGAAATACATACAATAGTATTTCTCTGCCAAATACTTGATGTTACTGCAAAGCAGTTCAAGCAGAGAAACTAAACAAACTTATAAAATTAATGAGGGACAAACCTTTACAGCTCCTAGCTGCTCTTTCCTAAATCTTTCCAAAGGTTTGATCAGAGTTTCAGTAACACTGAGTGCCTAAATAAAAAAAAAAAGCATGGGTTAGGTTTTTCCAGCAGAACTAAGAAAGTCACTTCAGCATCAGAAACTAACAAGCTCTGGGCTAACATAAAGGAGAGGATGCGAGTTAGGAGCCTTAGGTCCTAATTCCACAAAAAAAACCCCTAACAACAAAACAACAACAAAAAAAAAACACGACAAAAAACCACCAACATCTATGAGTCCATGCAAGCTTTCAAAATTTCTATCCTTATTTCAGTCGACTGTCAGGAAAATGTAATATTAAACAAACACAGAAAAATTAGAAATTTTCATCCTGCAGCCAAGCTCCAACTGTTTTGCTTGTGTTATTTTTGCAGATAGTCTCAGTGACTGAACACCAGAATAAGATACAGGACACATGATATTCAGTGTTACAATGATCAGTCTCAGCCATACTAAAGAGAACCAAAAAGGACACAATATGCCATCATAAGACAAAAGCTGTAGTTTATTAGACCTGGCCAGCAAATACAGTTTCCAGTTGACATGAATTTTCACTGGAGATAGAGCAGGGTTTGGTTTGGTGCAAACAGGACTTAAAATAAAAAATATACTTGAAATGTCAACAAAGGTTAGAACGTCTTGACCCCAACATGGAAAAATAGGAGGAGTTTCAGAGATGTGGAGGAGCAGGTGGGATCCTTTTGGTTGCAGTCCTCAGGCTGTCCCACAGAGTAAATGGTGCCCAGGACTGGGCTTATCACAGCTTTGGGGATGAGTTGGCAGGAGTCCAGGCAGAGCTCCCTGGAAGCTCACATTAGGTGCAAGACAAGGTTTTTTCTCTCTTCCCACTCCACCACCCCTTTTTCAAAGTTTTATCTGAAACTTCACAGGCTTAAAACAAACTTCTGGAACATTTCCGGAAAGTTCTTATCATAAAACACAAGAGGGATGAAGTATTACAGATCTGGCACAGCACAAATCTGAATAGCACTGTCTGCTCCCACCCAGCCCTGGAGCCATGCAGGGATTACTCTGGGAGTCATCTTGCCAAACACCGTAACCAGAGCAACCCAGATTTTTAAACAGCTCCAACAGCACACTAACCTATGGAGCTAACTGGAAACCCCAATATTTGGCAAGCCTGAGCCAAACTGCACATTGCAGAGTCATCCACACTACAGATCCTTCCCAGCTTCACAGCACTTGCTTTCATGGCTCAGACTTTTTGATTTCTGAATCCTTTTTTTCTGATTTTGTTGCTAACACTCAAAGCATCCTTCAGTGCACCCTTGCTGGGAGCAAAAGAAAAAGAAAATCTGAAATTTTTTTGTTCCAAAAGAATACAGCAGCACTGGGCTAAGCATGACACAGAAAACCCTTGGATTGAGTTGGAGGGTGAGGGAAGGACAAAAGAGCAACCTCTGCCAAGACTTCAGCCCAGCAAAGAGACATCCTGAAGAGGTCATCCCAAGGCTTTAGGGATGCTCTTGGCAGCTGGAGAGCCATGTGTTCCCTAAGCTGTCTTCACTCCCCCCCAAAAGAGAGCCAGGGCAGCCAGCTGCCCTGAATGGGAGCTGAGCTGTGGTTCTGGGAAAGATTCAGCCCACCTGGCAGCCTGTGAACAGTCACAGAGTTACTGAGGTTGGAAAAGACCTCTGAGATCATCAAGTCCAGTCTATGAGCAGCACATACACATGTATCCTATCTACTGAAGCTGTTAATAGGAGTCTCTGGGGCTGTTTTTAGAATACTCGGGTTCTTCAAATTTTGTTAGGCTCCAAAAACTTTCCTGGAAATTCTTGGGAGCTGAAAGGAAACTGGATTCATAATTTCGGCATCAGAAATAGTTTCCTAGGACTCAGCAGAGGCACCTGAGGACTGAATGATCTCTCCTTGTTGACCCCAAGCATTCACACAGTCAAGGTGGAAAACTGCTTGCAGAAATCATACAATAGGCCTTCTATACTGGAAAACTTTAAAAAGTTTAAATTGTTTCTTCTATTTTCTTCTATACTGACAAAGTAAGGGAGAAAGCTATGAGGACTCCTCAGAGAAGAACTCAGAGGATGATGTTAGCTGCCAGCATGCAAGAGCACCACAGTTAATGGAATTATTTAACAGCATTTTCAGGTAGCAACTGAGCACTTAAATGGTCAGAAGGTTAAAAATAAATGTCTAATGACAAGTTGCTTTTTGGTTGTTTGAACTTTACACAAAGAAAGTGAAATATAAGATTAATAACAGTGAATGAATGCTGGAAATGAAGTCCGAGACAAAGAAAACCTTAGCACCTTGATGTAAGAGGGAAAAAGAAAAAAAAAAAAAAGCCACCACACATAGAAAAGGCTGTGGTTTATAAACAAGCAGGACTGGCTGCAAATCACTTGGTCTGCTACACTCCTGTGCAGCATTAACCATGGGAACCACTAAAGGAATTTTTTTGAAGCAGAAAATAATCTTCAAATCAAAACGGGATGTTCCCTTAGTGACTGCCAACAAACAGAGATTCCACTGCTGCCAGTGATAGGATATGCAAGTATCTCTTTCATTAAGGAAAGAGAAGCTTCCCCTCCTTCCAATAAGGCATTTCTCTTTTTGTACAACTTGAAACTTTTGCTTTTGCTTTATTCACAGAATTTCGCCTGCCATACACAGAATCACAGAATGTCAGGGGTTGGAAGGGACCTCGAGATCCTGGAAGTCCAACCCCCCTGACAGAGAGTTCACCTAGAGCAGGTTGCATAGGATGGCATCCTGGTGGGGTTGGAATGTTTCCAGAGATGGAGACTCCACCACCTCTCTGGGCAGCCTGTGCCAGTGCTCTGCCACCCTCAAGGTAAAGAAGTTCCTCCTCATGTTTAGATGGAAACTTCCTCTGCTCAAGTTTGTGCCCATTACCTGTTGTTCCATCACTGGGCACCACTGAGAAAAGTTTGCAGAGCTCTGGTCATTGTCATGGAGCTTCATAGCAGGCCCATGTACAGAGGTACAAGAGGAATACTTCCTCCTCCTTGAAATGAGCATGGATTTGAGTTTATAGGCACATAAACAGAAGCTGTCAGCCAAGACATGACCAGTAAACTTAACAGTGAATTACAGAGCTTTTCTTCTGACTGGCAGAAATAAAATTTAAACAAAATAAATAAAACAAGCACAATGCTGGATGAAACAGGGACACATTCATACTGTTTTCCAGTACTTGGAATCCAGTGCTTGTCATGGAGAGCTAGAAACGTAGTGTACTTGTTTGTAGAATGAAAACATTATTTACACTGCTATCCATTGTTAACTGATGACTTTTTTTTTTTTTTTTTAAACCATGTATAACAGAACAGCAGGAAAAAAAAGTAAAATAGTCCCACTGTGAGGAAGTAAACTAAAGTTCAATTGAGTGTATTTGTCATTATCACTTTCACCTTCCCTAAGCTATAGGACCACGTTAAAATGCAAATTTTCCAATAAATGTTACATTAGGCATAGAGATGAATATTCATTAATATCAAATTAGACATTGCTTCCCCTGTCAACTTCTGTTTTGAGTCTGAAATTAGTCTTCATTCCTTTACTCCTCTAATCCCAGCAGATTATAGTGATAAGAACGTGCCATTTAAAAAGCACAAAACCCCTCCTTTTTCTTTTTTATCACTGATATATCTAAAGCTACCTGGAACCAATACATACTTAGTTTTTAAATCTGGCAGGCAAACCAGGGTAAGGCTAAGTCATAAGTCTAAGTTAATCAATATAAAAAGGTCATGTCTCAGATAACAGTATCTTAACCAGCTTTATGAATGCCAAAGACTCAAGAATGCTTTAAGGAATGTTTAACCCAGTGGGCCTCACAACCCTTTCAGTGAAGAGATTTTTCCTACTCTCCAATCTAAACCTCCCCAGGCACAACTTGAAGCCAGAAGGCAGCAGCAGCCCAAGTTTTCCCTTCCCTTTGTGGGCACAAGCAGGCTCATACTGCAGAGGAGGATGGCTGCTAGCATGGACTGTGGAGTATCAGCCCCTAAGAGCTGTCCCAGAAGTTCCTGTAGATACAAAGGCTACACAAACCTGTTAAGCAAAATTTGTTTTACTTATTATGCTGGCACATGTTGCCCAGAGAGGTGGTGGGAGCCCCATCCTCATAAGTTTTTAAGGCCAGGCTGGACAGGGCTCTGAGCAATCTGATCTGGTGGGAGGTGTCCCTGCCCATGGCAGAGGGGTTGGAACTGGATGATCTTAAAGTTCCCTTCCAACCCTGAAAATTCTATGATTCTATGAGACAAATACAGCAGTGGCCTCCCAGCTTTCATCCTAAAAATGTGCTTAGAGTTCAGCCTTTACTGGAAGAACAGGAAATTACACATTGCTCATCAATAACTCCCGTAGTGAGGTAAATCTGCATGCTGACTGCTCCACTCTGAATCTAAGCATTCTTCCCTACAAGCAAGGTTTATGAAAACAAACAAACCAAAAACAGAAACAGAAATCCATGAACATAACACCTTGCTGCGGACTGCAGAGCAACACAGGAGTGCATAGTTTCCAAATCTCATTCCAGGACTTGGAAATGCAGATTAGATGCCAAACAGAAAAGAGGGGTTTCACTGTCCCAGCCTGCCAATTGGAAATATTTATTTATAGGCAGGGGTAGGACAAAGCAGAGAGGAAGGCCACCAGTCAGTAGGGCAGAGCTCATGAAACTGAGCAAGTGTCAATGAACCTGGATCTGGGAATAAAATTTTGTCCTACTCAGTGCAGAGAACACCAAGAACACAGAAAGGCAGACACACCTAGCAGTGACAGAACAACAAGGAAGCTAACACTGCTGTTAAATAAAGATAATTACTTTCTAATAAAGACATTTACTACCTACAGCTGGGCTTATTTGCTGTGGAGGGAGCCATCTCGTAACAAGTCAGGTGGACAGATATATCTGTCTTGGATACAATCTATTTTTTATATTTCTCATATCCCTGGAGGCACCTGCAACAGAACAAATCACCTCCCTCTTAGGTGTTCCAGAAAACTACCTCTCAGGTTTGGTAAGAGGACAACAACTTTCTGAAATTTTCCAGGAAGAATTTCCTAGACCAATGGTCTACTGCACCACAAGCCAGGCATAGGCAGAGATTTGTGTTTTGCACTTTCTAGCTCTTTTAAAAGCAACAGCCTTAGGTTTTTTCAGAGAATGCCATAGAAAGACTCTCAAGTCTCCCCTTCAACCCAGAGATCAGAATCTGCTCAGTGAATCTGCTCAGAGGTTATATCCTGTTCAGTGAAAGTTTACAATTGATCTAAAAAGCAGCCAGCTAAGATGCCTCCTATTGACCTATCTGCTGTGCTCTGCTGTGCTCTGAAAAGCTGTTTGAGTTGATGGTCCACTTGCCAGGAAACTGCTGGGTCCCCAAATTAAATAGGTATTATGAGCAAACAATGCAGACAATACATTTTAAAAATATATAATTAAGACAGTGGATTCTATAAAAGGTTACTTTATTAAAAGTTATTATTAGTTCTGGCTTGTGAATAAGTTTATTCCTCTGAAATATATTCCACTATAAAGAGAAAAATACTACAAAGCCATATAAACATTATATACAGGAAGAGAAACAAAAAAGAGAGTTTCACAGTCACAAATCAGATTTTCCCACCTGAAGTGGAATAAAGTTGTGTGTAACTCCTCCAAAGACAGAACTTCCCTTAGCAAACACAATATGCAAAAGCTGAACAGTGTGACCCATCAGAACATGGGTCTGGTTCTCATATGAGCAGAGAATCACTCCCCATTCACACTTTGTAATCAATGGTCACATAAAGCTCCTGACAAAGTGGAAAGGCTGCTCAGGAAAGGAAATAGCATAATGTCCTTTTTTATTATTCTTTTTTCTTCATTTTTGTTCATTGCTGAGCAAAAAGATGCCACTGAAGGGCAACAAATCCAACAGTGAACAATGGCTTCAGTGTTCAGTCAAGAAGGAACTGCTCAATTATTGTCAGCACTCTGCTCCACAAGAAACAGTGGTGTTATTAACAACCAGCAAAATCCAAACTGGTGACAGCTTTACAATGCAAATTCCAAACATTTCCCATCAATGAAATAACAGAAAGAGAATTCTTTAGTGCATTATGTTGATGAATGTGAGACCACAAAATTATCTGGAAGGAGCAGCTAGTGGTAACAGAACTTTTCAGCCATATTCGGTTAGGAGGAATACACCCAGAATTAGCTTTGTACTTTTTTTCTATTTGACAGAAAACAGTTGCCTCTATTTTATAGATTAACATGCACAAGTTCATGTGTAACTCTCAAAACAATTTCAGAAGACACTATATGGCATTAAAAAATAAACAAATATACAAAGCAAACATTCAGTGTCAGGGATCACCAACACAAGAGATGTGCCCAAAGTAGTTTTAATCCCTCGTTCATGTTCCATATTCTGAAAATTATACAACGCACTGAGATATGGCAGCAATTGTTCTGCTTGTTTCTGAAACTGGAAAATGCTTTATTAAGTTGGCCAATTTGCATGAAGGAAGAAAAGGATCTAGGTCCTGCAATTACAGTGGTCAAATGCTGTTCCTGAGAAATTCCATTTTATCTGTGCCTCTAACTCTGCATCTGAGATGTTCGATATGCTGCTGGCAGCCTAAATTTTCAGAGGTGATCACCAACTATGTTTTTCCACTGTTTTGGCAGATATATTTAGCAGCCTGCCTTCTCAGTGGACTTAACAGGATTTGAACTTACAGAGTATTATATAATGCCATGAACTCTTCTTGAAAAGATCTGGAATGCACCTTAAATCCAAAACTACTGGATTTTATTTCTTTTTTTTTTATCCTAAGTCAGTGAGTAAACTGATTGTTCCTTTATACAGATTTCTTCAGATTACTGTGAAGTTAGATTAAGATTTATGAACCCTAAAACAGAGGGCCAAAGAAGAGCTCAGAAAAATTAATACCATCTTCACAGCAGAGTAGGAACAGTGTAAACTAAATATAAAGAGTCACTGAACAAAATGTTATAAAAAGCTATTCATGAACAATGTGTTAAGTGAGCACTTAACCTGTGAAATAAAAACTCATGCACTTAAATACTCCATGATAAGAAGTAAATATAAGTACATACTTGCATAGCTTATTTACGTTCTACCTTTAACCTTTTGAGAGTATGTCTGTGAACCTTAACAACTTCTTTTACCTTGGGAAACCACAACTGCGAAGATATTGTATCAAAGTAAAATGGTGAGTTGCTATTGCCTTGGGAAACTGCAGGAAACATAGTAAGGTAAATGCAATTGTATCAGAAATCCTACAAAGAGAAATGTAACAGGCTATAAAGGGAATATACAAGTACTTATTCACAAAGTTAGAAAGGCTAAGGAAAAAACACCTTTTATTTGACGAGGGGCAACTCAATATAAAACCATTATTTAAATGGAAAGAATTAAAACAAACTTCGACTGTTCACATTGTAAGACAATGAACTTTTAATAATTGTCACAAAGAAAAAAAGTCTCAATTAATTGTAGCAACATATCTAACAAAGTGGAGAAAAAAGAGATGTTAAGGATGGTAAGGATTTCTTTAGAACAATTAGATGTCTTCCTACACTAGGCAGGTGAAGACCTCATTGCACTCCAGTTGGAGGGACACTGCAATGCAAATTAAAGGGAGGGGTAGTAAGGGACCAGAGATGATGGAAGAGCAAACACAGAAGCAACTTAAAAGGGAAAAAAAAGGAGGAGAAAGCAGGAACCTAAAATGTTACGGAGCAGATGTAGCAACAGATAATACTCAGAGTACTGGAAGGCATTATAGAAAGTCAAAAGCTGCTTTGAATTTGTTAACATCTCCTTTCCTTTTTGAGAACAGCACAGCAGCTGATCGCAGTGAAGCCTTTGATGCTGTCCCACACAGTATTCTCAAAAGCAGAGGTAACATATAAAGCAAGAAATCACAGAATATAATTTCAGCAGCTTTTGAAGTAGATGGGTCAAATGGTAAAACTATGAAGTGCCAGACCCCCAACATCTGGAAGTATTAAATATCCATCAAATATTCACCTGACAAGAGATAATCAAGCAAGTAAATTTATGGTAAACAGTAACAAAAATTTATGGACCTGGATTCACCAGAAACAGTACTTCAGAAAAACATAAAAAGTGTAGGTGATGATTATTTGAGTTCAGTTTAGAATGGTTTTTAAGGGCATATTTTTTTCATTTACGGTATAGTTGTGGAAAAAATAACCCTTTTCTCACATGCTGAATAAAGAGCATTCTTAACAAAGATGACTGAATGCTTTCTGAAAAAAATCTTGTTACATACTTTACATCTTAATGGAAAGCTGTGGATCCCTGACGTGATTCCAAACATCTGTGATTGCAGGACCCCCACGTACTCCCCATAGGAGTAACCCAGAGGCAATGCCACTGTTCAGACATCAGCTGAGAAGTCAAAAAAGCCACAAAATCACTGCACAATCATTTTCTCAGAGTCTAAGGGTCAATGTAATATGAAATCACTCTAGAAAGATCACATAACATTTGCTGGACTTCAGTTTGCAATTAAAAGGCCATGCATCTGGTAACTCTGAGAATGTGTTGTTTCTGCTTGGAATTAAAAGTTTGCCCCACAAATACTTTATACTCCCCAGTTTTTCATCAGACTGTCCCTGTTCTAACAGATATGGCATTACATACTTTTCTCATCAAGAATCTGACACCAATTAGCTTTTAGTGTGTTAATGCCTTCTGTATAAGCATGGGCAGTATTCTAAAAGTAAAACTGTTTTGTCACACTGAGTCTGAAAAAATGAAAAAAAGAAGTGTCTTACTAGACAGACAGACAGGGCTGGATTCTGCACAGCCCATTCTGTCAGTAATTTGTTGCTGCTGAAAGAGCTACTGAAACAGTCACCAAAACGTGCCACACAATTCTGAAGTCCTGAAGCTGACTTCTCTCAAAAACCTGGTATCATAAAAGCATGGAAAATAACAAGGCAGGCTATGAAGTATTTTTCATTGTAAAACTTCCTGAGGACTTTCATTAATGAGATGTAAGCAACTTCATTAAAATAAAAAATATATATCTATATATTCTATATATATTCTTATTCTCTCTCTCTCTCTCTATATATATTCTTATTCTCTATGTATTCTTCAGGAATGTACAAGGAACCACACAGACCTTTATTCTGACCACAATGTGGTTCCAGATCAGAATGACATAACAGGACATGATATGGCACTTACAAAGAACCATGACTCTTACCAGGATCAGGAGTGCCACAGAGAGAAATGGTTTTTTAGGAAGAAAAAAAATTGTTTAGAAGTTCTTTTCTCACTTCTGTGCATGATCCTACACTGCAGGCACCACTTCTGGCAGAGAGGAATGCAGAACACAGATCAGCTTCCTCTCAGCAATTCCAAGTGGTCACTTACTTCAGGAAGATCTAATCCTATGGCAACTGCTGAGGAACATAGTTGCTATCTAGGCAGATCTAAAAAGCAGACCTAGATGCAGGATCTGACCACACTCAGAATAAAACTGGGACACATCATCTGCTCTATGAATCCCTGCTCTGAAACGAAAACTGAGCATGCAACTGCAGAGGAGAACCATGATATAATCCAGGAAGAGATTTATAAAAGTATTGCAGGAAGCAAATTTAAATGACTTTCATCTTACTCTTTGCTATATATAAAGCTTTTTAAAATTTTTATTGCAACTCACCAAAATCTCTCTTTGTTCTTCCAGATTTTTTAAAAAGTTTGAAAACTCATGAAGTGATGCATCTGTAATACAAAACCATAAAAAAAAGTTTAATCATGTCGCAGGCTGGCATGGCACAATATAGCCACTTACAGTCACCTTCTTACCTACCTATGTATCTTTCATCATCTGTCTCTGCATCACCAATGAATTCAAATTTAAAGTCTCTCAGAGAATGGGCAAATTTTCTCTGGGCTGCTGAAAGGTCTGCAATGAGGGGGGAAAAAAAAGAAAATAGATTGAAGGTTAAAGAATCATTTTAAGAAGGCTGGAAGATCCTCCTACCCCTAGAATCAACTTCTATAAGTAACTCTTAACACAGGTCTGCTTAAGGACATGACAAGACATCCAGCATTGTCTAGCTCCCTTATGATCTCACCTATAAATGTTTTGCACAGATTTCTTTATACAAGGCTATATAGTGAAGACTAGAAAGGAAGCAATGTGACTGTGTATGTGTCATATAGATACATTGCACCTGTTCTTATGTTTCCATATATCACAAGTTAGGGCAAGGCCATACAAACTCAAAACTACACAATATTAATGCACAACACTCTGACCAATCTGTGCCAGTTGTTTTACTTTGCTAACCTGAATCCACCAGTGTATTTGTCTGTGCAAAGGCACATCTTAGGATTTTCTATGTATTTTAAATAGACAGCTCTGCTAGTGAAATATTTATACCCAAACCAATTTAAAAGAACTGTTGCACTGAAACTAGAAATTCCATGGAGTTAATCTACGTCGAGTTTCTTAACTGCACAGCATTAAAATTAATTTTGTAGCATAACTGTTTTGAAATAGTCCTAAAACATTTCTTCAACCCAATATTTACCTATTAGCATTTGACAGTTTGGGGTCAGAGAACTGCACTCCTACATCCCTCAGGAAGTAATTGGACTGTATTCAACAACAATATCATCATTATAAACTTTTATTAAGATTTATAAAGCTGTAAATAAGTAGTGTACACACACTCTTCTCTTGTGCTGACATGCAGAGGCTGGGAATGTCAAGACTTCTGGAAAATGGAATTGCTCAGTGTAAAAAAAAGGATGCATGTCCTGTTACACTCCTACCCAGTAAAGGTTTCGCTCACATTTTTATTGTCAGTTGAGGTTAAGGACAATTTGAAATAGTTAATCTATAATCATTTTCTTAGCACGTGTAGTTCTGAAGGGATAAGAACAACTCTTAACAGAGTTAAGCATTTTGCTCTTTAATATTAACTGAAGCTAAAAGACTATGAACTTGAGGGGGTTTTGCTGTTCTTGTTTTGCTCTTTGCTTTTTTAAATATCTTTATGTTTGTATGGCCCTCCATCCCACACGCTGTATGTCTCATCATGTGTCAGTCAAGTAAAACTCCACACCCAGTGCTGCACTGAAAGTTCAGCTCAACCACAGAAAAGGGTACGTCTCACTCTACAAACAGCAAAACACAACCTTAAATAAATAATAATTTAAAAAGCTTTCCTGTTTATTGCCACTCCACATTCCTTTCTTTTTATTCATTTCTCATGAGTCCTTTCCTCAGGTCTTGTGTAACAGTGAATTTCCCTGTGATGCTGAACTGCCAGGTACTCAGCTTCCATGTGCAACTGCTTCTACAGCCTCCACATGTGCCCTGCAACTCCACGGAGCAGCAGGATGCTGCACAGCCTTGGAGGGAGAAGGACAAGAAGGCTGAAGGAAAAACATAGTTCCCATGAAAAAGGAAGCACTGATATTTGAACTCAACTACCCTGTGTGCTAAAAGGCTGTTCAGAAGGCAGACAGCAAAAGAAACAAGTTCTGCCAGCTGTGAAAGGCTTAAATATGGAAAACAACAGGTTTCTTACACACCTGATATGTTATTCTCATTTGTGAGCCCGATAGCAAACAAGGCTGAAAAGAGTATATTTATGGGAGAATGGGTCCAACAATTCACACTCTCCCAAAGTTATTTAATTTTCTTGAATCCAGTAATCCTCTACCAAAGCCCTGTCACATGAGAGCTGGCCCCATGCTAGAGGAAGGAATTGTTTAATTGTTTTTCCTCACTTAGGAGTGAAGTGAGTGCAAGCATCTCTCCCCTTCCTCCTTTAAAGGCTGAAAAGGTACTAGAATATTGAAGGAGAGCTATGGGCCCTGGTGAGCCTTTCTAGAGCAGTGCAAAACTGCCTGCTGGGTGGCTTCATATCCCATATCTCACACAATCACAGAACTGTCATCTTTGGAAAAGACCTCTAAGATCACCTTGTCCAACGATCTCCCCCAGTAAAAAAAAAAAATCAATATCAATATTTGTACCACACTGCCCACTAGAGCATGTCTTGAAGTGCCTCATCTACATGGGTTTTTTAACACTTCTAGGGATGATGATTCCACCATCTTCCTGGGCATGCTGTTCCAATGCCTATCTACTCTCTCAGTGAATAAATTCTTCCTAATATCTAGTCTAAACCTCCCCTGGTGCAACTTCAGGTCATTTCCTCTAGTCCTGTCGCTATTTACTTGAGAGAAGAAGCCAGAATCCATCCCCCTAAAACCTTTCACCTCTTTGGTGACCGTGCCAGCAGACAGAACGTGTGCCAGGAGCTCTGACTGCTTCACTTCAAAGTCTAATATTTTCAGTCAAGTTGAGAAAGGGCTGAATCAAAACACCGAGCTTCTCACAGGAAACAGAAAGCCACATCCGTGCACTTCTCCATACTGAATCTGCTCAGAGATTGGAAATTGCTGACTAAAGCTCTAAGTAAGTGATTGGAAGCAGTAGCTCCTTAAATATACCAAAGCTGGATTTGCAGGGTTCCTGCATTAAAGCCATGAAGTCACATTAAATTTTTGCTGTGTCTTTCCACAAATCATCCCAGAGATGTTTTAAGAACTCCTCCAGAAAACTTTGGAAAACATCATGTGGGGAGAGCTGGAGATTTGGAATAGACAAGAATGATTTGATGGGTCAAGAAAAGCTGCAGGTACCTGGCTATTGAAGGAACACCTCAAAGAAAGGACAACAAAACAGGAAGAGATTTTCTGATGGATTTTTAAAACCTGGCAATTTCCACAAAGTTGAGAAGTCACTGAAGCAAAATAAAAACCAATCACAAGGTAGGAAAAAGGAAGAACACTCCAGTCACTTGGTTTAACAGACTGCTACAGGGATCAGTTTCCAAACTGTTGCCAAAACAGAGATTTTTAATTCTGCTTAGTCAGCAGAAGTTAACTACAAGATTATTTCTCCAACGTTCACATACAATCCATCAGTCCTGTTTTATTTTGGCTTCATTTACATTAAGACCATATTCTGTTGACATTCCCTATGCCAAGACAGCACTGCTGGAACACAGAACTAGCACCTTGCAGGGCAGAACCACTGGTACTGAGCTCAACATAGGAATGGAAGAGCCTCTGCTCTGCCTCTTGCTAAACAAAAAGAAACAAAACCAAATATCAAGTAGAGATGATACTTTCTCAAGTATCAGAGAAAACTTTCTCAAAAGATCAGAGCAAGAATACTGAACCTGTTCTGCTACGGCACAGGAAAAAATCACAAGGATTGTGGGCTCAGAAAGGTAACATAGCCCTGGGTTGGACTTCTTGCCATCTGACAAACCACATCCAGAGACACCTGAGACAACCCACAGCCAAACCTTCCACTGTGGGGAGAACAGGATGAAACTGCCCCAGACTTTACAAGTATACAGCACATGCATAGATGTTCACAAAGTTAAAACCATTGATAAAATCCTATAAAAACAAAGTAGATGCTGATATCCTCATCAGTACACTCTTACTAGTATGTTACTATTTAAATGCTAGGCATTGTTCCTTAGGTTAGAAATTTCATAAATGTAACTTGGCTCTTTTCCTCCCTGTGTCAGCAGGCATATGTGTACAGTATGTACAAAAGACTCATGCTGCTTATCTGAATAATCCTGCAGCCTTCTAAAAAAAAAACATCATGAGAATTTAGGGGGACAGAAAGTATTTTATTCCCTTTAATGCCTTACAGTAACACCAAATAGAAAGGCATAGGAATCAGTAAAAAGGATGTTGCTTGTTGAAAGCTGCTGCTATCATTTATAAGGAGGAACAGGGCATTCAAGATCAAAAGACATTTAAATATCAACCAAACACTAACACTCTTCTCCTGAATAAAACATAATCCTGGCAAACCTATAACACAGAGTCATTTCAAAGACTCGCTTTCTAAAAACAATACAAGAAATCAAGCTAAACGTTTTGATCAAAAGATTGAAGAAAAATGCTGACATTTCTGAAGAGAGGGATGTAAGAACATCAGGGCTTTCACTTCTCTCCCTTTGTTAATGTTCGTATCAGTACAATGTATTTCTTCACGTTTGACTGTGACTGTTTTAAAACACACCAGAAGAAACAGGATCACCCACCAGCTTTCACACAAATACCTCTATATTTTTCCATCTGGATTTGGAGGAAAATATTTTTGTTCCTTATCTGAGTTGAGCTGAGCCAACACCACACCATTAGTTGCTAGGAGGTGGCCAGCTCTCACTTGTAGTCCTAGACAGATTTCAATTGCTCCTTTTATATTAAGATCAGTGCTAACTCCACTGTGTAGTGTAAGCCACCTACTAAAGCTCCTGCATAGAGCAAGACAGTGTTGCTTCCTGTCCAGGCTATCTTGGATCTCTTTTGCATGGCAGGAGGATTATTGCAACTGTTCCTTTGCTTAACTGTTAATAGTTTTCTACAGCAAAATATGGATTTCTACATCAAGGTTCACTTTAACTGTATCATAATGATTCCTGAAGAACCGGAATTATGTTGCCATTTCTCATGCCTAAGCAGAAATCTCATTGACACTGACAGATGCATCAGAGAGAAAAGAATTTTAGAGCCTTTACTTAATAGGGGTTTAAATTACTCTGGTCTCTTTCAACACCATTATACTCAAAAGGCTAAAAGGTTGACAAATACCGGATTTAGCTACCAGGTTTATGTTAGAGTTACGTTACTACATTAAGGACTAATATCAGACTTCTTCATCTGTTCTCCTTGCAGTAGGCCAAGATCAGGCAAGCTACACAGTGGTGTCAAACAGGCAAGGAGAAGCTGAGTGAGACCTGGCCTCTCCTCTCTTCTTCTCAGGCATCAGTTGGACTTGCAGAGCTAAATTAATGGTTTCTAAAGAAGAGTACTTAAAATAATTTGCCCGAGAGCTGCCATGTGGATATGTATGGCTTAGTACAAAACATGTGCCATCTCTTTGCTTACAAAAGTCCATGTTCCCCTTCTGTGTACCCTTTGGCAAGGTGAGCAATGAATCTAACATAATCCACAACACTGAGAACATGAACAGGATTTAGTTATTACTTTAGTAAAGTGGATAAACAGGATTTACTCATCAACTTAGCAGATGCAAGCCATGTACTCCAACTCCCTAAAAACAAAGAAACTTTTTACTACTCATTTTTATCTAAGAAGTATACTGAAAGACACATCAAAACAGAAAAAATTATTACACGAGATCTAAAACACAAAGTTAATTCCCCTTCAAAACCAGAATGGAAATCAAGTTCAAAGACTAAAAGGTTTCTGGAGGCCAATTTTGACAATGTCATGTAGCTCACTGCAACTCACATGTTTCTCAGAGCTTCACAGATTCAGGTATGAGGGTTAAAAATGAACTCATCACTAGCTTGTCAAATAGCTCTTAGCTTTCTGTTTTTTTCTCATCCCACACCTTTAAAACAAATAAGGAAAACCACAACACCTCTGTGTTACAGTTGGGTTTGACAAGCATCATAGCTTTCTGTGCCTGCTGGCCCCAAGACACCTTCCCAGCCCCAGCTCCCAAGTGTCCAGCAGCTGACAGCTCCACACCCTCCAAACAGGTATGCTCAGGTCTGAGGAAAACCTATAATCAATTGTGCCAAGGTTCTGATGTGTTTCATTATTACTAAAAACTCTCAGAAATTTGGTGTCACAGTGGAGTTACTCCAGATCAGGTGTCTGCACACAAAATGCAAGCTGAAACTTTCCAAACACAACAAAAAAAGAAGAGGTGAACAAAAGCAATACCTATGGAAGGGGTTTTATTACCAAATTAAACAAACAAACAAACCAACCAACCAAAACCCAAACAACTAAACAAAAAGCTTTGCATTTCAGCAAACAGCAAAACAAATACAATAAAATAACAACAATTTTAGGAATTTTAATCTCTACTGGAATTATTCTTTTCAACTTGTCACAGGTAGGAATTCTAGCAGGAAAGCTAAGAAAGCTTTCAGATTTTACCAGAATAAGCTCTTATTTTCAAAACAAATAAGCCAAACATTTTAGGCATCGTAACCCACAACCCTTGTTCTCTCCTATGGAAAGCATCCCACACAGCAGCATATCCTCTCATATACCTTCTCTAGTCCTCCAACTTTTACCAGGAAAAACAGACTTAATTAATTTCTTCTCTTTCTACCCTTACAAGGACACAAACTCCACATTCCCTCACATCAAGAAACACCCAATTAAAAAGTTAATTACCATATATGAAATATCACAAAGTAGCCTCATATCCAGGTCTGGGCAATGCCAAATCATGCTGATATTGTCCCATGGCTGCACCACACCTTCTTGTGCTCTGGTTATTTGCCTTTTTATTTTTGAAATCAGCAAGCCAGTCCTCCTTCACCCTGCCAAGGGCATTTTCATCTTCACATCACAGAAATTGGGCTAAACAGCCCACTTAATCTCAGTGGAGATTAAGGTTCTCCTGAAGTACCTCCAACAGCTCTTATAAAAAAGTGCACCCCTCTGCCCATGAAGATGATGACTAAATTTTTCAGTTCTCCTCTTAAGCACAAGTTACAATTCATGGAAGACAAGCTACTGCACCCTGCTGATAAATTCACTGCTCTGGGAATGGAGAAACATTCCTGCAACCATCCTGACATAAGACCTGTAACCTAAAGACTGAGCTGAAGGGTTAAGGCAATTATGATGGAAGTTACTGGGAAGTACCAAAAAGATGATTTGCACTCAAAGGAATTGTAGACATCTTCCTGATTCTTGCAATCTCTGTCTCTGACAACAAAACAGACCAAAAGAAGTATCAAATTACAAAGTAAGAACCAAGAAAAACGTATTTGCAATGCAGAAAACTATAAAAGCATTCCACCAAATTCACATGGTTCCCAGAGATAAAAACTAGATGTTCAGGATCTGCTGCAAAGGCTTCCCTGGATCATGATGCACCAAGTGCTGGCAAGATGGACCCCAATATTATGTATATCACCTGTTCTCAAAAGAAAACTCTGCATCAATCTAGAAGCAACAGTTTTAATACACAATACCAGAATGGTTGTACCATCAAGCTTTCACTGATGAAACTTTCTACAACACCTTCAGTTCTATAAGTAGCACAAACCTGGGAACTGTCTGCCAAAAGTGCCTGAAGTAGAGAATGTGAGATGAAAGCATTACTTTTCCAGAGATCAGGATTTTATTATTATTAATCCAAAGGTGTATGAATTCAGAATGTGAGATATCACTTCTACCTGATAATTTTCTAGCAGAAATGTCTTATAAAAGACAGCTCTGCTCACTACACGGAACATAAATTTCCAGACATTGTATTCTTCAACTCAAGGTCTTTTCAAAAACCACAGATCTGAAGGCCTTCCTGCATTAATTCATGGTTTCTTTACTCATATGTATTCTGTAGGATGATTAAGCTCCTGTTTTCACAAACCATATATGTCCTAAATGAATCCAGGGAAGGTTATGGAGCAGGTCATCTTGAATACCATCACATGGCACATACAAGATAACCAAGTGACCAGGCCCAGTCAGCATGGGTTTAAGGTCCTGCCTGACTAACCTGACCTCCTTCTACAAGAGGACTCGCTCAGTGGGTGAGGGAAGAGCTGTGGACATTGCCCATCTGGACTTCAGTAAAACTTTTGACTCTGTCTCACAGCATTCTTCTTCAGAAAGCTATGGCATTTGGCTTGGATAAATATACCCTACATTGGATTAAAAATTGGCTGGGCTAAAAGAGAAGCAGCAAATGAACTAAATCTGGCTGGTGACCAGTCATGAGGGGTGTCCCTCAGGGTTCAGTGCTGGGGCCTCTTCTCTTTAATATCTTCATTAATGATTTGGATGAGGGGATTGAGTGTAGCCTCAGTAAATTTGAAGATGACACCAAATTAGGTGGCTGTGTCAATCTGCTGGAGGATCTAGACAGGTTGAACCAATGGGCCAAGGTTAATTGTATGAAGTTTAACAAGGCCAAATGCCAGGTCTGGCACCTGGATCATAACAACCCCATGCTGAGCTGCAGATTTGGGGAAGTCTGGTTAGAGAGCTGTAAGTTGGAAAAGGACCTGGGGATATGGGTTGATAATCAACTGAATATGAGTCAGCAGTGTGTGCAGGTGGCCAAGAAGGCCCATGGCATCCTGGCTTGTGTCAACAACTCAGTGGCCAGCAGGAACAGGGAGGTGATCGTCCCTCTGAACTCAGCTCTGGTGAGGCTGCATCTTGAGTACTGTGTCCAGTTCTGGGCACCTCACTATAAGAGGGACACAGAAGTGCTGGAGCGTGTCCAGAGAAGGGCAACAGAGCTCAACAAGGGCCTGGAGCAGAAGTCCTGTGAGGAGCTGAGGAGCTGGTCCGGAGGAGAGGAGTTGAGAGGAGACCTTATGCCTCTCTTCAGTTGCCTGAAGGGAGGTTGGAGCAAGGAGGGAAACAGCCTCTGCTCCTTAGTGAACTGTGACAGGACCAGAGGGAATGAACCAGGGGAGGTTTAGGCTGGATGTTTGGAAATATTTTTTCACTGAAGGCTGTCAGGCGTTGGAATGGCCCAGGACAGTGGTGGAGTCACCACCATCCCTGGAGGTATTTAAAAGGTGTTTGGACCTGGTCCTTAAGAACATGGGTTAATAGATTATGGTGTTGGTCAAAGGTTGGACTAGATGATCTTGGAGGTCTCTTCCAACCTAAAACATTCTGTGAGTCTGTGATGTCTTGAGGACAACGTGCAAACACCCAAAGTGTTCAGTACCAAGTAAAAGGGAGGACCATTACTGCTTGAGGATGAAATTGTGCCAGATAACTGAAGACACTCAAGTGGGAAACTCTGTAAAAGAAAAAGCAATTCCAGGAAAAAATGTGTTTATTGTACAGATACTTACCTAATATCGGTGTTATGAATGTTTTAATTCTGAAATATTTCTTTCTTTCCCAGACTTATTTTCCTCACAATACCTACAGTGTTTACATAAAACAGAATACATTCTGATGAAATATTAGTTTGATTGCAAAAGAAAAGACCAATTCACTGTTGGGTAGAAGCTCAATTTTGCCATTATATTCTCCAGCTTATGAGTTTTGAGGTTGGGGGGCTCAACAACACAATCAAATCTATAGTCTGAATACGGACAATGAAACATCAACCCCTCACAGCTCATCTCAAATGAAATACTCTCTAAATTCAGAACACTTTTCAAAATGCAAATAACTAACAGGACATGACTACCTAATTTTTGTCATCCAAATTCACTCATGGCAGTCAGGTAAAGTTGTGACATCAACACAGCAGAAGGACTTGTCCAAGGCACAAAGATTTTTCCCCTTCCAAGAAACAGGACTGACTTTATTATTTAAGGTCTATTGTCTTAGAAAGCACACATGCTTGTGAAACATGATGTGGTTGAGAAAGCTGGAAAGGGAGCACAGCTCAGTCTGGGATGGCAAGGTCACAGCAAACCTGAGAGCTTGCAGGTTTTTCACCTGCCACATCTGCTGCTGTTGAGCACAAGCACCATCTCAGAGAATTCACTTTCAGTTAGTTGTTTCAGCAAGACCTATTTTCCCTCCACAGCAGCAAGCAAGGGAGGGGAGAAAAAAAACCAAAAACAAACAAAACCCCCTCTCAAAACAAAATAATAAAAAATAATTTTAAAAATAAACCTCACCAAAAAGGCCATACAGCATTCCCAGCAGTTTGTAGCTAAATGAATCTTGAACAAGACTTCATCCAATAAAGACTTTTATGCAGACAGAGCTGTCTGCCTGCTTAGTTCCAGCCATCTGCAAACAATGCAAGTGTAAGAGTTTTTCAGAAGTCAGAAAACAACTCTATAATGAAAAGTGGGCAGCCAAAACACAAAAAGAGCTGGTAGCCACCTCCCTAATGAGCACTTTTCATCTTGAAAAGCACAAGCTCTTCTCTTCAATTCGTGGTTTGAAATATTTTATGAAGCTGTATATCAGATCTGCAAAAATATCATCATTAAACATGAAAACCTTTACATACACACACAAAAAAAAGCCCAAAATCAAAAAACAAAACAAAACAAAAAAAAGCACCACCATTCACAATGTTTTCTCTCTCCAAGATGGCAGATATCTCAAAACATTGTCAACTTGTATGGAATTACTGCTTGTCTGAACATTTGCATATGGAGACAAAAACCTGGGAGACCAGACTTGCAAGATACAACAAAACATGTCCAAACACACACAACACACCTGCACATGTATAAGTAGAATGTTACATGAAATAGCTACCAAATCCTTTGTCACCAGTAAGGCCATAAAAAGCTCAGAAATAAAGTGACATTTATATCAGTTCTGCTCATGGGACCTGAAAACTAAGGAAAATTCTTCAGTAGGTTGACAAAGACCTTCATACAGCTTTATTTTCCCAACTGCAACAAGATTCAAATGGAAGAGGATGGAGGAAAACACAAAGAGGAATTGGACAAATGAGCAGCTGAGATGTATAATTCAATAAGTAATGAGCAAGTGATCGGTCCCCAGGCTATTTATTTACTTATATATTTAAAGATGAGCATGTGAGTGCATTTTGGAAAATACTTGTGCATTTCTACACACAAAAAAACCCCTTAAGATCCAAATTTGAAATGCAGAGGGTGGGAATTTGGCAATGTTTACATTAAACTTCTTTTGTTGAGATATAGAATATCTGTCCCCTGTAGGCAAGCTGGAGTAAATCTTCAGCATCAAAGAGGATGGGATGACCACAACAGATCCCCAAAGGGGTAGGAGTTCAAGAATAACTTTGCTGTAGCTTGACATAGAAATGAAATAAATCAAATCCAAGTTTTGACAGAGAAAACAGTTGGCAGCAACTGTGGTGCAGAGGACATCCTGTACTTACAGCATACTCAGACAGTTGTGGGAAACTCCTAAACCCAAAAAATGCTGAGAACAAGGAGAAGACTAGGTACCAACTCTTCCCAGCAATGCATCCTCAGCAGTGCAGAGCAATCCCCTTTTACAGAGGAGCTGTGGCTTGCCAGGCTGGTGGGCTCTGAGAAGACAACTCTCCTCCAGCCCCACTTGCTAGCCAGCATAAAGCCTGGCCCCCCACACCACTGGAGAGAAAGGCACTCACTGCCCTCCCATGGGACCTTAGCACACGTGTTGTACTCTAACAGTTTCCTTAAACCAGCACAGGGAGAAGAAACCACCCCTGCACATCACCCTCCCACACACCCCCCACTCCTGTGCTGCTGGGCCACCGACTGAAGTGACCAAAGTGATGCCACTGCTGCTGGGCCAGAAAGGAGCAGCAGGAAAACAGCTGCTGCCACTTGCTAGAGGGAGCATCACTGCACCCCTGCCAAGCCAGTCTGCAGCATTTGCTCTCAAGGGATTGCACAGGGCTGCTATCATCAGGCCCTATCACATTCAAGAATTTATAAATGGAAATTATCTACTTTTCTTCACATTTCCAGGCCCATGGAGACTGGATTTGTTCTGGAGAGGTGTGAAGAAAGAAAGAATGCTTGATTTACCAAATTCATCACTTGAAACCTTATACTGAAGCTACGTCTGAAGAGATCTTTGCTGTTGTATGTCACAGAGACAGCAGTATATGCTTTATATATGCAAACATTTATTTTGTATATTTATACAAAAAAATGTTTTGGTTATCCAGAAAACACTGAAATACCCTGTGCTGAACACACCTTGAACGACTGAACTACTGAAACATTTAGTGAGATTTGGGATGAAAACCAGGAGAATTCACAATTCTTTTTCTCTGACATGTTAGGAAAAAAATCACAAAGTTCATTATCCAACTGGGCTCAGACAGTGGTGAGAACAAAAAGGTGGTCTGTCTGACTGCAAGCTGACCACTGATTATTCAGCAGCAACATATGTTAATTATTCATCTTCAGATTGTAGAATAAACACTGCATGTCTATTCTTCTGCACTCTGGCTGTACTGGCTTTGCTGCTCAAGCTTCAGTATTCACTGTTACAAACTGTCCTGGCTGCTCATGAAACCCGAAATGTGCATGCCTCTGAAGGTTATTTATTCATACATCAAGCTTGGAAGCAAGCAGAGAACAAACAAGATTATTTAAAAAAAAAAGAGACAGAGAGAGAGAGAAATTAACTAACAATCCCCGATACCCTGGCAACAAACAAAACAAAGAGTTGAAAAAAGGCACTAAATGTGAAGTATTATGACAACTGGGGGGGGTATAAATTATATCAGTAGGTCGATAAGGAAGCAGTGTGTTTGTCCCACCTTCTGTCCCCACGCACTTTCCAAATAAAAATAGAAAATGTTACCAGTTAAAATCATCATTCAACTTACCCAACTGCCATGTGTTGTACCTCAGTTTATGCACTTAGAGTACAAATCAACAAGAGAGAGATTTGTTTGGCAAATATTTCAGTGAAAAGGGCATTTTTGTAAACTGCCTTTGAAATAACAACCAGATGCAAACAATCTGTCTTCTGCAGACCAGGCTAGAACGGCAGTGCTTGTCTGCTCCCCATCTCTAGAGTGAGGCAGATCAACAGACTTGGATTCCCACAAAGAAAAAAAAAAAAATCATTGGCTATTATGGAAGAAATATGCACTTAGGGCTTTTTTTTACAAAAGCAAAACAAAACACAAAACCAACATGACTAAACTTCTTTTCAATATATCACAGGCCCTTAGAAAAATAAACACTTGGTTTCTGAAAGCAAAGTCACTCTGAGTCACAGATTCCCAAATCTCTGGAAGAAAAAGGATTAGTGAAGTAAACTCACAATATACTGGGCACCTCTGACCCATAAGTCTTGGTGTAACAGCAGTAGGATCACGGAGCTCTCTGTGCAAAATACAGGCACAGCATAAAACCCTAACCTAGCACAGCCAGATTTAAGACAAACTTTAGGTACGTGAATCACAACAGCCATGCTGGGGCACTGCTTGTTCCAGGCTTCTGTAACAATCTGCAGCTGCTGTATTTGTGGGAGTTAGATTTTATTTCTCTATTTTTAATACTTTCTTTCAAGGTGAAAAAAAATTAGATGGGAGAAGATAATTTAAAATAAACTAGGAATTACAGCCTGGATACTAGATGAAACCCCTTTCTCCTTTTGTAACGCTCTCTAACTAGCACAGGTGACAAGAATGGTCATAGACGCAGAGGATAGATACTCATGAAAGCACCTAGAAGCACATAGGAAGCAACATTACTACACTTAGAAACATTAAAAAGAACTTGATCAGGGTGATGAGGGGGATTTGGGGGGGTTGGGGGTTTTTTTTGGTTAGCTGGTTGGTTTGTTTTGGGTTTTTTTTTTCATAATTTCAGTCTTCTTCCTTCTCTTTGACTACTTTTTCTTTTAAGGGTGGGGAAAAAAAAAAAGCAAAAAAAAAAAGCTTGTGTCTTTCCTAACACAACACCTCTTGATTCCTCAAAACTTTTATATTTATTGACCCCAGATGCAAAACAAGAACCTTTAGCAAACACTTACCAAAGTTCATTATCAAAACACACAAATTAACTCTATGATAAGTGTCACTGGAGCAGTGAAGAATACCCTAAGTTAACCCCACCTTTCAAAAGGTATGGAAGTGGCAGAGTTCTTTGACAATATAAGACATATTTTCCTAAATTTAGACCTTTGAACCTGGCTCCTTCAATAGCCTGTTCCTTCCCACACTCCAGGGAAAAGAAAACCTCCAACTCAGGCTAACGTCTAAGAGGCACAGACTTTCCATATATTCAAAGTCATAAGCTGAAAGCAAGAGAGCAAAGAACAGACTGACTGCCAGCACAGTGATTACTCAGCTAAATCAAGTGACAGGACAGCATGGGTTTTAGCTGGAGTTTTCCCCCCTTCTCTAAGCACCTAACATAGAATTTAAAAAGATGCAGGATAGAAAGTTACTCTTCCAATTGAACACATATTTCTTGTACTAAAGAACTGAAATAATTATATTCTCCTCCTCTCTCAGAAAGATAAAACCCAAATGAAAGCATTACCAGAACTACCTGAACAAGCTCTGTAGCTAGAGAAACAGCACCTGTAACAGCAGGCACACAAGTGTTGCCTCAGGTTTTGGTGTCCTGTTTTCCCCACAGCCATGCCAAAGCTTGCTCAGCAGAAAACAACATCCAAGGTGAGCAGCAGAATACAAAGGAGTGATCTAATCCCACCCTTCCAAGTGTCACAGTGATCAAAACACATTCGTTTTAAATACCCCAAGAAAGGCACATGTTCTGTGTATCACTGCACAGTGACTCTGCTTGGGAAAACTGCAGAGTTTGTACATCAAAAAAAACCCACAAAACAAACCAAAACCAAAATCAAACAGCAAAAAGAAAAACAATAAAAATCCACCAGCAGTCTTTTGACAGCTGGTCTCCTTAAAGCAAGATAACCATCTCTTAGCATACTTGAAAAGTCTGTTTTTCCCCAGCACATGAAGAGTGGATGAATGCAGTGCCCTGGATCAGCCACAGCTCACCGGAGCCTCCACTTGCTGACTGACGAAGCCTGGAATTCTGCAGGCATTCCTCACTGGCAGTTTCAGACTGCTAACTAGAAAAATTTGATAAAAATATTTTTTTAACTTTGGGAACAGTTCACTTGGTGTGTCTGGAGCAACACCTTGATGACGAAACCTCCAGTTTTCTGGAGATTTTGTTTGGCGTTTTTTTGATTGGTTGGTTGGGTTTTTTTGGTTTGTTGGGGATTTTATTTTGTTTCTAAACAGTAGTCACACGGATGCTTTGCCACAGCAAGTTCAGTCCTGCAAACAGCAGTGTGTTCAACATGCATGAATTTAATCACCAAACATAATTAGTATAGTATTGTAAAAGAGGTATCCCACGGCAGGCTTTTGAAAAGCTGGCAGTAGTTTTCTGATGAAAGAGAAGTCTATCCCAGTACAAATCAAGTACCCTTTCATTTGCTCACACTTTATTTTGGACACAAAGGACCTATCCTCATTCAGCCTAACACATATGGAAACCAGGCAGCGAAAACACATTTGCCACTAACAGATGGAAAACATATTTGTTCATTTCCCTAGAATGCAAGAGCTTCTGAGCTAGTCCTAAGGATGTAAATCAGAACAGTTTCTAACAAACTGAGGTCTGTGAACTGATCACAAAGACAGAAGTGGTGCACAGAACCACAGCAAACAACCTGATGTACTGTAGTGGTAATAGTCACTACCCCGCTCGGTCACATAATCTAACACAACATTTTTATGTTGGGATGAATGAATGAGAACCACAATCACAAGTCAAGCATGCTTAGCTTGACTGAATAAAATTTTAAAGAAAAATTTAAGACAAGGCAGCAATTCATAGCCTCTTACTTTTTCTTCTGCTCCTCACAAGAAAAAGCTCTTTATGAATGTTGCAGAAAGCTGCAACATATGTGAATGATCCCATGGCCAACATCTTTGCATTAAAATTCCTTATTAATCTCATTTCCTAGTCCCAGTAATCATCAAGAGATAATTCCTACACTAAATGTTCCTCGGTGCATTTCTTTCTTCATTTACTAATGTTTCTCTGCCCAAGTTTTATACTACAATTTTTGCTGAAGTAGGGGAAAAGAACCCCCATTTTAACACATCAGCTGTGATACTCCAAGATTAATTGGATTCTTAAGCAGCACTGGGCTCTGCATTCATGAGTCAAACTCAGAACGAATGCCATAGCCCATCAAAACTGGCACTTTTCTGTGACTTAAAACACTCAAGATGCCATACACATACACAGCCTACTAACAAAAGTCAATGAGAAGCACTTGTTCAAGGTCTAGGCTGTTCCAGTGCTGTTCCATGTGTGTCCAGTACAAAACAGCATTGGGAATCACAGACACCTCAGATACTTTGCAGGCAGACAAAAGAGCAGCTCTTATATCTGGACAGCACCTTCCAGACTCAGGAGGGGGAGATGAGAGGCAGAGGAAGGAGCTCAGTGGGTTTCGGCAGCACAGGTCAGGCCACTAACAGGTTCACAAGGAGGTTTGCACTTCCTCTTTCTGGTGTCACGATGATCTGGGGTTACCTGAATTTTGAAAAAGTGACAGTATTGTGGCAGTAGTGTTTCTCACTGTTCTGCACAGATGAAGGCCATGCTAGGACAGAAATCTGAGGCAGGAGCAGTTAGAAACTACATAAGGAAGAACCTTAAGCCTTTAATGATGATTAGCTTCAGCAATCCAGGCTGCTTTACTTCTGAATTGGTGCTTCTGGTCAGGATTCACCCTGTGGATAAAGCCTTAGAGCTGTATGCCTGCCCTATCTTTGTGATCCTCCAACTGCAGTCCACTGGGCCTTTAGTAGCATGCAAAACCTGTTAAATATGGTTCACTGCAACTCCATACAATTTGATAAGCTACCCTTCCTTTCTATAAAAAGGTCCATGAGAAAGTTGGAGGGTTGACATCAACCAAAACAAACAGAGAGGTGGGGGTTTGAGTAGTTGCATATGGTACAAAACACCACAGAGAAAAAAATGGTACACAGGGACGTACAACTGTGACTTCATTTCATCTTCTGACAGAGATGTTTTGCAATGCTATTTCAAGAGCAGGAGTGCTCAGCTAAGAGAAATGCAACAACTCCAGACTCCCTAACTCCTATTTACCTTGGTTCTTACTTGTGTTGACTTTTTGAGAGAAAGATGAGAACATATGCAAAGCTGCTGCAGAACAGGTATTAAGGATCATGGGTGGTCAGTAACAGAACTCTCCATACCAACATTACAACTCTAGCTCTCCAGAAGCAAGAGATTTACTAAGAAAACTGACTGTAAATTGCTGTTCCACCAAAATCAGGATTTTTGCAGCTATACCAGAAATAATTAGTGAGATACATAGCTAAGACAGAGATATTTCATTTGAGTCTTCTAGCTTACATATCTTCAGGTATATTTGTATCAGCAAAGGCAGAGTCAGGACCATTTATTTTCTTTCATGGCACAGAAAAACAGCCCTGTTTTGACTGCCTGAAGAAATCTAAAAGTTAATAAAAAGGGAATAGGGAAAAACAGAGAAAAGGATGCAGGACACAGGAACAGGTTGGTAGAGTATCTTCCTGTCTCAATACATAGATGGTTAGGGTTATCTATATTTTTAAAAATTGCCAGATGCACAGTGTAATTTATTAATTATATATACATGCTTAAAGCAGACCCTTATGACCCAAACTGAAATAATCAGTGCTTGGTTCAAACGACTGGAATGAAAATCACAGAACATTTAGTAACCCCACTTGATCTCTGTATTCTCTTTGATTCATTCTGCACGAGCACCAGGATGAGTTACACTTCATATCATTATCACAGGATTATGCTGCATCCATAAGAACACAGCCCAACAAAGTGCTTCTGAGTTAAAGAATTGAAACTTTGTGTGTGTGTGGCACTGGAAGGTGCCACATAGTCATGATCCAAACAGAAGGAGAGCTACTCATATAAGGCATTTGGAGAGATATTGCACACAAGTGCTGCACTGAGCTGCATCTTGAACCACAGCCCCTTTCCAGCCTCTTCCTCCAGCAGTTCACTGGGGTGAAAGCAGGCTGGCAGCTCTGGAGAGCAGCACACAGAAGTCCAGCCATCTCCCTTGCTTCTACATTATGAAGTAACATGAACTACATCTCCCCCCACACAGACAGTTTCCACCTCATAAGTAAACACTGATGACCTGTATTTTCATTAACTGCTGTCTTGTTGATCCTGGAGCATTTAACACATTCAAAAGCCAGAACAAAGTTCAGACCAGGATGATAACCCCTGCACATGTGACTGCTGACAATCTGAGATGGGGAAAGGCCTACACACAGAAATAAAACCTCTCTGCCCTGGTTCACCAAGTATTTCCAAAAGTAGATCAAGGTACAACATGATAGTATATTTAGTCAAACAAAAAAAGCAGTTTGAAACATACAATTCAGTCCTCAAAGGGTGTAACTGGCCAAAATGCATACAAAAACCTGTCATCCTGTTAGCATCCAAAACCAGCATTTCATAAAGCATCAGCCCTAAAAGTCTTTGTATCCATTATTCCCATCTCTGCTAGCAACATTAAGAGATGATGTGTGCAAATAGGCTAAAAAAAAATTATTATTTATTACACCAATAGAACTGAAATGCTATTTTGTGACATAAAGCATGTACATGTAAACACCAAGAGGATTTATTTTTCAAGAAAGACTGAATATTAGAAACAGTGAGTTGGTAATTTAAGCAAAGTAGCAAGTTAAATGGACATACCTGAAATCCCTGATCAATGTAAAAGCACATTTGGTTCTCCTACTTCCCTCATGGGCAAATGTAACTCCACAGCTAAACTTAGGGCCGAAAGGCAAATGTTCATCCCTGGGCTTGTGCAAATCCTGCAGCCATGGGAAATGGGATGCTGAGGACATGGAACACACGTGGAGAAAGTGACCTGCCATGGGCATCCTTTTAAAACTCCTCAAGATCAAAGTGATGCTGCAGTATTGCAAAGAAAATTGGATTGAAACATGAAGCAAGTCTAACCTGCTGTTGGTTAAAGTCATGAGCCCCCAGCAAGACCTACACAAAAGATAACACTGATGACATCATGGATAGCAGCTCAGCAGATGGAAAATGCTGTGCACATCAGTGTCCTGTGCACACAATACATGGCTGGGAGTCTCTTGGCTGGCCACAGCACTGGGCCATACCTTCTTCCCAAATCAAACAGGTTTGATTTGCAGCATTTGTTTGATTGATGTGCATGCAGCCACGTGCCAAAGGTTTCCCAGCTGCAAGCTCCCTGCCTGTCTTCCAAACCCATGGCATGGGCTGAGCCTCCCAAGCTCAAAACAGCTGTGGGTAGGCAGGAACTCCAAAGGAGCAGGGACCAATGATTTCATGCTAGTGAAATGCCCTGAGAAAATTAAAAGAAAAAAAAAATAATGAAAGCAATAGAGGTCTACCAGTACTGAAGTACCTTGACATTATTCTGTTTAAAAGCAGGAATAAATATATTGAACTAGGAAATCTGGCTTCATGCACAAAGCAAAAGAACAGGAACTCAAGAGACTTTTTTACATTCCAGCCCAGGTACAGACTTTGTCAAAGTCACTGACTCACATTGTGCCTCAGCTGTTCTAGGGGAAGGTATCTCAGCCTCTGGGATATCAGCAGCCTAAAATCTACTTGTGAGAAACATACTCAGCAGTTCCCTTCACTAAGTCTTTATCTCACCACTTCTGCTACAGGTAATTGGTAATGAAAAAGTGCACAGCTATTTCACTAGAGTATACCTGTAAATCTGAAATCCTTGGTTATTAAAACAGTGGGTAGAACTTACACTGTTCATGTGTTAAAGAGAACATTGGGTATTCTCCAGGGAAAAAAAGATACACAAAACCACTATTAAAATCTTTGAAAGAGACACCTATTTCACAAAAAGCAGCACCTCCAGGATTGAGGGGTATATCTTTTCAGCTAAATCTGTTTACAGGTGCTAGTGTAATCCCAAAGCAACCTGGAGAGACAATCATAACAAGTATTTAATCAGATCTTTCATCGTAAGGAAGAGATGGCCACTACAAATCTTAACCCTGGTAACTCAACAAAGAGAGGTTAAAGCAGCAGTAACTGCAACTGCATATTAAAAAGAAAAATCAGTATCCTCATCACTAATATTTTCATTCATTTGAAATGTCAAACAAAGCAAATTTATTAACTCATATTAAGGCAAATATCTTTATGTACAATTTTGTTTCAATTCCTGGCTGTATTTCACCATAAATCTTTTCAAGAATTTTGGTATAAAGTTCTTTTTATACTACAACAGAACAAAACTGGATGATGCTGCAAGTCTGCATTAACTTCTACATAATGCACTAAGCTGTAATTTACAGTGAATGTTTACTGCCTGGTAGCTGCCAACAATTTTGGCATTTATTATCCAGATCATCAGATTGGTATCTGACCTAGATCATACACAGCCAGGCAGATGTTTCATCCCTGAGCTGCCAAATTCTCCACCATACTATGAAGGATTACCCATCAAATCACATTCATATTGTACAAATAATGTGAGATTAGTAAATCAAGATTTAAACTTTAAATAATTAGCAATTAAGGGGCTTATTTTAGTAACTTGAGACTCATGAAACCTGGAAACAGCTCTAATTTGCTCATAGGTGCACCTGAAGTTCCTCCAGCATTTTCTAAGTATTAGCCTTTAGCTAGAGCAAGAGGTTGTCACAGTTTCCTACACTGTGTCACTGGTTCACTGTATCCTCTTTTACAGTTAAATTACACATGGGACTTCTACAGATGTTGGTCTCCTCTTCTGCAGTGCTGATATGATTGAACTAATTGAGGGAAGAGGAATTTCACCAGGCAATAGGCTTCCCTCCCCCTTCTGCTTTCCCTCTTCAGTGCACAGATTAGCAACATATGAACTATCAAAGCAAAGCATGAACTATCAAATTACAGCATTACACCTGTACTTTCCAGGACATTCAGACATCTTCAGGGGAAAAAAAAATGTGTTGATGCTTATATAGATAGCATTCCAAGATATTTGTAACAATGGTTCTCTCATGGATCATTTTTTTTTCATTTCTGTACATAGTATTTACATACAGTAAGAAACTCCCTTCCTGTGACAAGTTTGAGTTATAGCTGGTTTTTTATTTGGTTTTTTTGTTTGTTTGTTTTTAAATCAAAAAGTCTGTCCTCATTACAGAAATCAGAGAGAAACAAAAAGTTGATAAAAGGAAAAAAAAAAACAAAAGAGGTAGCAATACACTAGGATGGGAATCACAGTACCAGTTCCTGGGTTGCAATTTAAATAATGTGATGTGACCCAGCCTGACAGACCAAATAAGAATTAAGATACAAAAATTTACTCCATTTTCTCTTGTATTTATTTGAAACAGCAACAGAGTTGATGCCTAATAAATCAGAATTCACACTTCTTCAGTGGTGCTTGGCTAACCCATCATATGGACCAAAGGCTCCTCGTAGTGCAGGCACTGCACTGAAGCAATCTAGCAGCCAGCTTTGTAAAATACAGAATAGGGTGTGAGAGAGCCAGGTTATCAGCTGGAAGTTGCTTTAGACAGCTGCCAGCCTGGCTTTTCTTTGGCATTCTTTGTGCTTTCAAAGTGGTTTCAGTCACAGGCATTCAAATTCTCTTTGTGGAAAAGGTCTGAGCTTGGGAAAACTGGAATTACTAAAGAAAAAAGGAAACCATATGTAACAAAATTCACAAGCTCATCATATTTTTTTTTCTTATTTTTTTTCTATGTTTGAAGTTTCATTCAACTGCAGGAATCAGGAATTTCATAATCCATTCTGTGGTTCCAAGCAAAACAGTAATAGGCACGGTTGCTTTCCTCAACTTGTGCAACTCCTGCTAATGTGTAATTCAGCAAACCAGCTAAGACTGTTTTGATCCCTTCTTTCTTTGATACAAGCTTTTTTTTCTTTTTTAAGCTAGACCAAATTAAAAAGCATAGGGAAGAACCATGAAGACAATTGAGAAAACGGCCACATCTGATTGAGAGCAACCACAACAGTTTCTGACATTTAACCTTTTTGCCACACGTGTGCAAAGTGTCATTTTTTTCCCCTCTGTTTGTGGGATATTAAAACTAAGAAAGTCCTAAAGCTAGAAAGCAACAAAAGACACCTATACAAAGTTCTTTCAGAGAGAAGGAGAAAAGAATCTTTACTGCAGATTGCATTAGGTACTTATCTTCCCAGTGTCTCTCAGGAATTTGCTTACAATATGAATAATTTCCATCTGAATGGCTTTACAGCAGCTCTCTTTCATTTACTAGCAAGCTAAATGTATTTTCATTTCTTACCATAAATATGAAAATTTTGATAGACAGGACACAGGAAGGCAATCAGGGAACACAAAATAATTCTTTAATAATTCTTTGAGCTTTTCCTTGAAATTAAAAGCCAGCATTTCCAGACTGTATATTTATCCTGCAGAAACTACACCAGTCAAAATTTCAGGTTGCTAGAGAATTCTTTAATCTAAAGAGCCAGTGAAAGGATCTGGATAGTGTTATCTGAGGTTTCAGCTACCAAGCACGGGGATGTTTCTTTAGTTGCTTGGGTTTTTTTACATTGCTTCATTTCCATTTAAAGACAGACACAGCAGAACTTCATACACTGCGTGCAAGTTTTAAACACTATAATCCATTGAAGAAAGAGAGGAAATATCGGAGGTCAATAGTAAACAAAAAAGATACATTATTTCAAGTTGCTGTGCCTGAATTCTCTCAGCACAAAGGATCCCACAATATAGGTATTCCTGTGACTGTCACATATCCAAAATAATCCTGTTTACAGTATTTGACAATGTCTGCACATCTACCAATCTCTTTATATCAAAGAAGAAACACTCTTCGACTATAATTAAAAGGGTAAATAACCCTTTGGCCTGGAAGATCTATAATATTTTCTTTCAGAGGGGACGGACAAAGCACCTACAAAAATTTTCTAGATGCTCTTCATGCAAAGGCTCCCTTAGAAATCAGGCAACGCAACACAAACAGAGTCACTGCTGATAAGCCATGATTTGGCCACATGACTGTCCTGCCAGTAATTCAGGTATTAGCTATGTCAGACCTCATTATCAAAGAGAGCTTGACAAGGTCTCTCACATTATTCAAAAAAGGTGCACTTGCCAAAGGCCTGGCAGAGGCCACAGTGTACAACAAATCCAACCCGGCTCAGCTGAGGCTTGTAATTGTGCTGACAGTTTTTCTCTATAAATTACTCTACATAAAAAATTGCTGGCTAGGAAGCCTCAGAGAGCACCACCAGGAATTCAGTGACTCATGAGGTGTAAGAAACGCCACCTGTCATACTTACAATAAGACATCTGAGCTTCTCTTTCTACACGATGACCGCTACACAAATGATCCTGGTTTCAATTTTATCAACTGTGAAGGTTTCTGTTAGTTTGGCTCCCTCTATTCTGCCCTCAGCTTGAAATACTGATTCAAACAGTAACCCTCTATAGGAAAGGACAGCATACCAGACAAAGAATATGGACTGATTTACAAGTTTTCCTGGTTAGTAAATTCTCCTTCCCTTCATTGCCTGTCATGGATGAGGGGTCCACAGATATCAGGACACAAGTCATAAGTCCATATACAAGTACCAGCAGAAGCTCACAGGATTTATCACAATAGAAGCATTGCTCATATCAGCATGGTTTTCAGGCAGAAATACCCATATAAAGTGATTAAATGTTCAGGCAATGCTTTGAGCATAAGGGTCCCACTTAAGAGTACAAGGAAAATGATTCAAGGGGAAGCATACTGGCACATGAGATTAAGCAGGAGTCCAGTATACATGCTGCAGCTTCACACAGGGAAGATAGGAAGGTACAGACCTTACAATAAAAGTTCTGAAGCACAAACCGTACAATAAAAGTTCTGCTGTAATTTGTACTTCAACTCCTTTGCCTCACTGCATGGAAAAGAGAGATTATACAAATAATTACTTAAACAGAAATGACAGCAACGTCCTCCAGGAGAAGGGGCAGAGCATGCATGGAAAGCAAACATTCTGCAAAGACATTTGGGAGCAAACACTAGGAATTAGGGCTCCTCTTAGTCATGTACAGGTTGTGTGAGACCCTCCTACACCCAGGATCTAATAGGAAACCAATCTGTGCTAGTGACAGGTGACATATGAATAGGACAGTCACACTAAAACTCAAACATGTACAGTGTGAAAGCTATTTAAGCACATGAACTACCATCACATCCAACATCCTATGTCACTGAAGCCCAAGCCAAAGTCCTGAAAGCCAAAGGGAGAATGGGGATGGAAAAAGGCTGAGGAGAAGGGAGTTGCAGTGCCTGCCACCAAAATCTTGATCACAGGGCCAGGTGTGTCACAGACAGGCTCTGGCCTCCACAGAAATTGTTTTAACTTGGGACAGGGAAGGTCACTCTCACAGAGAGAGCCAACATCTAACCTCAGGCACAGTGCAGCAAAGCATCATTCACTTTTTCTCTGGAAGCTCCCACAAGGTTTTTCTGCCTTCCACCATCAGCATTGCCCCTCATGTGTGCAAGGCTCAAGAACACAAGTGTGCATCTGGGTGAACATAGGCCCTCGATACTTCTCAGATATGTTTCTTTTTTCATCTTTACTTCTTTAGAGCCACATTTAAGAAGTGCAGCCTGCACTATTATATGTTATTGACCACAAGAATGCTCTCAAAAGTGCTGTGTGACTGGGGGGTGATACAAGAGGAAGGAAAGATGCACTGGGATGTTGAAAAGATAATACTGAGGGCAAGGAAACCTCTGAAATAAAAAGAAAAGGTCAGATTCACTCTTTTGCAAAGACATCTCTATTTCTGTGGCCAAAACACACAGCACAATCTTACAGCTTTTCTCCAGTTTAGTTCACTCTTTCCAAACAAGTGATTTGGTTTCCTACTTATTTAGAATTAGAGGTAACAGGAGCAAGTTAAAAGACAAACCTGAGTATTACAAGCTAACCCTTCCTACTTCTACATCACAGCAAGCTGCATCAAAACAAGGTGAAACATACCTAAGACAGACCAGGAACCTTGGACAAAGGTAGTAAGATATGTTTTGAACAATACTCACAGTTTCATAGATTATATAGAACTGAGAGCAGAAAATACTAATGGATACTTCCTAATTACAGTCTGATAAATTAATGTAGTTTTTCCCAAAGGAATCAATTTCTCTCCGTAAAAGATACATAAAACCATTATCTACTCCTTCTGTTTAAATCTTTAAACAAAGTGCCATCAAAACAGACAAAATGTTCACATACAATTAATTATATGGATCCAAAAGGAAAGGAAAAGCACTCACATTTTCTTTCTTATATAAGATTAGCAAGATATGGATGCTAAAGATGGATGGGTGGATGGGAGTGGAATCTGCCCCAGCTATCTGTCTCAATTCAAAGACAAAATCCCAAAGCAGGCATCCACAAATGGGAACCTCTGCACAGAGTCTTCTTCCATTCCTGGTCTGGTGTCAAGCCAGAGCACAACCATCTTCTCCTTTATTAGTAACAGAGATTAAGAAAGTGCTTTATAAGGCAACTGATACTACTAATACCAGATTACCCTAAAAATTATAAACTTTGTGACTATTGGCAAGTCACTATTAATCCGGCTTCCTGACCGCTGCAAGTCACCAAGAAAAACATCAACTCCCTTCTGACACTCATTAAATCATCTTCTTTCCCATCAGCATAAACAAAGGCCACGCTGGTTTTCCATCAGATTTATAATCTCCACTCCTGGTTTCCAAAGATTCACACTGCTCTAATTTAAGACATTTTTCCATAGTTAATCAGTGCGAAACACTGGAACTAAGCAAATAAGATTTAGGTTTCAGTTCACTGGGGCCACCTGGTTTATGTTAGGGTAAGTCTTGAGTTAGGAATCACTTGCAGGGCTTTCAGATAATTTTTATTTGTTATTAGTTACAGCTGTCAAGACACAGAAAGAGAAGTATCCAAAAATTCAGCAAATCACTTTTCTGGCTGGGTAGCAGCCAGCAGGAACACTCACTGCTGGGTTCAGAGAGGGTTTGCCAAACGATGAGAGATGTTTGCATCAGCAGGGAAGATTTCCTTTCTTGGAGTGTTGCTGCTAAAGGCTGCAGTCACCAAATTAGGAGTCAGGATGTCCAGAAGAAACAGCTTAGGGCTAAATTTAGGACTGTTGTCAGTAGTAACCGTCTATTAGGACAGAGACTAAGTTTGTATGGTCACCAAGATAGAAAAAAGAGAAAAGTGAGCCGGAAGTGGCAGTGAGCTTAGAAGTGTGCACTGGTTTTGCCTGTGCCTGAGGCAGACTGGAGCAAGCAGGAGCAGGGAGGCAGAACTGAGTCAGCAGCAGGGTTTGCATGTGCACAGCCACCTGCACCTTCAGCCAGGAAGGACAGCTAGGCCAGTGTCTGTAGCTTATTGCCTGACTAGATGTAGTTCTGGAACTGACTCCTTGATTTGGCGTTCATTTCCAGCCAGCAGAAGCCAACACATTCCCAGTTCTAAGAGGGCACCAAGGTATGCAGAGTCCTGGGTCCTTCGTATTCCAGAAAGTGCAAAGTATCACACAGATGCACTCACTGCTTCACTACAACTTTTGACATGAGTGCATGCTAAAACAGAGCATTACAAATCCAACACATCACCTTCAAACCTGCAAGCACCTACATCAGCCCAGTTCTGATCACTGCTTAGGGAATTAACACGGGTAGTCTGAAACTGTCACACAAGACATCCCAACATCTGCAAGCTGTCTTACAAAACAAAATATCCTAATGCACAGCTAATAAGGTTAAATGTCAGGGCCTCATAATTACTGCCTCCATCTCCAATAAGGTCTGGATATGCAATCTTATCTAATCATCATTTGGCCTCTCACTTCAACCATCTGTAAACACAACTAGCAACCCAGCTTAATTGGCAAGCTGTTGAAAGGGGTGCATCAAAAATGTCTTAAGTGCTTCAGATGATTTTTTTAAGTGCTATGTAGGTTAAGAGGTTTGTTTATTTAAGACTAATCTCATATTCACGCATTTTAATTTGTACATACTTTACATGACAGAAAAAACAACGTTACAAACAACACCGGAACCCATCATCAGTGATCTAAAACAGGTCCTGGCTGTGCTGATCTTAAGCAAGCAAACTCACTTCTAATATTCCTGATGATGTTTCCTGCACGTAGCTCCTTCTACTGTCCTTTCAAGTGGCAACTCTAAATGAGGAACTTCTCCCTGTCAAGAATCCCCACCACACTAAGCTCTGTTCACTGCCTGGTTATAGGGTAAATCAGAAACTCAGACAGAAGGGCAATTCTTTAATTTTATCACTAACAGCATGCAGAAGTAGTCATTACCAAACAACATGCTTCATTTTACTTCAGACACAGCCCACAGTGTTTAAAAGAAACAATTTGCAATTGCCCCCATCAGATTCATTACCCACTTATAAAGATAACTCTGTATCTCACTGGGATCTAAACCACTCCAAAATGCATTAAACCACCTCACAGACAAACATCATCATAACTTAAGAAAGCACCAAAAAATTCATTAAACTGTTAACTGACACCAAGGAATTCTCAGCTCTCTACACGGAGCACTAAAATGTTCCTGTGGGCTTTGATCCAGAAAGGAGCAATAGTCCATAAAGGATCAAAAGACAATTCGTGAAGTGACTGCCAGAAACCAAACCCAATGGATTTAAGCAAACAACAAGCATTGGGGAACAGGAAAACAAATGCACAAATTCACACAAGAACACTAAAAAAAAAAAAAAAGGCATTATAGCATTATTACAATGCTGTACAAAGTAGTATGGAGATTTTGATTTTTTGTTTTTTTCTGGAAAACTATAGAGAATCCTTCAACTGAAAAGGCTGAAGAAAACTGTGCTAGAAAGCACTGTAATGGGTACCTCCCTGGAAGCAAAGCAACTGTGAAGAAGCAAGGAACTTCAAAAAACAAGCAAGCAAGAAACCCCACCACACCCCTCCTTAGAAGAGGGCTGACATGAAGACTAACATGCTGACTTCCTCTGACATTACTAATTCTTGACATCAATGTATCCCATCTGCTGGGGTTTTTTATGGCTACAAAAGCCCTGGGTTTTACTCCCCAATTGTTCTCCTGAAAGTAAAAATTTAACTGACATGGGCAACATTGGAGATTTTCTAAGGGAGAGATGCAACGAAGAGAGATGGCAGTTTACTCTGAAGAAAAGAAAAAGAAGGAAAAAAGCCTAGAAACAATATTCCTATGGGTCTTATCATTACCTTGGAGAAATCCCTCTCTGTAAGACCAGTGGCCTATGGCAATGCCATCTCCAGACAGCAATCTGTTCATGCTCAGAGTAATTTAATCCTACTCAATAAGCAGGAAAAAACAATGGCAGATGTATGGAAAGAAACAAAATCTAAAAATCTCTTCCGAAGCCTAGCAAGGGATTAGAGGTATATACTTCAGAGAGGGCTTGAGATTCGTTCTTTATTCTGCCCTAGTGGCTCTATCCTAAACTCTTTAGGAACTCTGAGCAAAAATCCCTGTGCTAAAACCCATGCTATTAGATCTCTCCTGCTCTTCCTTAATATTTGAACTGGAACATTCACATAAGTGCACTCTGGAAATTTTCCACCAGAACATTAAATGAGGTTAGGGAGGTAGCAATCTCTGGCAGACTACAGTAGGAATAATTTTTTTTAATCAGTTATTAAGATGGGAGATAGAGGGAAGAGATAGAAGCACAAACCACTGAGTTAGTGTCAATTATTTTCCAAGCAAATTCCTTACTGGCATCCTCCAGTTCTTCTGCTTGTCACTCTGGGAATGCCATCCCAACCCACCCATCCAGGCACTCGGAACAAAATTCGGCAGCTGCTCATACCTCCCTCAGCTACTACACTAATAATAGTGTCTAGGAAGCAATGTTCCAATAGGGCCATTCAATAATGTCCTCATGAAATGCTAAATCAGCTCCTGGCTACTACTAAATTATAGAAATTTTCCATATTTAATAGACAAACTGAAGGAGAAGGCTTCCAGAAAAAAATTCTTGGGCTGAAGAGCTGCATCCTTACTCAAAAGATAACACTTTAAGTGTAGATACACAAGTTCCCTTTACCAGAATTTACTTTCAGATCTGAGACATCAAATGCATTTCATCCTTTTTATCTGCTCACAAGCTATCAAGATCCTAAACACAAGAAAATCACGGATATTAGAATAAAGCATACCCAGAAAGCTTTATTTATTGCAATAAATGTTGATAGAATCACTTGGGCTTTGTTTAATGCTTTTGGGGCATAAGAGATTTTTGTTTTAGGAGGGGCTTTGCTTGTTTGTTGCTGTTACATGACTTATAAACACTGCCAAGTTCCATTTAGAGAAATTTTATTCTGCACCAGAGAGAAGCTAGGGAAGGAAGAGGCTATCAGACTAATTGCTAAGGTGGTCCCGTGTATTGCTCCATCCAAAACAAGACTGCTACTTTTTCTGACTGACACAGTAATGCTTAATTTTATTTTCAAATGCACCAGTAGTAATAATGCCAAACTAATTTTCAGCAAGGTATCACAGCCATCTTCTTTGCAAGGACTTTTAATTAAAGAGCTACAAATTAAGGGTACAATGAGGAAAAAACCCTACTCAATGAAACAAGCTCTGCCATGACCTGACAAATCTGATTAGTAAAGTGGGTTTCAGTATGTCCACAGAGCATTAGCAAGGTTGGCATACCTAAGCTTTTCTTCACATACGAGTACTTCCTATAGAGAAGTGACTGATGATATGCTATAAACCTTAAAACAGCCAAACTGCTGACTTAAAATTTCCTCTTGAATAATTGGCAAAGCAAGGGCAAAACAGCTGCTTTCTCAGTTCATATTGCCATGCCCTTCATGCTGAGATGTCAGAAGCATGACTGTAAGAGCATACAGCACATTCTCCTTTCAGATTCTATATTAAGCTAATTTACAAAGAGGATTTTTAAAAGTTTATAAGCACCTCTCAGTTCAAATAATGACTACAGAAAAAGAGCAGTGGGTGCAGTCTCATATGATGCCAAAGAAACTGACACAACACTTCTCTTTGGTGTTTCAACATCCGGGGGTATTTATCTATAAAGCATTTCAGAAGTTTGAAGCAAGGGCTTAAATAGCAATGGGAAGGAAAATAATTAAGGACTTGCCCAAAGCTGCTCCAAAAGTCATTTCTCTAGACCCAGCTTGCTCTTTTTGTTTAGACCATAAAATTACCCATGTATACAAAAGCACAGAATGTTTTTGGCTTGAAGGGAAGAAGCCTGGATGAAAAGAGATGTCATCGTTCCATTAGTGTAATTCACTTGTTTGCTGCTTAGAGTCTGATCATCACTATGCAAATAAAAACTCTATCACGACATGTCTTGTTTCACGTTCTGTTACAAAAGACTCAAATCAGTTTCAAAAAGAGCTATCCAGGCAAGATGTGAAGGGGAAATGTGAACTTTATTCTGCTTGCCTCCAGGTAAAAATCTAGTTTGTAAAAGCTGAAAATTTCACCCCTCTTATTTCACTCCTTTGCAAACATGCACTATGTCTGCTATAAAAATATCCTCAGGACTGACAGCAACCTATTAAAAAAAGAAGCTCTATGTATCACACAAATTGTGTTGCACCAAAATATAAGGTAGTTTTGTAACTAAAAATGAAGAATTCATACCTAAGACACATTCCCATTGCAGACACACAAAAGCAGTCAACAGAGGCAGGAAGGGAAATAAAATTTCCAGTTCATTTAACAGAAAATCATTTAGGTTGAGTTTCAAAGCTACTTTTCCAAAATAACATTTGCATCTAGGACAGTGCCTTGAAGGTGTTCTAATTCTTAAATGCACCATTAAAACTCAATCACCATGATTACCAGGCCAGATATAGACACAGCTCTTCTCATTGGGGCTTCCAAGCCAGTCATTAGATCTCAACCCTCCAGCAGGGCAACTCCAGTCATGGGCTCCTTCAGAGCAGGTTACATTACTTGAGTGTTACCTAAAGATAATGGCCACCAGCCCTCAGCTGCTTCAGCTCTGCATCTGAAAGCAGTGGATCTGATGGATGAGTCTTTCAGAGGCAGAAAACACACTTCAGCTTTTCTTAAACTATGGTATCCTGGCTTATCTAGGTTCACATCTCCTCTTGCTTAGCTCTAGGTCCTCAGCAAAGCTCCTGTGAACAGAAGACCAAGTTCCTACACATTATATTGAAGGGTGTTGCATAAACATTTCCTCGGTTCACTATGTTAACTACACAAAAAATGTTTGGATTTTTTTTAGCTTTTACTTCTAGAAGTAAAACAAAGAACAAAGGGCAGTACATTGAGTTAGTTTTATTTCTTCCAGCAAAGGTGCTGAACCTGCTGGAACAGGGGGACAGCTAGGCAAGAGTCACACCACAACAGTGCCTTTCAAAACAACTGAGAGCATCCAGGGAAATGAGGCACAATGGAAGTACAGTAACATTACCACAGAGCAAGAATGTTTAAGAGCAGACTGGAATATTGTCAGCTTTGTTTGGAAAAGCTTGAAGGCCAAAGAATTGAACAGACAAAAGCTTTGGAGAAACAATCATCTGGCGTGTAACCAAGCTGGGTCAATTGGGACAGACCTTTCGGACAAGGGAGAACACACAACCCGACATTTTAACAGAAAAAAAATTATACTGTTTGTTCCCAGAGTACTGGTGTGTTTCAAAGGATGGAACTATGCAGCACACACAGTCCACATAAACTACAGACTCAGTCCCATGATAGCTTTCTAAGAATGGTATTTTAAAAGTTTTTCCTCAAGCCCTTGGTGACGTTGCAGCACATTCTCTCCACCTGTTTGCAAGATGGTGACTTTTTTTTTTTAAGAAGCATTTTCTAAGTAATCATTTTAATTTAAATCTGCTATGTTTCCTCATCAAACTTTTGTTTGTTTGTTGTTTCATCATATTCAAACGTTAACATTTTTCAAAGCATGCAACTCTTTCTAATGACAAAATCACAGATTTAGACAAGTGAGCAAAAAAAAAGGTGCTCTCCCTCTGATTGGGAAGACAGGCCAATTTTGAGATTTGATACATTACAGTCTAATTTTTCTTAAGGCTGAAAACCTGCAACTGCAACACAACCTTCAGACTCTCCATCTTTAGTCCATTCATCACTTCAGAGCCCATATGCATCAGCCTAATGGAGGAAAAGGAAAAATGTCAAAGCTAAAAAACACTAACCATCAACAAAGTGACCAAGAACCTGCTCCTGCACACACAACTGAGTCTAATGTCTTCCAATACCCAGATCAGCCATACAGCCCTGCTCAGTTTCATCTTGGACACCCAAATTTCCTTGCCAAATTAAACAAAGTGTATTTTTTCTTCAAGGACATGCAGTCCTGACCAGCCAGGTGTATATATAAAAACTGGAGAGAACTATAGGAAGTTGTAACAACCAGATCTATTGAGAGCCAAAGCCTTCCCTCTGACCTACCTAGTGAGCTGACAACCCCACCTGCCCAGGACTCTCAACTAAAGAGACACAACAACAGGACTTTTATTCAAAGGTGTGAGCAGTAGTAAAACCACAATCTATTTCATAACCCTGTGGTCTCACATCTCTGTTGATTATTACTCCTCTATTCCTTTCCCACAGAGGATAACCCCAGCATGAATGATTTACAGGAATCTCTGATGTGGCCTTGGCCTGTGATGGCCACTCTGCTTCTGAGGGCCTGGATGTTTTCTCTCTATTTTTATCCTGAAAGATGAGCAAACACATATGAGGTAATAGAACAACATGGGGAGGAAACAGAAACAGCAGAAAGAGTAAAAGGCATTTACAAAGAAGAGGGTGGCTGCAAGAAGCCAGAGGTGCACAGCTACGTACAGAAAAATGAGACCATGACATTGAGGCAGCCTGCCAAAAATTGCCAAAAATGTTTGTTTAAAGAAAGATTCTGAGGACAGCATAAAGTCAGCCACAACCTTTCCTTTCCAGTATATTCTTTCACAGCAAAATACCTAAAAGTGTGCTTTGGATAGCAGGCATACATCTACCCCAGCAGTGTAACATGGGGCATTTTAACTCCCAGCCACTGGAGCTGCCCTCCCTCCTGTCAAAGTTACACCCCGAGGGCACAACCAGCACAGGAGGTGCTGAGATGGAGCATTTGTACCTACTTCAACTCATTGCAAAATATGATGGCTTAGTGTAAACTTGGCAAAGACAATGGGTTTGATTTAGCAACCAGACAGATTTTGGGTCCTGATTAAAACTGACAACTACAGCGGGTGGCAACAACCACCAGCAGAGATGTTAAATTCCCTGAACAGTAGATTTTTCTTTAACTATTCTGCCAATATGTGCCCAGGCTCATCTGATCATGTATTTAACACTTGCTAGCTATCCCAGGAAAGTATTCAACTGCTCAGTGTCCTAACTGGAAAACTCAAAATCAGAAAGACTTTTAAAAGTCAATCAAAACACTGAGCATCTTGTAACATCTCAAGAACAACTGTCACAGGACAACATCAAACTTGATCCAGAAACTCAGACAACTGGCCCTAGATCCAAAAGAAAACCCTAAACATAACCAAGTAAAAAATTATCTCAAAAAGCCACAACCCACCCTATCAAAACCTTACAAGATTCACAGTGGGCTATCTCCTTCAAAGCCTCTGGTTTTTAAGTTAATGCGTCGAGAGTTTTGTCAAACAAAAGCCCTGAAGTCAATGTAAACTACATGCATTAATTATCTAATGTTAAAAAATAGCTGAGGAGGAGGAGAGACATCCTGGGGTGCAGTTCTTCCATGCTGTTCCAAAACATACAGCCAAGTGTTTCCTGTCCAAACCGAGGGCAGAGCACCTGGCCTGTACACCACCCCCCTTGCTCTACAGCAGGGAATAAAAAACAAATATAGCACTCAGGACAACTCCCCTCCCTCCTCCCTTGTGAAAAAAACCCCGTACTTTTCAGAAAGAGAAGTTCTGTCTCACTAAAGACTGTGAAGTTGATTTTAGACTGACTTAGGAACTGGTATCAGTGTCACAAGCTCTGCTTGTTAAAATGTGCAATGCTTTTGCAATACTGAGCTGGCAAGTACAGGATAATTTTAGGAACAACATACACCTGCAGCCATAGCAGTGGGTCTGGTTTGCTTTAATTACAAGCAGGTGTTTGCACTTTACAGGCTTTTTTCCCATCCTTTTTACCAACTCCTTAAGGTGGATTCAGACTCCATAACATTCAATAGTATGTTTCTAAGAGGCTTGTTATTAAAAAGAAAAATACCAGGAAAAAAAAACAAAAAACAAAAAAACTTTTCAACATGATCTAGACTTCTCTAATAAATATGAATCATTCTACTTATTTCTATTGGTTTTGTTCTAATTTTATGCAGAAAAAAATAAAAAAAAAAGAACAATGGAACATCTACCAGACAAAGAAGGTAATGGAGCTAGTGTGTAATCCAAGCTGAAAAGACATGATTCAAGATGACAAACCAGCATCCTCCACAGAATGAGTTTGACACTTTTTATAGCTACTGCCACAGTATTGAATGCTTTGCTTTGGGTGGAGCTAGAAGCAATGTTATGTATTTTCTTACAAAAAAACCACTTCTCTGATCCTTACGCAGAAGTAACTTTAACTACAAGCAGAAAAAAAGGTCCTGTCTCAGTTAATTAAGGCCCAGCTGTGACAATTATCTTGAAGGGAATGGAAAAGAGCCATACTATCATGCCATTGTAAGCAGTCACTTCTTAAAAGAAATCTGTGTCCAGTGGGCTGCTAAGTACCTGTTTGACTTAGTTTTCTAATGTTTCTGTTATTGAGCTGAATTCCAACAAAAAGTTGGGGATGGGAGGGGTTATTTTAAAAGGTGTATACTGCTCAGCAGCCTTTGTGACACAGAATGTAGTTTTTATCTAACTGTGCCCTAGCAGAATATATTTCAAATTTAAAAGTCGCTGTTCACTTAGAGCATTTATTTGCTTGCTGTTATCATACCTGAAGCATTCCTGATAACAGAAGTAAAGCTCATTTTTGAGGCACGAATTAAAAACTCAAATGGCTTTCTAAAACACTGTATGTTTATTGTTTATTTATTAATGTTCATTAATTTATTAATGTTAATTTATTGTTTATTAATGTTTAATGTTTGTTTATTAATTCAGAGCTCACACTAATTCAAAGTGACTTAATCAAAGATAGACTTCTAATTAATCACTTCTGATATAAGAAACTTTGCATACAAGTTCAGTTGAGGCCCTTTCACTCCCCAGTATTATTATATGTTAAGTAAGACTGAAATCCATTTATATTCAGTCTTTGGATTCTTTATATATCTCTAGCAGATATTAATTTTTTCCCCTAGAAGTTATTCATGAGCCCTGTGTTAACTGCTTTGACGTGCACCCGTGTGTCAGTAAAACATTTTTTGCTGCAGAAAATTCTTAAGACTTTGAGAGCTGGCACACTTTGTAAGTTCGGCTGAGTGGTTTCATAAGTGCAGATTATACTAAGAAAAGTATAAATTAAAAAAATTTACATATACTACTTTAGAAAAAAGAAAAAAAGAGCACTGTCACCCAAGGGATTGGAGTGATTTTTCTGCTGTGTTAATATGTTGATGACAACAGCCTTTACAATCAAGTAATAACATCCATAGTGGATCAGACCAACAGCCTACCTAGGCTGGTATCTGGGAGGTCAGCCACAACAAAGAACATGGGTTTGGCCAACTCAGACATCAGGCTGTGCCTTAGGTTTGGATTAGGTTCTTCAATCAACTGAGTCAAGATGAAGACTTTAATCTGCTGGAGACAGGATTGGGAGTGGCTTCAGTCCCATTGCCAACAAGAATTCCAGTCTGTTTAACTTTTTGATGGCAAACTTGTAAATTTTCCTAAAATTGTTCAGCTTTTAGTATGGAGCATACTTCAAGTGTATCTTTATCCTTAAAGTTTCAGTTTTTTCAAGAATCTGATAGAAAGATAAAGGAGACTGACTCAAAGCTTTCTCGTTTCCTGTGTAACGGTTTGAAACACCAAGTTATCTCCTTCAAGCTAAACATTGCAAGAATGAATAAACAATATGGTGGTTCTTTTCTTGTGACAGTTAAATATGTTTAAAAGCAATACAAAAAGACAATTTTCCACTGTTAATGATGAGTAAATGTAAGCAGTTTATGCACATGCATTTTAAAATAGAAACACAGTATTTCACAGAATCACAGAATTACCAGAGTTGGAAGGGACCTCTAGAGATCATTTAGTCCAATTTCTCAAGGTATTACATTTCAGTTAAACAAGAAAGGATCAAAATAGTTTATAAATAACTTCTGGATGGAGTTAGTTGTTTTCTGTTCAGAGAAACTATTTTTGCTTGATTGGAGAATCCTTATTCTGAAATGTGAAAGAAACTTGAGAGGTTTAATTCTGGGCTCTTAAAGTCTCTGTGATGAAAATTGTTGGATACTAAAGAATACACTGTTCACAATATTCTGTTTGTACCAACAGAAATTAATTATTCTGCGTTTTAGGCGGAAAAACACTCCCATACAATTGAGGAGACAGATGGAAAGGAGCCAAGGAGAGGATCCACATCATGTTAGTAGTTTGTCCTGCAAGACACTGATGACTCCAGTGATTAAAGAGAGAGGTAGCAGTATCTGCTTACCACCTCTGAAGACTGGAACTCAGTGCAGGCAGCAAAGACATTTACCCAGCTGTCTGTCAAGCAGGAAGTGAGATCCATTTAATCACATCAGTTATTCACACCTAAAGAATCCTCAAGACATTTCTTGGAAGCCCCTGCTTTACAAGTGAAATGAAGAAAGTGCTAAGGGAGAGAGAAGCATGCAGTCCCTATTGCAATCACTTCAGTTCCCACAAATTTATTAACCACAGTGTGCCTGCTACACCTTATGTTTTACAGACAACTCAGACAGGCTTATTATGCTCAGATATCAATTACAACAGATTTAAGTTCATCATTTACTTGATTCTAGAAACAGAGAAATACTTCTATTATTATTAAGATGACCTTTTTTGTTCAAAAGGCCAAAACAATTTTCCAAAAATTGTAATCACCTCTTGTCTAAGAGGTAGTCATCTAAGCTCTTAAAATGTTTTTTTAAAAAAAGCTCTTACTACATTCCCTAGATCGTGCCAAGCCACTCTGTGCAGAAAACACAGTTTTGATAGAGGTGAATCGCTTACTCTGTGTCTAGACCACTTCTTGATTAATCCCATTTGGCTTCTCAACAGCAAATCAGTGAGGTTCCTCAAAGAATTTAGATGCTGATGATCTTCTGAAAACACAAGGAAGACCAATACCCTAACTAATGGGTTTTAACACCTCCCTGTTTCCTCCAGTTCAAATTGTCTTTTGGCATCTGTTCAACAGTGGCACTGCTTCACCAGAAGCATAGGAAGACTACTCAGCTTCAAACCCATCAGGCAGGGCACTCTAAAGGGGGGAGCCAACTGCAGAAACCTGAATTTTTTTAAGGATGGATCTAGCCTCAGCTTTGATTTCTCAATGGTGAAGCACTGGTGTCTGTTAGAATAGGGTACAGCACCTCAAGTCAAGAGGAGGATTTCTGACTGTCATCTCAGGAAGGAGGGACCTGAACATAAAGCAGGATCTCAGATAGCTTCTCTAAATATTTCTCATGGGCTAGCCCTCCTTATTTCACCAAGCACCCTCAGGCCAGGTAGCTCTGTCTGGTGTGCTGACTCCCTTGGCTCCCCCCACACCCAGCCAAGCATGCCATGCACTGGACACCAAGCCACAGCCACCAGCACAGGATTCTGCTGTGGACAGGAGGCTTAGACAACACCATCAACTCCACACTTTAAGTTATGTGTATCTAACCATACATGAGAAACCGAGGCTGTGGGGCAATTGCCAAAATACTGCTTAGATGCTTGAGGAAGAGAAGCAAAGTGGAATGATTTTCCTCTACCTTTCTTACCCAAGCTTAGGGACAGTTTTTTACTTTGCATTCTAAAATATGATGATCTATACTGACACTTCAATTCACAGATTTCAAATACTCCTCAAGGAACTCAGTTTGCATTAGCTAAATATTAACTGGCCAAAGATTACGATTTACAAACAAGTGAAGTTTGACATGGTGTTTTCACACACTCCCTCCCCCCCCCTTTTTTTTTATCCAAGCACATCAGACAAAGCCAGAAAAGAATGCTTCTTTCTTTGCACAAAACAGGTTATCTGTTTTTAAAATCCTCACCATCCCCAAGCAGCTACACCGCTCACACCACTGGCCAAATCCTTCTCAGTTTACTTTAAGTGAAATCCCTGGAAAGCTTGGTTCCTCACCTTCAGAAGTTTTCCACAAAACAAAAGATGGGGTACACTTTCGAGAACGCAGCACCAGAGTGCTGAATCGTTTTGTTGGGTTTTGTTTTTTGGGTTTTTTTTTGTTTTTTTTTTTTGTTTTTTTTTTTTTTTTCTGGCTAATTGGTACAGCCTATCACCCTCCCAGATGACTAGTAGACTACACTACTATATCTTAAGTTAAATGGAAGAAATGGCACAATTCTACGTTAAGAACAGGCGTCAGCATGACCAAACAAGGAAAATAAAAGCGCCTCCATAAATCACAGCACAGGTGACCAAAATACAGAAATGTATATAAATTCAACGAGTAAAATGGAAAATTAAAAATCACTATCGCATTTTAAGAGGCCGCAGACAGAGGACTGGTAAACGAGTGCTCTCACCACAGAAGTCTGGTAATTCCTGAACATACTTAAAATCGTGACAAAGGGGCGTTTTCAGCAGCTTGTGACAGGCTGCAAATGCACACACACGTACAATGGTTCCGTTGAGATAATGCAGTTCACAGACGCTCAGCTTGCACCGCACCGGTAAAACCTGAAACCGGGTTCTCGGCGGGTTTGGCACCGCGGCTCGCTCGGGGCTCGGCATCACCGCACGCCCGAACTCTTCTAAGATGGTGTTGTAAAAAAGACAAAAAAAAATAGCTTTGGAACTGAAGGATAAATTTTTCTAAGGCTGAATGCAGTAAGAGGTCAACTTTTTTACTTCCTATTTTTTCCTGATGCATTCTTCACTCGTACTTTCATTGTTACCTCTATAAGTAGCTACATCTACCAATGTAAACATACGGGGATGTCAGGATAACCTGATACATACTTGCCTATTTTACAATGTTATTAAGCCTCAAAGAACCCCGATGAAGCAGTATTCCACTCNGAGGGAGAGGGAGAGGGAGAGGGAGAGGGAGAGGGAGAGTGCCGGCGCTGAGGTGATTCACCTGGCAGCCACGTCTGTGGGATTCGCAAAGGGGCAGAGCAGGCGTGGGCTGCTTGACCCAAAGTTCAGCCCTAGGTTCGGTGTCTGCAGCCTCCCCGGGCTCTGTGTCTGGACGTGAATGTCCTCATTTCATCAACCAACACGGGAATAAGTGCTGCAGCAAGAGCAAGGCCTTCGGGAGACTGCTCAGTGCTGAGCTGTTTCAGTTAAGAATGGTAGGGAAATCATTAAAAAAGCCCCAACGAACAAACAACAAAACCCACAAACAACCGAACAAAAACCCTCAAACAAACAAAAAAACAATCAACAGAAAACGCTTAAAACTAAATTTTCATTTATAGTTTTATTAATGGTTTAACAGTAGTGCAATTCCTAGCTACTGCTGGGAATTTTCAGATGATCAAGGGATATATATTTCAGTAATTAATATGTATCTACATGTCACCTTTGGGAGTAATTTCAATCTAATTTTCTGTATTTTGAAAAGTTAGTTCCTGGTCCTTTTGAATCAATGAGCTTTGGTATTAATTTAACATATTCTTGTTAGGCCCACAATTAAGCCTGGTCTGCCTTGGCCAGAGAAACAAAATAGACCTTTTGGGACACCACTTAAATTTGAATACTTGCACTAAAAAAAAAAAAAAAAAAAGACCCCCTACTTTTATCTTTCTTTTAAAAAGTAGCACTTAGGATTTCCAGCAATGACTGAGGTGAAGATAGCTGTCAGCGTTATTATCAATTTTCCTCTGTTTGACACCAGGCACTGATCTGCAGAACTTGTATTTGTGGAAACATCCTTGTTCTACCAATGGAAACATACACACAAGCATCTCATTTAAAATGAGATATAGAAACAGTGTATCAGGTAGAATACAATTTTGTAAATATTTAGGGGTTTTTTGTAACTATCCACTTGACAGTCTTGTTTAGAAACCAGACTGAGTTACCAACCGGACAGCGGCTGAGCTTAAGTCAGCAAGCACAGAATTTCAAGCCCAAAGGCCAAGATAATGTCTGTAGTGTTCGTGTAGATGAGGAAAATAATAAAAAACAATTGTGCAGGAAGAGGCGGCCTGACATGGAGGCTCATGAGTAACCATAGTTCCTGAAAGTGTGGCCCCTCTGCCCCAGCTGCTGCTTAGGAGAGGAGGTGATCAGTTTGAAATCACAGCAGGCCAGGAGATACTACTGAGCCCACCCTGAACATTCAGCCTTCCAGCTGAGTATCCCACCTCCTTGACCACATTATCTGCAGTGATGTTTATTTTCTAATATTATTTAACTGAGAAATTACTATGCTACTCAGAAATTCCTTTAAAAAAAAAATAATTAAAAATCCCACGCCTTAAAGAAGTTACCAGTGCTTAGGTTACTGGAGCAGCATTTCAAGAGTAAGTATGTGTCCTTAAATAGCTTGTTTACTTTGACCTGCATGACTAAAATTAAAATAATAGGTTTCATGTTTATACTTACTGTAATTCCTGTATTATAATTCCAGTGAAGTTGTAAAGTAATTGGGTTGCATGCATTGTGTGAAGCTGCTTGCATTCAAATGAAAAAAAAATTCTAGTTGCAGCTAGGAGCAGCAGCAGTAATCCAACAGAAATACGTACACATGGCATTTTTCTCATAATAAAAAGTTGACTTCTATTGACATTAATAAAGCAAGGAAGGTAATTCAGTATTAAGTTCATATTCTACACTGTTTATCCAGTACCAGTATCCAGACAACACACTGAATTTTTACCACTGAAATTACTGTATCTTTTCCTAAACCTGTCTAAAATCTATAACATGGTCAGACCACAATATAACAGAACTGGAATTTAAAAAACAACAAAAAAACCCCAAACCTGAGATGGAATACTGAGAAGAAAAAACAAATTTAATTTAAATAGAGAAAAATTACTTATCTAATGAACTATAAAAGGAGTAGCATTTTCTTCATTAATTAAAGTTAGAAGTGTTTTCATAGCAGCAGTTTAGAAAATTTTCCTTCTTTCAGCCATTCCCCAGGTGATCAAATTTTACAGCTTTCTGACACTAATATTTGCACATCCTCTTGGACTTCATCCAACCAAAGTGCTTTATCAGTTCTTATTTGATGTTTTTCAAGCATGTCTTTCCTCTACCAGAAGCTGACCCAAGTGATCCAAATGGCAGAACTGAGAACAGGCAACCTGGATGACACTAATCTCCAAACATTTGTAGATTTTCCCCTCTTATTATAGACTAGTTATTAAGCTTGCAGTGGATTGCAGTTGCATTGCCACTGCGTTTCATTCAGACTCACATTTCCCCCTCCATACGTGTTATTTTCATCGTTTAAAATGTTGACCTGACATTTTTAAGGGCTCCTCATTTATTTTCTCAAAAGTTAAGTACATGTAATACCCAGAGCTGTAAAAGCCTGGGAGAGCTGCATTCATGCTTCAGAGAAGGAAAGTAAAGACAATCATCTTCCAAACATGTCATAATTAGTAAACAATGCCTTGGCCTGTTCTTTCCCCAGAAGTAGGACATGACCAAATGAACTCTGCCTTTTTTTAGAAGATCTGCAGAACCAGTGCCCTGTATGTGGCTGTCCCAGGGAGCTGGCAGCCTGCCAGGCTCCACTTAAAAAGAAGGTGAGTAGTGTCCTAGGCATGGGATGGAGTGAGACAAGGCACTGGAGGTTTGGAGGACAGCTCAGTGTTTTGCTCCTCATAATCTGTTGCTGCAGAGTACAAGTCCCAAGACTTTGGGCTCGTTTATGACATAAACCTAGGTGGTGTGAATGTTCTCCTCAGCTGTCATTCTTGGGATTCGACAGCGTGCAGCTCAAACAATTCAGGTGTTACTTCTTACCTGTAGAGCGGGTCTGAACAGTACTGAATTGCAAGGGATTGGATTTGGCATTGCTATAGGTCCCTTCTAGTCCTGTATTCATACGGGCTGGCTCATGAGCTTAAAAAGATTGAATGCAGATGGAGAAAGAAGATGAACACTGGAAATACTTCTATTCTGTGTGTCTGTCTGTATATAGACACAGTGTCTGGTCAGTCTAGCATGTCTGACTTGAGCTGTAACAAGCTGAACTACCATTAATAATTACTTTTTACAGAGTTTTATCTGTACTTTTCTCAGACCTTTTACTTACCAATAAGGTTACAAATGTTCTTCTAGTTACATACATCTAGAAGTTCGTTCTTCTTGCCACCTTTCAAAGCGCTAGCTGTCCTGTAGTACTGTTTTCTGACATTCTAATTTTTTCTGGGTTCTTAAGCATGTTAATCTCAGCTGTTCCCTTAAGTAATTGAAAAATAATTGAAAGTGTACAGTTTGAAATTGTAGAGAGAAGGGAGGGGGAGGCCCCTCAGGTGTCGGGCGGCAGCGGCAACACAAGCGAGCCCCGGGCCCGCCGGACTGCGCCTGCGCGGTGACTTCCGCCCGACCCCAAGATGGCGGCAGCCCGGAGAGCCCTGAGCCTCGGGTGCCCCTAAGCCTCGGGTGCCTCTGAGCCCCGTCCCTCGCCGAGCAGGTAGGGGCACCGGCCTCAGCGGAACCTCCTCGCCTTACCCCGCGGCTTTCCCTTTGCTGGAACGGGGTCCGGGCGCTTGTCCCGCGGCTGGGGACAGTGGCTGGAGGCGGTGAGGCCTGACAGGCGTCCCGGCCTGAATCCCGCTCTCTCTTGGGAGGACCCGGGCCCCCGAGTCCTCGCTGCCCGCCGACCCCCCCCAATCCTACCTAATGTTTGGTAGGTTGTTTTGTTTTGTTTTTAAGAAAAAAGAAGGCTAATTCTGATGGCGGTGTGTTTCTTGCAGTCCCTCTCCTAACGCGCGCTTCTTCTGCTTTGGGATACATCTGCAAGCCCTGAAGGTGCTATCAGGTCTTCTTATGTAGGTAAGCATTGAAAGTTAAAGTGTTAATCAAGGCTCACAAAAGGTAATCAAGGTTATAAAAACGTGCATGTTGATTCTGTTAATTCCTTAATGCTTTCTGAAGGAGGAAAATAGCCACGTTGCATTGTGTAAAATAAACTGCATTATCTCTTTTTCTGGGAGTCTTTGCCTTGTGAAGATGCAGTTGTTGAGGTGGAAGAGTTTTAACCTGCAGATTTTATGGCTGATGACAGAACTTAGGAGCACGTGAACTTCCAGTGTGCAAAGCTGTTTGGTCAGAGACATGCTTAAATACATATTGCAAAAATTAATATTAAAAAACATAGGAGTGTAACCTGTTTTCCAGGGTATAGTTTAACACAAATGTTGTGTGCTTGATTTTTGAACGATGAACATTTATTTTAAAGTTGATGAAATTATCAACAGCATAAAGAAGAGTATGTTTTTAAATGCTCAGGATTTGGGGGATATCTTTACTAATGTCATTGAAAATTAAAATAATTTTTCATCTGTCAGCTTTGTGTAACCTTTTGGGCCAACAGTATACACAATTTTTTTTTTTTTTAGGAAGGTAGAGTGTTTACATCCTTCAGAATGCCCAACCCCAACTCTAAATTTCACTGCAGCCACAGAGGTGGTCAGGAAGCCAGCAGGCGGGAGTTGGTTTCCAGGTCTCTGCAGAGTGCTCAGCATTGCCTGGAGGACCAGGATTTTGGAACTGCATATGCTCACTATCTCCTGGTACTACATCTAGCTCCTGAGTTAAAAACTAGTGTCAAAGTAAGTGCTCTCTGAGTTACCCGAAGCAATTTTATTTACTGTATACCTTTTGAAGCTTTGTGACGTGCTTTGTGTTTGTGATTTGTTGTATGTAACTGATTTTCCTGTTCAGTTGTCAAAATAAAAGCAGAAAACACTGATGATGTTGGCAGCCAGTAACTTACTTAGTAAGCTGTGTATGTGTGTGTCAACAAAGTTTAACAGAAACATGGCTTTGTTAGCCTTGGCTTCTAGAGTAACATGCATTGGTAGCCACACAGGTTCCTAGTACCGTCATTGCTGGGTGTTGATACTCTGTAGCTTTCTGGGAATTTATTTCTGCTCTTTCAAGTGAACCAATAACTTGGGATGATAGTGAACAATTGTGCACTGCTGCTGCTTAGAAAAACAACGGCGTTCAGTTGCAGGTCTTGAGGATATCTAGATGTTTTCAGGGCTTAGTTCCCTACGTTTAACTAGTGGTAACTCAGTGATATGTTTTATTTTCTAGGAAACATTTCAGTTTACTCTCTTTAAATGGGCAGAAGAGCTAGATTCTCTGGCACGGATTCAAGATCTGTTTAACTGTTACGAGCAAGCCCTTGAACTGTATCCGAATGATGAAGTGATATGCAATAGTATGGGAGAACATCTTTTCAGGTTTGTAGGAATGTACATTCAGTTTTGGTAAGGTTCACATTTGGTACTGTGTGTGAATAACCAGGCCCAGTTCAGTAAAGGACATAAAACCTGCTGAAAAGAAGTAAATGTAAGCATATGCTCAATGCTGTGTAGTGTGTACTATTGAACTTCAGATCTGTTAGGAAGCTTAAAATAGAGCAGCCAATGCTAAAACAAATTCTGATCATCACAGCAAAAGTCAAAACTTAAAAGCACTGGCTTCAAATATTTTCTAACAATTCACTAAGGAAAAAGAGAATAAAATTGTTCAGTCACTGCATTAACTTTTGTTGTGGTTAACCTGTAATTTCTGGAGTTCTTTACTGTTAGATTACTGAAAAATTCTGCCTTTGAGTACTGTCTTCTAATTCTGATCCTTCTTTGGGTCATGTATAGCAGATCTTTGAAGTGAAAAAGCTGTTTTTGCATACCTTAGTGTATAGGGCTGTTCTTAAGTGTCTTGTGCTTCATTTATTAGTGTAAAGCATTATTTTCCTGCTTTCTCCAAACAATGGAGGAAACATAGTGCTTTGCTGTTGCTTAAGGTTGTGAGGTCTTCTGAGATGGGACTTTGAAATCAGGTGATGGATCCAGATAGTTTTAATTAGGCTTGCTTTTTGAGATTAATTTGGGTTTTTTTAAGGAGCAACTCTTCCAGCATTGTAATACAATGTATGTGTTTCTTGCATTTCATAGATTTCAGTATTTGGGTTTGTTTGTTTGTTTTTTTCAGCACTCTCTGATTTTAGATTATGCTGTAGGTATCATGAAAACTTGCCTCAAGTTCACAATTTAGTTTCAAAATTGCCACTTACTGCAAGCTCTAGCTACTCAATATTTGGTTGTTTTACAGTATGTTCAAGTTAAATACAGTGAAATGGCTTGGGGCTCAGTCTCACGTCACTCTCTTGGCTTGAAAATATGTGGAACTGGGTTGCAGAGTTGCTGCTTGTCATATTGTTGCAGGAAGTTAGTGCAAGACCTGTTTTAATTTGTCAAGGGATGTAGTAGGAGATGAAGATCCATGCATACAGTGGTATGTTTTCCTCACTTTTTAAAGTGCTATGATGTAAATCATTCTTTTTCATAAGGTAGTATCAGTGTTTCTAAACACAATCTTTCTAACTAATGCAAAATATTTTCATTGTCTTTTAACTGATGTAAGGCCTCTTTACAGGCCTTTACATTTACAGATACTTGGCCAGCTGAATGCATGCTCTCTGTTTGTTTATTCTTTTTACTATCAGAATGGGCTTTAGAGATGAAGCAGCTGGATATTTTCATAAAGCAGTGAAGCTTAACCCAGACTTTGCTGATGCAAAGGAGAATTTCTACCGTGTTGCAAACTGGCTCGTGGAACGCTGGCATTTCATCATGCTCAACGATGCCAAGAGGAACCTCACTTACCTAAAGGCAATTGAGAAGGCTGTCTGCTCAGGGTGCAAGTCTGTCCTTGATATTGGAACAGGAACAGGAATTTTAAGGTGTGTCATAAGTGTATATTTAACAGGAACTTAACAGACCCATATTTCTTTAACAAAATTTGATTGCTAGTGGAAAGAAAAGTGATTTACTTTTGTGCCTGTATTGAGACAACTTCAGAAAGGAAAGCTCTCAAAAGCCAGTGAGTCAGAAGGTTAGTGTCTAGTTGTAGTTTTGGAACCCTTTTTTTATTATTTGTTGTGGATGCTTTTTCTCCCAATAACTGCTGTAAATGTGAATTACTCACTTTGGGCTTGGAGTTGTCATGTTGTGTATCCTGTGTTTACATATTGAATCAGAGTGAATTTAGCACAGCTAAAGGGAGTATCCATGTGCTACCTGTCTTTTTTTATAGCATACTAAGAGGATATCAATGTGTGCAATAGCAGTGTTCACACAAGATACTCGTTCATTTAATGATGATTTTTAGACTTGAACTGCTTTCTTAGAAAAATGAAGCAGATACAGAAAACTTAGTATCTCATCATGCTTTACCTGAAATGATGTAAACTGGAGGCGAAAAGCCCTGTTTTCTTGTTTTTCAGTATGTTTGCAAAAAGGGCGGGAGCATCGTTTGTTTATGCCTGTGAATTATCGAAAACTATGTATGAACTTGCCCGTGATGTGATGGCAGCAAATAATATGGAAAGGGAAATTAAAATTCTGCATTTGAAGTCCCTTGATTTAGAAATACCAAAGCACATACCTGAAAGGTAAGTTGTTGTACTCTGTTGTGATATTATTTTTAATTTTTTCTTATTTCAAGAAAAGACCCTGTGAGCTAAACAAGAAGCAACTTTCCCTATGATATTACCTGTAATGTGAAAAGGTGCTCTGTATGTTTTATGTTATTATAGAACAGTGTGGGATTATAACATGTTCTTTAGATCATACTGATATCCATGGCAGATCAACAATGTCATAAATTAAGGTGTTTAATCCTTTGATGTTAGGAGTTTTGGGGTGTAAGCAATTGTATTACAGCAGTGGGAAAGTTATTATTAAAATTGTTAACTTGTGGCTTACTTGTGCAGTCCATGAATAGGATAGGGGTTTGTAACGGGGCCTGCAGAATGGCTGTTTCTGGGGCATACCACATCCCTGCAACTCCATGTCAAGTTCTGCATTTGCCTGAGAGATCAGAAATTGCAGATTGTCTGCCTCTTCTCACCAGGGAGTGTGGGAAAGCCTCCTCCCCCCCCTTTTTCCCCTAAGGAAAGTGCAACTGTGTTGAGAGGCAAGGTGGGTTCCTGGTTGTTTGCATCTGGAAGGCTGGTGGTGGCTGGGCTGGCTCTAGCTGTGAATGTCAGCACCCTGCCATGTGAGGCATCCCTAGGGGTTTCAGTCCAGCTTTAGATATCAGAGTAAAATTCAGTGGAAGGGTGTTGTAGTTTATCCTGTGAGATTAGGTTTTTGTGTTTGTACTGAGCTTCCCGTTTGTATAGACAAATCTGCCCACCTGTCCAGCAGAGTTCCATGTGCTCTGGAAAAATAAGTAGCTTATTTTTCCAATATTAAGTACGGTCTTCTAAAGCATGGTAAAAGCTACTGGCATAAATCAGCAGCTTGGAATTACTCCTGGGAGATGAGAAGTTGATCACCATTGCAGCTTTCAGTACACATCATGTAGGCTTTTTATGTGACCTTGTGTGTCCTTGCTTACTGTCCCATTCAGCAGGGCTTCTTCAGGAGCATCTGTCAACTTTTACCAGGTAGAATTTGGTTTGGTATATGCAGAGGACTGCTTTATCACTTCAGCTCACCACTACTAGGGATGCAGAATGCAATAATCCATTTGACTTTGAATTGTTAACACTTTTTAAAGTGTCTGGTGATGGTACAGGCTTGTTATCTGAAGTGATGAAGCTTCCATAGTTCAGCTTGCCAGTCAGGCCTTGTCTAATAATGTCAGCTGAGCTACAAGAACTGATCATATGTATCCTCTTATGCATATGAGTTACTGATGTCACCTCTCAGGACTAAATTGTTATTGTTCCGAAAATGTCTTTTCATGTCATATGGGTTTTGTCTTAAGTCTGAAGGTTTTAGAGTTTTAGTGTCTGTTAATAAGTAAATAGTAATAAGTAAACCTTTTAATAGTAATAAGTAAATAAGTAGTATTTAATAGTAATAAGTAAACCTTTGTGCTTTGATTATAATTTTGGAGTTTGTTTTCAATTCCTTTTAACACACATCCATGGATGCCTACTCTTGTAGAAGATTCAGACAAAATACATATTCTGCAGTAGGCATTGGCTGTCTGCCCAGGCTGAAACATCTTCCTGTTTTGGCTAGATTCTTCCCACACAATTTCTTCATAAATACTGAGCAAGAAGTTTTATGGTAAACTGGCTTAATATTCTCTTATTTTATTTGCATCTTGAACAACTTTTAACAAGAATTCAAAGCACATAATTTATTGGAAAAATTTGATTACCATTCTGTATTGAAACTTCAGAACAGTGATGAAAGTTTTGTTCTGAGCTCATATTGGTATGGTGGAGTTTTTTTCTCTTTTAAAAGAGAGATTGTTAACAAATAGGAGTGTGTGTTATACTTCATTGTGTTTTTCTTATCTAGAGTTTCCTTGGTTGTCACAGAAACAGTTGATGCTGGTTTATTTGGAGAAGGAATTGTGGAGAGTTTGATACATGCTTGGGAACATCTGCTTTTGCAGCCAAAGGTGGGTGGTGTGGGTACCTACGTGTTGCTGGTGTTCTTGTTTTGTTTGATATGCATTCATGTATATCTGTGTGCACGTGTTCAGACATACATCCATGAGGAGCTACTGTTGTGAAAATATTTCTTACCTATTGGTATTTCTCAAATGAGCCATCTGTGTTTGTTCCAGGAGTTTGATATTGGTGAAATGGAATGAGGCAGCTGCATACATGGTGCTTCTGTGACCTCATGTTCTGAGTAGATGGGTACTTGAAGTGCTTATTTCCCTGATGTTCATTCTTCATCACTGTTCAGTCCTTTTTGTTTTGGTTTTTTCTCCCCTTCTCCCCGACTCTGCCTTTGTAACTATAATTAGAGAGATCTGTGTTTTAAAGGCAGTTTTCTCCTGCAAGTTTGATTTCTGGTCTTTTTGAGATACCAACTGGTAGCAGAGAGTTATATCAATATAAGCAGAAAATGCTGAATTATGACTATTTTTCATCATAACAGTAGATAGCAGTCAGTTATAACTAGGCAAGTGTACCATATGCCTATGCTCTTTATTTATTTTTGTGAACTTAGAATCTTTTTTCAGGACTGAACAATTCCATTGGGTATCTCTGATTTTGCTTCATGCAGTTTGCATTGTACCTAGCTTACATCAAACAAATTAATATGACAAGGAGTCTTGCTTGGCCTAACCTCTGCTAGCTCTTCCAAAATAGGACTTCTCTTTTATTTTTACACTGCCTTCACTCCAAATACTTTTAATAAAGGTTTTATGTGGCTGACAGCTTTTTGTGTTGTACTGAATTGAAACTGATGACCTCTAGTGTTAAGTGTAGGAATGCTGAGGGGGAAGGTCCTCAAGTGTTTTGGGATATCCTAACAGAATACAAATTTAAAAACACTTCTGGTGTTACAGGGGGTAAATAGTAGACTGACAAGTAAAGCTGATCCCTGGGTGCATTGAAACACAGTGTTTAAGAAAGTCCTTTAATGACTGACTGGAAAGACCTGAAACTTCACTAGTTCCAGAGAGCTTACTGATGCTTTGACTGTAAACTTGAATGATTCAGTAATATGTAGCCTGCACTTTGCAGCAATGGTAGAAATAGGTCACTGTCTCATTGCATGCTGTTTTCATAGCCTCAAAATCAAAATGACAGTACTGGAGACTATGGCAGAGTTATTCCTGCAAGTGCTACAATATTTGGGATGGCAGTGGAATGCAAAGAGATACGTAGACATCACAGGTATGTTTACACTCAGTTTCAACCCATATTCATTATTTGGGAAGAGGGACTGGTGATTTTTATTGAGGATTTTTCATTTACTGTTATTCTCTTTGTTATTTTGGATGTCTGATTATCTGTTTCTCTAAACAGATTTCTGCTCTTATCTACCTCTTTTCCAGGCTGTTTGTTTTGTTTGGTGGATTTTTTTGTGGTTGTTTTTTTTTTGTTTTGTTTTGTTTTGGTTTTGTTGTGGCTGTTTCTTTCCTTCCCTGCTCCCCCTTTTTGATTCAGATTTTGTAGATCACTTTATCAGAAAATCTTTATTTTCAGTTATGCTGAAATACATGCCTTTAATGCAGGCTAAAGAAATGTAATACTTTTATAGTAAAATTACTTCTCAGGTTCTGTATTGGAGACCCTTGGATTAACACATGGCCTTTCTCAGTTTTACTCTGTTTTTAATTTAATCCAAACCTTACTGCTGGATCTAACCCTTTGAGAAGATGAGGCTAGGATTTTGTAAAGCCTAAGTATTAGTAACCCCACCTAGCATTATCTTTCTGAATACATGTCTTGCTGATCTCTGAAGTACTATACACAGAAACTCTCATGTTCTAGAATAACATTACTGTTTGCATAGTCTTCTCTGAGAGGCTTGGACTTGATGTCCTGGACTTGGTTTAGGATTAATTTATTGTCCATTAAAGAAAACACTAATTCCACAGGAGCTTCAGCATGGTGGATGAAAAATAACCAGGCTGCATTTGTGGTTTTTTGTCTAATGCAATAGATATGGACAATGGCCAGAAAGAGACAGAACTTTAGTCATGTTGTACCAAACTTGGGTTCTTCATCCAGGGTGCAAAGAGCCAATCAAAACACTGAGTTTTGAGATCTTTGTCTTTCTTTCTAGTCAGCATTCTAGTCTAGGGTGCTGGGCATTTCTTTTGTGAAAGGTATACTGGTGGTCTTAAAGAGAGTCTTCTGTACAAAATAGAAACAGAAGGGAAGCTACACACAATACATGATTTGATGATGATTAATTCAGCACTCCTAACTATACATATCCAACTAAGCTCATGTTTAAAACATTTAACCTATTGGCATGCTCATTATTCACAAGTGGGTGTGTATTTTGGTGTAATTACCTGAGGTTACTCTAGGTTACACCTTTATCTGGACTTTATTCTAAAATCATGCACTTATTTCTAAGTCAGCCACCATAAAACTGCTAACCAGGAATTTACAGCTTTCTTATCTCAGGATGTTCTCTGCTCTTTGTTCAAGATTGGGCACTTTGTGACCTTGGTCATGTCTGCTCCTTGAAGACACTCCTCTCATTCACACAAGCCTGCTCAATTGGGAATCTTTGCAGTTTCTAACTCCTTTCTTTCAGTATCAGTCATAGAGGAGCTTTCTTTTTGGAGATGTTAATTATTCCAGAAAGGTTTTTGTCTTGACATGTATCACTTGACTTCATGACAAAATTTAAACAGGGTGAAAATAAAGGTACTGAAACTTTGGGTTGTTGGATTAACAATCCATTCGTAACAGTATATCTTAGGTGGCCAGGAGGACTCAAATGATTGCCACAAATCATTGTATGCTGTAGGAATAAGAAAAATGTAATTTCTAAATTCCATGCCTTTTGTTTGAGATCCCCTTTTGCTGCAGTGAGAATACCTGTCCTGAGCCTGCTTTAACAAGTGCTCTTAAGCTTTATATAAACACTTGTTTGTTCTCAGATTTAAACCAGCCAGACCTCTTTGAGTTACTCTGATATGCATGTATTTGCATTTCCTTAATTGTTTTAATGATGTACAGCAAAACTTCAGGTTTTGGGTGTATTTTCTGAGCAGCATGCCTAATGAAATAGCAGTGTGAAAGTATTTCTTTTCTCATGCTTTTTATATAATATAGCACAGTTTGTGCCTTGTGTAATTAATGCAGCTTCTATTTGAGCTTTTCCTCATGGTTTAACTTTTAGTGGTTATAAATAGATGTGGAGCCCAGAAATCTAAGAATACCCAAATTGATTTTTTTTGTTTTGTTTTCGTTGGTGGGGTTTCTTTGGGTTTTTTGTTTGGTTGTTTTTTTTAATGTGTGTTTTAATCTATCATCAAAACAGTCATGGTTCATCTTGCTAAGGGAGAGGATCCCTCTTCATTCCAGTTGTTGGTAATCTTGCATGTGACAGTCATCATCTATCTATTCTGATCTGACCTGCTCTGTATTCTGTTTCTAGCAATTTTAAATTAGGCTGCATTTCTTGTGCCTTGATTGATTTCAGATTTTTTTTCCTACTGGAATTCTAAATAAACCAGACCAGTTTACTTGTAATTCTATTTTTGGTGCAATTAAGCCAACTTTCCAAATAGTTTTTGATGGTTTACCCCTTGCTATATCTTTACTATGATGAATAAAATATCAAGTAATAATGTTTCTTTACCACAGCTGGGGAATCTGCTAGTTTGCTAGGGAATATGCTCCAAAGATGGAGTCTGATTAATTTTTTTTTTATTTTAGGTGTGGTTATGACAAAAGACAACTTATTCAATTCTGCAATTGGGACCTTTAAGGAGATGACCGTGTGTGGAGAGATTATCAGACTGCCTTGGTCATATCTGGTTATAGGGAAATCTATTGCAGGGAGGGGAGGTTCCTGAGAATGTGATTCAAAATTAGAAGTAGTAACTTAATTCGTTGTCTTTTGAACTTCTGAGTGCTAGATCACAATATAAGAATGTAGATTTGCCTGATAGCTTTCATTTCAACAGGAAGCACTCTGTCCTTCACAAAGAAATGTACTGTTTCAGAATCAGGTATAGCTTGTGCAAGTTTTCTCATGTAACCTCCTGTGACTCATACTTTAAAAATGAGAGTATCTGTCTTAAGTCCTCAAACCTAAGAGGTGGACAGTGTATGTGAGTAATTGTTACAAAGTAGTTACAGTGTTCTTTCTTCTTCAAAGCTTTTTGTATAGAATTCTGATTTATCTTCTGCCCTAAAAGAGAGGATACATATAATCTGGGTCGTCAAAACCTTTTCCACCTGGAAAGCAACATTGAGAAGATCTTTGCAGCTATGTCACTATGAAAAGTATATTATTTAGCATAATTTGCTCTTGATAAGTATATAAAGGTACTCTTAATTCAAGTTTTATGTCAGAGAGACTCTAAAAATGCATTTTCTTCTTGCATATCTACCTTTGTTCTGACTATTCTGTTCACCTGAAAAAAACTCCTTTCTCTCTATCAGTTCAGCAGCAGAAGCTGTGCTTGTTCTTACTATCACAGGGTATATTCCTCTTTGAAGTTTTCTGTCAAGACTCAGTGAGTTCCTATTTAAGGGCCAAAAGTCAGGCCTTTGACAAAGGACATAATTGGCTTTTTCTCAGTTTCTAGTGATAGTATTCAGCTCTGATTCTTGATAGTGATGTGCATTTTCTGTGCTTTAGAGATGGTTTGAACATAAAAACTCCCACTGAGTTGTTTGGGGGTTTTTTTGTTTGGTTGGTTTTGTTTTGTTTTTCTACTCTTACTTTATGTACATTTAAAAATACATAGCCAGCATGGGAACAATCCCCTTCAAGTTTTTTGATCAGATTATTTGAAGTTTCATTTCTTCCCATTTTTCCTTTACTCTCAGAGTGGGAACACAAGAAGTTGCTGGTGTGCACTTGCCAAATTCAGTCAAGTTCTGTAGTCCAACGTATCCTTCTGCTGGTTCAGAGGAAACTGTTGAACCTTACACCACTGAGAAGCTCAGTCGTATTCCTGGGGGTTACACACCTCTGACAGAGCCCTGCCAAGTCATGACAGTAGATTTCAATAATCTGCAGGTAATGTGTTGGTTTGTTTTTTAATGCCCTTTATAATTAATCTATTTATGAATAATGAGAGCCCCATATTTTATTTCCTTTCTGTGTTCAATTTTGAAATAGTGCACAGTGCAAAGTTGTCAGGGTTGCACTGAAATCCTCTGCTGATTTTGACACTTTCCTGTTTTGTGTTGATATGATTCATCCCATGACAGTGAGTGTGTGAAGGTGGAGGTTTTTGGTTACAATAGTGTAGGGAACTAAACTAGCTCACCATAGGACCAAACAGCTGCCAGTGTCAGTACAATGGGCAGGAGGAAAGATGCAATAGACCCATCTTAAATGATTTTTTGTGCAGTTGTGGAACTGCTATAGTCTATTCTGCTAAAGTTTGAGTCTTCATGAAACTCTTAAAAACAAAATAGAGAGGATGTGGTTTACATCTGATGTAAAAATGTCTTGAAGTGCTGATGAGTAACTGTAAAATCAAGGGGAGATGAAGAAACTGTTTTCTATTCAGCCAGCTTGATTCCACCCTTCAGCTCCTTTGGTTTCATGTGATATTTGGGTAGCACTGGGTAGGGCTGCATTATTTTGGTATTTTTCACAAAATACGTTTGTATGCATACACTAAATAAATGGGCAGGGACCTCAGCCACTCACAGCTGAGCATGCTAAAAAGATGATACATCTGCTCTCTGGGATGATTCTTGCTCACTGACCTGTGAATAGGAGTTAGCATTGAGTCAGAGCTTAAAATAGATTCTGTTATATAAATAAAATTATTCTTGGCTCCTGCTTGGCCAGGAATTGCATTGTTTCTGAATCAATAGTTTTTCCTAGCTGGCTTATCTGACATCTTGAGGTACTGTACTCAGCACTGGTGAGGCCACACCTTGAGTCCTGTGTCCAGTTCTGGGCCCCTCAGTTCAGGAAGGAGATGGAGGTGCTGGAGCAGGTCCAGAGAAGAGCAAGGAGGCTGTGAAGGGACTCCAGCACAAGTCCTGTGAGGAAGAGATGAGGGAGCTGGGGGTGTTCAGTCTGGAGAAGAGGAGGCTCAGGGGAGACCTCATCACTCTCTACAACTCCCTGAGAGGAGGTTGGAGCCAGGGGGGGTTGGGCTCTTCTCCCAAGTAGCTACCAGTAAGACAAGAGGGCATGGGCTTAAGCTCTGCCAGGGGAGGTTTAAGTTGGATATTAGGAAGAAATTCTTTACAGAGAGGGTGATCAGGCACTGGGATGAGCTGCCCAGGGAGGTGGTGGATTCTCCAACCCTGGAGGTTTTTAAAAAGAGTCTGATGTGGCACTCAGTACCATGGTCTGGGAACCATGGTGGAAGTGAATTAAGGGTTGGACTTGATGATCTCAGAGGTTGCTTTCCAACCCAGATGAATCTGTGATTCTGTGAGATTAAAAATAATTCATAGCTTTGCAGTATACTACTGTGAGTGTTGAAATGTTGTTTCTGCTTCTAACATCAATAAGAAACCATTACTCTCATCTGAGGGATGCCTACTCTTCAGCATCTGCCTGCTGGCAGACATGTAAAGATAATTTTGAAGAGTAAAGAGCAGTGTTATTCTTTAAACACTGTTTCAGAACTGCTCCTTTGAAGTTTCAGTTAGACCAATGGAGTGTTCTGTCATGAAATGTTAAAGATGTCATAAGTAAAGGGAAGAAATGCAATTAATTTATTTGGAATAATTGGTTACTGTTTCTTGTTTCTTTGTCACTGGGTGAATATAGCAGTTCCAAACTTTCAAAATGGGTTTGGTTGGGTTTTTGTTTGTTTGTTTGTTTGTTTTTTAATCATGGCCACACCTAGATGTTCCATTAGTGCAGCTAGAAAATGGAAAAAAAATTGTCAGTGCTCCTGTTGGGGTAAAAAAACCTGCTGTGTTTACAAACAGTAGCAGAATTACCTACTAAAGACTGACATTAGAATGAGAAATCACTTAGCACTGCTAAGATAATTTCAAAGACTCATTTTCTAAATTGTATTTCAAAGAATGAGAGGGATGTTGCATTTGTTCTGCTTGTACTTAGTATCCAGACCTAAGCTGACAGAACCTGAGGAGAAGACTTAAAGCACAGTACAACAGTATTTCTCAAACTTGAGTTGTAGGAGGCTTCAAAGACAGCAGTACAGGTCATAGACATCACGATAAAAAGTCAAAATTAAGAAAAAAAAAAAAAAAAGGGCAGCTGAATTATGCCTATTACTTTATTACAGCTGTTATTAGCAGCAACTCTGTTCCTCCCAGCCAGGGGAAGATGTGGCTGTAATTACAGCTGCAGACACTTGCACCTAGCTGGGTGCTGCCTGGGTGCGTGCTTGCTGGCAGCCAACCTGTGCCACTGGGAGTGGAATTGAGTTTTTCCCTCAGCAGCCAGTAATTAAAGTTCAGTCTCACTTTTAGGGCCTAAAGGATCAGAGCCATTGCCAGCTCTTACAGATACTGTCTCTTTCTCACTTTCATGAGAAGCTACTGTGTGGAATTTTTGAGAAGTTCTGGATCAAGACACAGAAATCTTGATAACTGCATTCTTTTTATAGTTTTTCTTCTGTGTTTGTTGTCCTGTTTATTTTTCTTAAATGCAAGTGATCTCCCTCAGAGGATCTATGTGCCATACCATCTTTTTGGGTTTTTATTACCTATTCCTGCATCATTGCTTGATTTCCTTTGTTATCACTTTAATTACAGTATTTGGTAAGTTGCAGTCCTGATGTCCTACATTTGTTTGAGTCTGCAGTTGTCAAAAATAACAGTAAAAGGGTTATGCAGTGGACAAATGTGAGGAATAAATATAGGATGAGGAGCATGATAGAGAGCAGAGAAAGATGGTACAGCTGCCTTCAAGTGGGTTTTTAGATGTTGTGTGCCACAAGATAGGGAAGTAACACTTCAGTTACTAGAACTTGTGGATGAGGACCCTGGGCCTGCTGCTTTTGAGGAATAATCAGGAAGACTATTTTTAATACCAAACACACTTCTAAACAGCTGTAACTCCTCAGAAACTGAGAAACAGACACATGCTGGTGCTCTAGCTGGCTTGCTTCCACAGGGCTTACTGCCAGCAAAGCTTCAGCTTACTACTCTTTTCAGCAGCTGAGTATGTATGGAAAAAATTAGTATCAGCAAAGCACTTTCACTGAGGAGCAGTGAGATCTCATTATGAACTTTGTCAGCATCAGTAATTCTGACACATGCATTGTTCAGCCATCTCTCAGTTGTGTGAGAAGTAGAACACAGAATGAGAATAAAGAGGGGGGGGAATAAAAAATGCAGCATATGAGAGCTGTTCATTCTCCTAGAGTGGATCTTTTATTTTTTCCCCTGTGCATTTAAAGATTGAAACTTAGGACAAATGTTGACATAAGCAGATCAGGAAGCTGATAAATATTTAGGCAAGGATGTTATTAAGTACAAGGGTTGTGACTTGAGAGAATCTTTCATCCCTGGGATTGATGTTCTGTTAACTGGTTTCTGCAGGAACAATCTGCATTATAGCTGGGCCTGTTATGTCTGTGAATGGTGACAGCTGAACATAGTTACTGAGGAAAATAAATTGTACATGGAAGAAGACTTACTCCTGTTATATGTTCAAAACCTTTTAGGAATATTGGAGAATTTATAATGTTATCCCTTCAGAGGAGGTCTTGGTCCCTCCTAGTACTGATAGTGCATGCTTGAGCTTTTACAAAAAGCCTGTAGTCCAGGTAGCAGAGAAAACATCCTCAGACATTTGACTTGGTGGATTTTGTAAAGATTTTTGTGGAACAGAGGTTCAAGCAACTTCAGTGCTTAAATCCAGTACCTGTAGAACTGACAGACCATGGGTGTTAAGTGAAGTGTGCCTTAGCTTGAAGCCAGCCCAAAACAGTGACTCTGGTTTTATTACTTCTCATAAGGCAAACCTGCCAGTCTAAAGCCTTTCTTTCAGTTTTCAGTGTTTTGAATTATGTATGTTCTTAGATATAGCTGTGTTTGCTTTAATGGCTGATGGATGCAGATTGGTCTGGTGCTTAATTGCACTTGCACGTGGGAAGATAGTTGGTACAGGATTTCTGTTGGGTGCCCTAAAGGATTAATGCAGAAATTTGAGTAAAAAACATAATTCTAGCAAGAAACTCCCATGCTTTTTTCTCTCTCTTTCTATTTTGTTCAGGAGCTGAAAAGCCTTGCAACTAGGAAGCCCTGGAAGCTAAGCCTGCCAGTCACTGAGGGAGGAATACTGGATGCTGTTGTGGTGTGGTTTGTACTACAGCTTGATGATGAGCATGCTCTGTCTACTAGTCCCAGTGAGGAAACTTGCTGGGAACAGGCAGTCTATCCTGTGCAGGGCCTGCTTGGTATGTCCTGTGGATTTTCTTTCTGCAGTACATTAATTTGGTTTCATTCTGATTTAGAGCTACCTAGGTTATCTCAGAAATTACAAAGTGGTGGCAGAAAGGTTTAGGAGAAGTTCAGAATTAATTAGCTGTGAGGTAGCTCCCGATCATGTTTCTAAACTTGAGAGCAGAGTCCCTGCATCAGGTCCTGTTCATGCATCTGCTGTGAAGCAGGTGAGGGACCTGCTCAAGGTCTGGGAGAGTGTTTTTCATTAAGTTAGTTCTTTTCCTTATACTGAATTAAATGCAGTGTGGAGCAACTCCAGAAAGTGGGGTTACTGACTGGCTCTACTTAGTCAAGATATGACTTGTGAAAGTAAAGTGGAGGAGGTGAAGTAAGAATTATTGGCTGCTACTGCCACAAAACCAAAATGAAACATTCCTGCTTACTCCTCACCTCTGTTTTGGACTCAGCTTGAATATGATTCTCCACACACATACTGTGGCAGTGTCATTTCCAGCATTCTCATTCATAATTCCATAATTTCTGCTTTCTAAGCCAAAGCTATTATTTTCCATGAGACTAGAAATTTACTTGTGATTCTGTGAAATTTACCTTTGTTTACAGGAGGTATTGAGAATGTAAACATTGAATATTTATCATCCTTTACCCGGTGTGGTTTTGTTCCACTCTGCTGTTTGAAGTAATATCTATTTATCATAGAGAGGCATATTTTGAGAATAAATGCATTTTGCCTAATGTGGGACAGTTTAAGGCAACTGTTGAGCACTGTATGGCTGCTTCACTGGTTTTTGCTGTAAAGTAGCTGACATGACTTTTTTGGTTTTTTGTGGGTTTTTTTTGTGCTCTTTTGCCAAGATTATTCTGTGAAGACCGGAGATACTGTGATGATGGAAGTTTGCTGCCAAGACTGCTACTTGAAGATCCAGAAAATTTCTTCTTTGACTTCAGATTGTGGGATGGATGTCAGCGACAGAGATGACACACTGAGTTTGGGCAATGAGGCTGAATTGTGTAATGCTCTGGCTGGTCTTCAGACAACCAGCAAACAGGAGGACAGGAGTCAAGTATGTGTGTTGGAATCCACAGAAATAGCCCTGCTGAACAATGAACCATACCATGAATGCTTTAAAGCAGCCATGAGCAAAGTGCTGTTGTCATTAAATCCAAGGAAGGACTTGCAGTCTATGGATGTTGATGGACATGGCAGTCGGATGAATCCCCTAGAGAGTCAAAACCAGAGATCTGTAGATGAGGCTCTTGATCCTTTGTATGTTTTAGATGTATCTGAAGGCTTCTCCATCCTGCCAATTATAGCTGGCAAACTTGGACCAGTTAGAGCCTACAGTTCTGTTGAGAAAGAACAGCATCAGGCAGCACTCGGTGTAATTTCAGAAGCTAACCAATTCCCTAAGGAAACGTTAGAGTTTTGGCTCAGCCAGCTAGAAGATGAAAGTGTGGTGCTACAGAGACCCAAATCAGACAAATTGTGGAGTATTATTATCTTGGATGTTATAGAGACATCAGGTTTAATCCAGCAGGAGGTGATGGAAAAGGCCGCAATATCCAGGTACAGTATAAATAGAGTATTCCTAGGACTCTGTAATTATCTGAAAACTTATGAAAGTATTTCTTCCAACTGCAAAGTTACTGTCACATTGGTTCTGTAGAGCAGGAAATTTGCTTTTCTGAACAGATTAAACCTCCCAGAATGTTTCTGGTATGACCATTGTATGAATGTACCTTTTTTTTTTTAAAAAAAAAAACAACTGACAGCTGACACTGAGGAAAGATGAATTAGTTCTGTAGTTTTAATATCATATGAGAAGGTTGGTTTTTGTTGTTTTTTGTTTTTTTTGGTTTTTTTGTTTTTTTTTTAATGGAACAGCTGTCTTGTCAAATGGGATCAAACTCAAATGCTCATGATCACTTCAGAGGAAGAACTGGTGTGCCTGCTTTAAATGTAGTCGGTGTTTTTTCAGTACTGTTGGATGCTGTGCTTTAGAGGTGAAATCTCTCTCTTTACAGATGTTTACTTCACAGTGGAGGCAAGATTTTCCCACAGTATGTGTTGGTCTATGGGATGCTTGTAGAATCGGAGTCTCTGTTACTGGAGAGTGCTGTTCAAGGAACAGAACCAACACTTGGGTTTAATATAGCCCCTTTTATCAACCAGTTCAAGGTATGAATTTGGTGGGTTTGTTCCAGGCACAGTTCCAAAGCTATTCAGTTTTGGTGTGAACTGCAAGAAAAGTGAAGAGCTGAAATTTTTTCATAGAGTTAAACTTATTAAGAGGGTTTTTTTGTGACCAGACATTTGTCTTAGTACTGGTGTGGGCAAAGCTTTGTCTGAGTTATGAAAGATGCAGTGTTACTGTACAGAAGAGTTACTGTTATATCTCCTTCCTCACCTTGTATCTCAACAGTCACATTTTAAAAAGGGATAAGAAGAGAGAGTATTTTGCATTTTGGCTCTCACTGGTATTACAGTAATTCCTAGAAACTTTTGCATTATTATCAAGTCTTTTTAACTTTTCACTTTTTACTGCCTAGTGATGGCTGAATTGTGGTATATTCTTCTAGGTACCTGTTCGTGTGTATTTGGATCTCTCCACGCTCCCATGTCTGCCCCTGAGCAAGCCAGCAGAGCTTTTAAGGCTAGATCTCATGAACCCTTTGTTGAACACCTCCAGCAGAGAAGTGAAGGTGAGCTGTGTATACATGAAGTTAGCAGTGTGTTTCACTGATGTTCTGCAGAGCTCCTCAACCTTGGTTACTCCCCTCTGAAAAATTTGATACAGAATTTACTTGTCTGCTGTTCCCTCTGAAATGGATTGAAGTGGTTTGAGCTACTTTATTTTCTTGATTATTTGAAAATAGAGTAACTGATTAAACTAATATTTTAATTATTTTTAGGTACAAATCTGTAAGTCTGGCCGAGTCACTGCAATTCCCTTCTGGTATCACATCTATCTAGATGAAGACCACAGCTTGAATACATCTGCTGAGTCCTCACACTGGAAACAAGCTGCAGTTGTTCTGGATGATCCCATTGAAGTTCAGGTTGGAGATGAACTTGTGCTGGATGTTCAGCACCATAAAAGCAATATTAGCATTACAGTTAAACGGTGAAGAATGTTATGTGTAAGCTGCTTTGTTGCTCATTACCTATGCATACACTGACTGTTGATAACATCACTGATGTTAATTTATATTAAAGTCTAAACTTTAGCTACTGAACAAAAAGGCTGTTTTGTTGCTTTAGGGGTAGATACTTAGGCTCCATTGATGGACTCAAACTTGCACTGTAAGGGTATCTCACCAAGCAGGTAGGGGAGATAGTGTCTTCATGGTAACAAAAATCTGATTACTAGCCATTGCAGTTACTACACCAGTGGGACAGACTTCTCTTGCTACCGTATCAGCTGCAGTAAGAAAAAAAACATCCAAATGCCTGTGCCAGAAATAAATAGCTGTGACCATTCAGGATGTCCTTGGTTCTCCAACAAAGCTTCCAATTTGGGTGTAGTGAGGTGTTAGCCTTGTAGTAGGGACTGTGATGCCAGCCCAGCTGCAGTATCACAAGTTAGTTTTGTAAACAGAAAATGATAAAAAGTTGTAAAGAAGTGCTGTCAAATAATTCAAGGTATGTAGTGAAAGGTTAAGCAAGTAAACCTTTTAGAATCCCTCAGGGAATAATTTCTGGTAACAATTTGCCTTGTTGATTGAACTCTTGTCAATATAAAAGTTGCATAAAATACTGCATCAGTCACCACAGTACATCTGCACCTCATTCTACAGCATTCCAGTTTGGTATAATGCAGGTGACATGTTCCTTTCATTGACTTTATATCCAAATGGAAGGCTTAACAAAAGCTTTTAACTCAGCATTGATTCCACCTCTGGAGTGATACAAGGAATGTTAGCAACATGCTTCTGAAGTTAAGTGTCTTTATACTGTCAGTGCTGTCTTCTTCAATGTAGAAAAGGCATTTTTGTGAAAATGTGAAAAGGCATTTCTTACCTAACAGGAACCTGAATACAGAGCCATCCACAAATACTTTTCCTGGAATCTCACAGCACAGAAGATCCATCTGTACCTTTCATTAGGTGAAAAGGTTCATGTAGGCTCCCTCAGTTTAACCTCAGGGACTGCTGGAGCTGGAGCTGAGGAAAGGCTCCAAATTATTTTTTTTTAATGACTAAGTTTTCTGAAGATTAACTGGATACAGTTCTTTATCCAATGTGTAACAAAATGTAAGGGAATTAGAGCAGGACAGAAGCTTTCCACACTATTTCAGAACACTTTTTTCCTTAAAAAAAACACATCACAACCACACACATCCCCACCATAAAAACCAAACCAAACCATGATCCATAAAACCTAAGTTACTGTCTCACACAACTAAACCTAGTAGGTGTAGGATATTTTTACTGAAGTGCAGTTTCCTAATAGTGAAATGTGTTTAGATTTCTCACACTGGAAGACCTCTGATTAAGTAATAATTAGGTATATTCATTAAGGTTTTTTAGCAATTAAAAATACAGCAAAAGCTGTTAAAGTAAGGACATACTCTAGCCTTAAGTAAATCAACCATGATGAGTTCTCAAGCAGTGTGTTAAGTAAAGCAAGAGCAATCTTTTAAGATTTCTGATTAAAAGCTGGGAGAAAATAAGGCATAAAACAATGGAGGAACAAATATGGCTAATATAATGATGAACTATTTGCAAATTAATTTTCTATTTAAATTTGGTAGGTCATACTCCTGTAGCAGTAGTTTCCAAAAGACAGGTGGGTGTCTGAAAGATTTTCATTAGCAGTCTTTAATGGAAAGGCATGGTCCTATAAGTTACTGCAGTGAAAAAGTAACTTCTCCCAGGAAAAAAAAATAAATCAGGAATATTGTGCACCTAGAATAACTTGAGTAACAATAACTTGGTAGCTTTCCAGAAATGCTGTGAAAAAAACAGCTATTTTCTGTGCCAAGTCCCCTCAATTCCTCAGTGTAAGCTTTCTGAAAAGCTTAGCTTCCAGCAGCTCTGACATTATTTCTACCAATGCACCTTTCTACTTGTGGCTACAGTGGGTACTGATGTCCCCCAGTGCTGTGAGTTTTTTTACAAGCTGTTTCCTATTAGGACATGACTCTAAAGATACATAGAATCAAGCATAAAGTAGATCGTGCTTTTTCATGAGTTCAAACAAGAATTCCCTTTCCAGGACAAGTCTTAAAAAATGAAAGCACAAACCCTTGTAGTAGTTGTACTGAAGATTCCCTTCTTCCATGAAGTGAACAGTTGTATTCCTACGTCACTCACACTTGGAAATTACATTAGGAGTAAATCAAATTGAAAGAAAGTGAACAGTTTAAATAAAATCTTTAATTGCTTATTTACAAGAATGGCTATGACCTGGCAAATAAAAATTATGATGCGCTTTCCCACTAACTTCAGATACAGCAAGTACATAATCAACTATAAAATATGCAGCCTAGTGAGTAAGGCGCAGTATTTACATCACACTAGTACTGCAAAAAAAGCACTTAAGATGAATTTACTGTGACAGCCAGAAGTTAAACATTTATCCTGTAAATGCTGACAATGTTGAAAAAGGAATTTCAGATGTCACTTTCAAGGTAAGTTTTTTCTTTTTTCTTGTTTTGTCAGGTTGCAAACATGAAATGGCATAAAAACAATACCCTTCTCATTTTGTTAGTTTTTGCAAAATTACATTTTTCATACAAGTAAACTTTTTGGTCTGAAATCTAATGCTAGTAACTCAAGTATTAGACTAACTACTTAGTTTTACTTAGACCTCAGCAAAGGTCTTTTATGTGGTGGTGATGGGGATAAATCAACTACTACATTTGAATCCAGGCTATACTAGCAGCATAATACAATAATCACACTCACAAATTCATGAATATAAATTACTACACACGCATTATTGTCAAGATATCCTGCTGTAGCAGCTTAAAAAAAAAACACAAACCTTAAATGTTAAAGAATTTACTGCAGCCCAAAATAAGTAATTCAGTTTTGTTTTCCACTTCCCTTTTGACATCCTTTATTCCTTTCCCCTCCATGGTTTTTAAGGTACTAACCCTTACTTTTACTTTAGGAGGACAGCAAAAAAGTAGTCAAATGTAAGGTATTAATCCAAAACCTATCATCCTGGCTGTCTCTTCTGAACATAAAAGACTTACAGATTATGAGCTACAAGGACAACAGACATGCCAACCGTGTGTTCTGAGCATGGAATTTTATAGCAAGGCCAGTAGGGAATGCTTTCTTGGTACAGATTATTTACTGATGCTCTGTAATAGTCATGAAGAGGTTTTATGTAGCAAGGCAGAAAAGGGAAGAAGATGGCATCTGTACAGAAGTTACCATTTTGTTCACAGTCCATTCAGCATTGGGGTATGGAAGTTACCATCATCAAGAGGACCACCAAAGCTAATGCTTTTTGCTATTGCCCTCCTTAAATTACATTCTTGAAATTAATTTTTCCCATTTCTAGTAGACTTGCACATTTTTAGAAGAGCAGAATATTTTTCAAATGTTTCTTTTATGTCAGTAGAAGCGTAATTTTGACACGTTGTGTGTTTAGCAGTTTAAGGAGTTAATTCTTAAGTTTAAGCATAAACCTTTACAGTGTGCGTGTTTTCTGTTCATGGGGTACTCACAGATACATCACAGATTCAGATGTCAGTTACAGCTATATCCTCTTCCTGTCTCCACAGTAGCTTTTCAACTTTCAGCACTAATAGTACATGTTAACAGAACATGTGTGGCAAGTATGTAACGGACTCGTTGAGACATTCAAAGAACAGGTGAGTCTAGCTTTTATCCAAAGCTTTCTCTGATAATTTGTGCTCTAGTTCAGGTGACTCCTCAGCATCCTGAGGAGCAGAAGTATTATAAATATCATCAAGTGCAGGGGCTGTTGTTGGTGTTGTGAGAGGTGTCACGGTGTGTCCAAACCCCTGATAGTGACCCATGGGTGAAGATGGCATTGAAGAAGCATCAGAAATTGGGTCTTGAGTTGATGAAGACAGTAAACTTGTATGCTCATTTTGTTCATGATCATCAGCAAAAAACATTTTCCTCGGCTGGCCCAAAACCGTCCTTCCTAGAATCATGCCAAATGAGAATACTTTTTAATACTTCCAGCACTATACCAAGGTCTTTGAACACATCAATTCTGAAACAGGCATGTAAAATTAGAAGATGAGTTGTAAGTTTCAGGAGTTTTAGATAGGCATTGTTAGTTTTTATAAATAAAAGGATATCTTTCAATGAAAAAGGGAAGGGGAAAAAAAACAACATCACTCTTCTACATATTACACCTGAAAAACTTAACCTGGGATCCAGATATTTGAAACAAAAAATTAAAAACTAGACTCTAAGTCAGTCAGGATTACTGGAAAGGGCAAAATGCCAGATAAACAATTAAATCTTCTAGGGACACAGCTGCCACTCATTTGGTATAGAAAGTTCTCATGGTACTACAGAGATTGATAACAATGTCAAATAAAGCAAGATACATATTCTGTTAGCAGGTCATACAAATCTTACTTACCAACATTTCGAACCTGTTCAGATATATCTGCCCTTATATCAGAAATATCCCACATGGCAAGAAAAGAGTCAAAACATGACCCTTCTTCAGCTTCTTGAACATAAGGTTTATAGGAAAAACTGTAGTGATGTGCAATTGCAGCTAAGAACATCTCAACACAAATGATAAAATCCTGTAAAGAAAGAAATACTGACTTAATCACTCAGAACTGCAGAAAAACAGTTGCTTCTACAGCTGAAAGACTGCAGTTGGCTTGGGATACTAGCATCACTGACTTGACCACCAGAGAGAGGATATTCTTGGCAGGCTTCAGAGAGTCTTGTGTTCTACATGCACACAGGAATCAGTCCTTGCCCATTGCTGGAAGTGGATATTCAACAAACAGCAGCTCTACCAGGAATTCTTGCAAGAAATGCAAGCATATCCAACAGAAGTATTTAACTGGGAGAAATTCCTCCTGCCTAACACATGGATATAGAATTGATGAGCATAAAACTCAGTTAGGGTGACTGGCTGAAACATAGCTCAGCTTGCAATAAATTCAGTAGTAATCTGGCCTGTGTTAAAGACAGCATTTGCTTGAGATCAGCTATGTCATCTTACAGACAGCCATGCCTCCTACAAAGTAGTAGTCTGCTCCTACCTGTAGTCCTGTAGCCACAGCTTCCACACTTCGCCATTCCCAGGTGCTTTTCTCAGAAATAACACCAACTTTCACCAACAATGCAATAAGCACAGCTTGCCTACAGAAATTATTTTTTAAATTATGATTATTATAACGATAGTGCAAAAAAACCTGCAAGCAAATCTGGTAAACAGGCCTGTTTCTGTGTGTACATATGTATGTACAGAGGAAGACTCTTACAACTCACTGTTTCTATATTTAGAGGAGGAAAACAGACTTAAAAAGACATTCATCCATTGTCCTAAAGACCAGCAGAGAATACAGCCAAAGAGTTCATTGTTCCAGTTAAGTTACTACAAGTTCCTTCTGTTTCAGGGTATTACTGCAGCCCACAGAATAATGTTTAGATAGTCAAATGCATTCACTCAGCAGCAGCTAAGTGTGAGGAATGCTTAAACAGTAATTTGTAGTTAACTCAAAGTAACTTGGTTTGAAAGAGTTAGGGTTTTTACATTTACTTCAAAAAATAATTTTTTGTTTTGAAATACCTACAAGTGGAGATTCCAAAAGAAACTGAGCTCTTGAGAATCACTTTACAAAACAGCAACTGTAAAAAATTATCTCAAGTGAAAAGACTGTTCTCTCCAACATACTAGTACCCTTTTCCATTCACAGCCCTTCAGTACTATGGGTAGAAGTTTTTTGAGTCCTGTAACAAATGCAGCCTTTTTAGCTCTTTTATGATCCACCCTGAGAGCAACAAGTGATGAGTAAATAATTCACTTACCAGAAAGAAACAAAAACTACCATCTTCACACAAAGGAACTTGCCAACAGGTTGGATAGGGTTCAGTTCTTCACGTAGGACTTTATAAAACAGCACCAGACAATACATAGCAAACTTGCAAGGAAAAGAAAATAAAACAACTTTGCTTGTTTTGTGAGGGAGTTGTTTTACAGCATATCTTCAGTTATAAAATACAACACAGTACAATTCCAACTTTAAAATGTACTTTTAAACTTCTGTTCAAGAGAAGAGGCTCTGGATTTATGGAATCTTTGCCTTACTGCCTTCTTGCACAAGAAGTTCCCATAAAATATTTTGAATGCCACGCACATCTCTAGTGAAAATGGCATAAAAAGCCTTTGTTCTTTCAGGCTCCTGTTAAGAACATGTCACATGTTGCCCCTTTATGAAAGATGAGGCAATGAATGCAATTTCACTGCAAACCTGAACCAATTCCCTATTAGTGCCAACTGTAAGCAACTGAACTAATGTACAGCCAAGCCTAAGGAACTGCTCTCCCCTTTTCACACACATTCTCATAGCCTTTTACTACTAAAATTCTTCAAGCAACCATATCATACAGAACATGCAGAAGCAAATGCTGTTGCTGGGACTTGCTCCTTCCATAAACATACCCATAAAACACAGTGGGGCCAATAGGAGGAGGACAGACTTTTTGGATGGGCTGTCATGCTGTTCTGACTCCTGCTGCTGTTGCCCAGAGAAGTGAGAACCTTGGCTAGAAGGCTAAGCAGCAGGGAACCAGAGCTGCTGCTGCTGCTGCTTCTTTGTACATGTGCTGGGAGGAAGCTAAGGGGGTGAGTGAAGTCACCTCTTCTGCAGAGGGGCAAGTCTGCAACATGCTTAAGCCATGGCACCTCACCCATCAAATAGTTTGGGGCATGAAGACTGGATACCTCACTGCTTTACAGAGTTTCATAGTAAAAATAATAAAAGTTATAGATTATGTTCTGCTAGTGTTTTGCACATACAGTATTTAACAGAGAGTAGTTTTGACTCACAGTGGGAACTATTCTACCCATAAGGATTATCAGCCATTTACACAATTACTATCAATAGTTCACCTTTGAAGATTCCCACAGTATTAGTACAATGTCTTAGAAGAGCAGAAAGATATACTCTTAATACTCACTAGCTGTGACATGTTGTTAAGTATAACCAAGTAAGTCCAAGCATTGTTGAAGCTGAAGTTCCCTTCATCATACACTCCCACTAGTTCACAAATTCTGAAAAAATATTGAGTTAATCACTATGTACTAAAGATTACTCTCTTGAAGTGCTAAGTACTCATTACATCTATTTACTGTTAGAATCCAAAATCTCTTTTGGTACTCAAATATGGGCACTGTGGGTCTGCCTCAATCTGAATCAGATTCCAGCAACAGCAGATAGCATAGGAAGCTCATACTGTACTTTCCACAGAAGAAATAGCATTTGAATGCAGGATTAACATATCCCATTGTTGAATGAATTCAACAATTAAACATTTTTTTAACTGTTCAGTTTCTAATCCTTAGAACATATAGAGCTAATAGAAGTATTTATAAGGGTATTCTTTGTAAGCAGCAACTTTTTCCACAGTCCCACAGAATGAACAGTAATGACCATCAATGCTTTCAAGCATCAAGCTTTCAGCATCAACATGCATAACTGTCTGCTATTGCTTTACAACAGGTTATATGACATACATGAAGGCACAGTTAGGCTTGTCACACCCAAAGTTTAAGAAAATTTTAGAAGTTACATGAAACCTGACTTTAACCCATTATTGAAGTCAATGAAAAAAGGAGGAAAAAAAGACTCTAAAATTAAAGAGATCATGTCTTTCCCACATAAACAGTCCTTCGTTTTCTCCCACTGCTTTCAGCAGCTCACATTAAGTATTTATTGCAATTCTGCATTTGCTAATCATTTGCTATAGAGAAGAGATAAAGAAATCCTAGATTGATCCAATTTGCCAGGACCCACTTAGCATGTAACATGATAACTCTGCTTTCAAACTGTCTTGATTCAATACAAAGGACATGAAAACTCAAACTACATCCTGAGGACCAATACTAATTATTTATGAGCATACTTACAAAGCAATGATGGTTGTAAATGGTCTGACGACAGTGTACTGCAAGACACCCAGTTTACATCTAAACAATAAAACTCTGCAAAAGAAACACAAAAGTCATTGTACAAGAACTTGAAGACAATTCACTTATGGAAGTTTCCTGTTCTCACTGGTTTCACTACACCAAATTTTTATTTCATGATAATTGCAATTTCTGCTTTCAGGATTTCAGATGCTACAATGCATAGTGTGTGTATATAAGCAATACACAAAAGACCTGAGTTTTACAGATACAGAACTATAAATACTCCATGATTCCCTTCTTCTAACCATGGAAAGCTATGTTCTTAGTTTGTTTTTAACATTTTAAACAGCCTTATAAAAATCTCTTAAGAGAGACACTTATCAGATTACACATGCAGAAACAAATTGGGTCTAGCAGCAATTCTACACGAGGTTTTTGACAAATATATGATAGCAAAAGAAGGAAATTCAAGGAGGTCTTTTTCCAATATTTTTCAAAAAGAAGGAAGTTTCCTTCAGCACCACCTGAGTGGTGCTGAATCACTGGCATGTTAGTGATTAAATGCAATTTATAGGACGTTCTAAAGCTGGAAGAAAACATGCTCACAGATGCTTTCACCAGGGGTTTCTAATTGATAAATAAAATGGGTGTAAACCCATTGCTGACCCTGCCAAGCAACAATAATACTACTGAATATGAAAACAGAATGTCTGCATCTGATTACACAGCTTAAAATTCTAAGATGTCATCATATACTCACTCTCCCATAGCCCATGATGGACAACAACACAAAGGTGGCAGATGTCTCTGCTGATCTTTTGCTTCTATTATTAACACGAGGTTTGGGTACCGGTTGGTTAGATAATTTGAAAGAAAAACCATAAAATTATAGATGACATAAGCTTCATAGCATTCTCGACATGTATCCACATATATTGCAATGTTGGGGTATTTCAAAGCTATCCACTGCAAGAAGAGAGGTACACAAAAAGTTACATGCAAGAAAAACAAAAGTGATTCCAATGACAAACACTGCCTGGCTATTTCAGCAAGCAATACTTCATTAGACAATACCTCATTAGACAGACAAACTATTTGAACAGGGCTTGAAACACTGGGCCAGTAACACTGTGATGCTACAGTTAGAAAAGAACATTCTGTAAAAATACAAGCAGAACTTCAGATCACATCTCTGCTGCTTCAAGTGGAAGCATGCTCAAAGCACTGCACAAGAGATGCTGTCTCTTATGATACAATTCAGTCTTTCATTTAAAAGTAATGAAGACAGTTCTCTCCACACACCCTACTCTTGTTAGGAAAAGACAAGATAGAGCTGTTTCCTGCAATTCACATACTCACTGACAATATGGGGTTGAGAACTAAGTTTTCAGTCCACCAGTATAACATTGATTTCTTTTGTTATCTAATGTTTGTTCTGGCATGTTTGCAAAATACAGAAGAAAGCAACCCTGGAGTGACAGTCATCCCTCTAAACCAGAATTTCACACAGGAAAGTGATTTTTTTTTTTCCCCAGAACTGTGATTATCCATCAGCTCTCAGTCGTTATCACACTGCTGTTGCACTGTTCAGTGCAACCTCTCCTACTGTATTTTATTTATTTATTGTCTGTTAGGTATTTTTTGTGCTTTTTCTTTAGTTTTATTTTTGGGAGTGGTCAGAACTTGAAATAGGGGCAGCACTTCTGAGTTTACTTTGCTTCCCTAGGTTGTAGTAGCTGGATCAAATGTTGTGCCTTCTCTGACCTTCTTAACAGACCTACAGATGCTGCAACACCTCTGTGGTAGATGTACCACTGCATCTAGTTAACTGAGAATACAATACTTCAGTCTGAGAGCTTTATGTCCAGCTCAGATTAAGCACTCTAGAGGGATACCATATATACAGCAAAGACCACAAGGTTCAGAAGTCTAAAGATTTCAGTATGTCAGAAACTACCTTGGAAGCCTGGCTTAAGCTCATTTAATTAGCAGGCAGTTTTCTTCCCCAGGAAAATGCTGTACTAGAAGTTGAAATACCAGCCTGAGATAGTTGATATTCCCCATAGGAAACACATAATGTTGTTTTCTTTCCCACTCTTGGATACTCTAAATTCCACTCTTTCTAAACACAACAAAAAACCCCAAAACAAACAAAAACCAACCAACCAACAACCAAAAAAAACCCCACACCAAAAAACCCCAAAAAAGAGTACATAAGGGTGGCACTTCACTGACGAGGAGATGGGAGATAAATCCAAGGAAAAGTATCTGGTTTCATGGAAGAAACTGAAGTACTTGTAATGTCAAAAGGTGATGACAACATGCAAATACACACCCTATGCAGTCCACAGCCTTTAAGCTTGTTGCTTAGCTGTGGCTGAAATCCTCCCCATGGGCAACATATTTACATGAACCTGTTCCAAAATGGCCAATAGAATCTACTGTATTCAGAAGTGGATCTTCTGTGGGATCTCACCCTTTGCCCCCTGAAGCAAAAAGTAAGAATTTTAGCACTAAGCAGAACTAGGGAAAGAAAGGTAAGGCACTGAATTTTGAGACTGTACATGGATCAGTCTGGTTTCCAGTTCAATTCCTACCAAAGATGGAAGGGCCAAAGCTCTTGCCTTTTGCCCTTTCTGCATCTGCCATAAAGTATACTTAAGGAGAGGGTTAATAAGGGTTAGCAAAAGTGATCCCACAAGTCCCACTATAAGAACATAATATCAGTAGGACTATGCCACACTCCATAAGCAGGAATGTCCAGGGGTTTCTAGGACTACAGCTCTCCATGCAGCATTGTTTCTGCTAACTGTGACACTCTTTTCCCTCATTCCCACAGCACACAGAATTTCATTGAGCTGGTAACAGTAAGAGAACACTTACACTGTCTAAACTGTAAATCGGCACCATCCACAGAATCCTGTTACAATAACAAAAGAACATTTAATATTACTAGAAGTATTTTTAGTCTGAATGAAATTCAACATTTGTAGCACAGGCAAAACGTGGAATGTTACCTTATTATTGGTTTCTGTAATTCAGGTTGAGTATAATGGACTAAGTGTTGTAGTATTCCCCAGAGAGATATTGGTATAGTCATCAGGAGAAAGATCCCAGCAATAAACCATGCCTTGGTATGAATGCCAACCTTGAAAAAAAAAAAGAATAATGCAAGAGCAAAGTTTCAGTATTAATACTTCAAAGCTGTACTAGTATAGCAAGAAAAGTGATCCACGGTTCTTCTTTTCACTGTGCATGGTTTTAAGATGGACATTAAGTACATATCCTAATATTTTGTGTAGTTTTCCATCTCTCTTTTTCAAATTACACAAAATCGTAGGCTCCTTTGCTATCTGTTGATGTGGCTCAGAGTAAAGATGAGAAATCTGTCAGAGCCAAACAAAAACATCACCAATAAACAGAATGTTCTACAAAGCCATGGTAAGGCTCACTGGTTTACTGAAAGTTACAATAGGCTTCCTTGCTTTGGGTCTGAAACTTGTCTTGTTCAGTGTTCCACTAAGACATTTCTGAATACTTGTAAAGTATCTTTAGTTTTAAAATCAAGTTCCAACTAGCAACCAGTTTCAGCTACTTTCACTTAACAAATGGAAAGACGTACACATACATATAAATATATAACATCTGCTAAAAAACAGGGCTATGGTTTTAGCAAAGCTCTCTGTAAAAAACTGTGTTATTCAACATAGCTACCAAACCCTGGGAAGCATACTAGACTTTTCTGAAACAGTTTTGTTGACAATTTCTTTGCTGATCCCCTACAGTACACCAAGATCCCACGAATTCTGATACTTTTCAGCTCAAAGATTGCTCCCGAGTAATTTCTCAGTACAGGATTTAATGATGAAACATCCACTATGCTGAACATACAAAGGCACCAGGGTTTAAAAATCGTAAATTTCAACTACACTCAAAATAGATTTTACTGGCATTAAGTGCTAAAAGTTACACCATGAAAAAGTTTACCTCGGGAGGAACAAGGCTGTATGAAGCTGAACAAGGGATAACTTAAAATTTCGCTCTTCTATTTTTGGAAAAACAGTAATGCTGCCACACGTGCGTGCAACTGACACGCTGCTGTCACGACAGACTGCGGTACCACCAGGAGGAAGGAGCAGCCCCCGGCAGGGCAGGAGGGGAATGCCGGCACTGCAGCCCAGCGCAGCAGCACGGGGCCCGGCAGGGCAGCGGCTCCGCTCCAGCCGCGCTCCCCTCAGCACGGGCTGCGGTCCCTTCAGCCCCGTTACCGACTGCTCCAGCATCAACCGCCCCTGAACCGGAAGGAGAGCGGAACGCGGTCGCGATCCATCCTGCTCCATCCTTGGCGCTTTCCCAGCCGCACAGCGGAACTTCTCCCGCCTCCCTTTTCCTGGCTGGCTCCTTCCCCGGGGCCGAAGTGCGGGTGCCAACCAGCACCTCAGGGAAGCCGTCCCGCCTCGCCTCGCCCCGCAGCGGCCGTGCGG